>ML681971.1:261159-385661 GCA_007922195.1 Podocnemis expansa | reverse complement strand
CACCTGTCTTCGAAGCATCTGACGAAGTGGGATTTTCTCCCACGAAAGCTCATGCGAAAAATAAATCTGTTAGTCTTAAAGTGCCACACGACTCCTTGGTTTTTTTGCTGGACTAGACTAACACAGCTATCCCTTTGGAAATTGACTAGAAGTTATGGGTAGTTGCTTTACTGGTTTTCAGTGCTGAAGCTTATGACAGCGATACACTCACCTAATAATCTAACAAGCATGCCACACTGTTACATCTACTGCACTGGCCCAGCATTGCTCAGACACTTTTTCTGTACATTAAACATTACAGACTATCCTCAGAATCCAGCAAGATCAATAGAACTTTGATGCCAAGTTCCAAAGGGGCAGCCATGTTAGTCTAGTTCAGCAAAATTAGCAAGGAGTCCTATGGCAGTTAAAGACTAACAAATGTATTTATCTCATGAGCTTTTGTGGTAGAAACTGCCACAGTACTCCTTGCTTATTTTGCTGAACTCTGATGGTTGCAACACCAAAGTACAGAGGAACATAATGGAATTTCTAGTTTTTTGTCCTCCAGTTTTCTGTTAAAAACTGGTTAATTTGAGTCACACAGTAACACCTAGTTTTCAAAGGTTTTATAGCTAAGAACCATCATGCTGTTTCATTTATGGTGTCACATCCAAAAAAGCACAGCTATGTTCTACATTTGAGTCATCTTTCACAGATTTTAAATCTTCAAAATATGTAACAGTGACAGACACTGGAGCTATTATTTGGGATAAGAATCCAAAGAAAAGAGTTAGGAAATGGGTAGAATACAACACATGCCACACATAAAGAAGCTTGAGAGAGGGTACAAAGAAAGAAAAAGACATCGTGCTCAACATCCAGGAAACAGACATGGAGAGCAGAAATGCAGAGGAAGCGTCATTTCACTTCTTAGAGTTTTCAGCTCCTACTCCCACCAGACCAAGATTTATACAAAAGTTTGAGACAGCAATATCCTGGTCCTGTGTCCTTAAAGGAATCTCAGAACTCTTGCCTACCCAAGCATTTGGAAGTTAGTGTGTAACATTAATAAAATAAAAAATAATGAAGTTTTAGCTTCTGATACTGCAAATACTTGTTAAGATCCTTAACATTTCAATGGGACTACCAAATGTACTTAGTCAATGAGCGAAGTGAGTAAAGTTTCAGATTATTGAGGTGTTCATAGGATCAGTGTCTTCATTTTCAATATTTCTTTGTGCATGCAGCAGTTTTGTAAAAATTAAAGATACTCAGTGTCATTTAAAAATATTTATTCATTTGTAGTAATTTAGATTTTCAAGTTGCAGTACCACAGATTTTCAATTTAGTTTTACAAATCCTCAGATTAATTCAAAAGCAATAATTATTTTTAAAATAATGAATTAAATTGCATTAATTTAAACTGTTTCACTTTAATTTTCTCACAGCTGGCAGGACTGCACTATTTTTTGTATTTGCTATTGGTATAAAGGCAGGAACAGCTAAAAGCTCAGAGGAGACACACAAGTTTACTTCTGACATCTGGCTAATTTGCTACCTTAAATCAGACCATTTCAGAATGCAAGTGAAGAGCTTAACTGGAAGACATTGTTATGATAAAGCAAATTGGAGCGAGTTGGACCAAAAGCAACAGACTAAAACAAAAAAAAAAATCAATTAGGATAAGGGTTGTAGATTAATTGATTTCTATACTTTTTGCAAAGTAATAAGTTTTAATATTTAATAAAAATAAGCATTGGTTTCCACATACTGAACATCACAAACAACTGTACAAATAAATTGGGTATCTAACCAGGATATAAAGAGCAACAACTGCAGCTCAGAAATTAAAAAGTTTGAGAGAGAAATTTAGACTATAAACTGTTTGGGTGGTATCGGTGTATACATATTTGGATAGCACCTAGAACCATAGGCTCTAGCAGGAGTCAGGGCTCTGAGAATTAATGCAGTATAAATACTGAACAGCAGTAGAGCTATTTGACATTAGAGCATAAGACTCACTTCTATCACTATGTGGATGTCCTGTAATTCTCTCGAACAGACAGTAATCAGTGGGCACATCTTTCATTGCAGAGCTGTTAAAAATGTAACACTCAGCCAGTCACATAAATACTGCATTGGAATCATAAGAACACCCACATTGTTCAGCCCAGTGGTGCAGTATTATATCTTTGGAAGCAGCAAGTACCAGATGCTCCCGAGGGAATGAAAGTAACAAGGCAATTATTGACTGTTCTCTAGCCACTGCTTCTGGATGACAGAATTTTAGGGACACCAGAAAATGGGGCTTTGTTCCTGATCATCTTGGCTAATCGTCATTGACGGAATTATACTCAACGAACTTTTCAAGTTCTTTTCGCAAGCTCTTTTTTCAAACCAGTTGTACTTTTGGCCTTCATATCATTCCCTTGCAACAAGGTTCACAGACTGATGGTGCGTTCTAGGAAAAAGATGGCGCGTTTCTTATGTTTGTTTCAAACCTATTTCCCCTTCATTTCATGGTGTTACTACTAGCTCATGTATTATGTGAGGGAAGTAAACAACACTTCCTCATTCACTTTCTCCATACCATTCACGATTTTATAGATCTCTGCCATATCCTTCCTTAGTCATCTCTTTTTCTAAGATGAGCACTCCCAGTCTTTTCATCTTTCCTCATATGGAAGCTAGTCCATACCATTTATCATTTTGTTACCCTTGGGAAAGGTGCAGCGTATTTTAATCCATCCCACCCACTCCCCCCGCCAAGAAAATCCAGCTCTGCTTTACAGCAGTCCAAAAGACCATAAGAATTTTTTTTTTTAAAGGCTGCTTGAAAAGACTGAAATCCTGATATCCTGACCTCATGTGACATTTCAGAGCATTCGTTTCAGTATCTATATTTTGGTCCACTGACAGATTTCTTTGTACAAGATTAAGCTTCCATATTAGGCCCCTAAAGTCAAAAGACATTTACCCAGTCTGCAAGACTTCTCCTTTTGATCAAGATCAGAGACTCACCAACTGCTAGTCAAAACTAATGTATCCAGCAGGGTGGGTTTCTTCAGACTGGGCCATACTACTGCACGTTTGAAACAGTAAGGAAAAATTCCTTCTGTGGCTATTTCATTCAGGAGCGGCACCAGTTCCTCATCATTTTCAAAAGCCAGGAAGAGAAATGCCACAGTCAGCTTCCTGGTCAAGAGCCCTTTAGGGAAATGATTTTCAAACTTGTTTTCTCAGAACCCAGCTGGAAAGAAAAATCATTTACATCAGTGACCCAACAATTACAACTTTGAGCAATGCATTTCAGTCTTCCAGCTGCAGCAGCACAAGAGTGCCGTGACCCAGTACCTGAGGATCTGCAACCCAGTACTGGTCCCAACTCATGGTTTGAAAACCACTGCTTTAGGGCATCAAGTACTACTTGAATGAACGTACTCAACTCCTGTAATGCAGGCAGACTATTTGTTGGTCAGTGTGGGGGAGCAGCCCTGTGATGTCTGAGAAGTCTTCCCAGACGAGTGTGATCTTTTTAGCACAGTAAGAGGATGATTCTTCACAGCACTTGCTGCTCAATTCTCTGGTGAGCTGTAAGCAAACAGGACCGTGGAAGCAGTTTATCACTCTGGTAACTCCTTTGGGTGTAAGTCCACAGCTTCAATGAGGCTTGACAAAAAGGCTGAAATGTTTTACAGGCCAAGAGAAACTATCAACCTCAGCCTTTCACCATTGGCACTCAAATTTCAACCCCTCTCCACACCTGGTGCAGAACTGTCAGAAAACCAAGATGATTAGTGCATGCAGTGGGCAGGGAGAGGCTCTTTAGGGGGTCAGAGGTCAAGGCTAGAGTGTAATAATGATTCACCTAGAGCATGCATAGCCAAGCTGTGGCTTGGGAGCCACATGCGGCTCTTGAGTGAAAAAGTGCAGCTTGCAGAAGAACATCAGCAAATCAGTTTAGGAAAGTAGCCCCAGCATAGGAGTTTTATATCTCCTGCCCTGAGCATGCTCAAGGGGGAGCCCGAACCTGTGCCTAGCTGCCAGAGCGGCCAGGTAAGGGGACTCTGGGTGGGGACAGTCAGCCTGGGGGACCAGTGTCAGAGGCTGGGGTTCAGGAGGGCAGTTGGGGACAACAGGGAGAAGTAGTGGCATGGTCAGGATTTTAAAAAACTCGCCACTAGCCTGCAGTCTTCTACACTGAGCATCTGCTAAGTTTTTACTGTCTAGGTCTAGTTTTCATGGTAACATTAAGTAATTTTTAGAACCTGACATTAGTAGGATCAATATTTGCCATCTTATGATAAAATTCAAGTGTGCAATTAATTTTAAGCTTAGAAGTTTTGGAGTAGGTAAAAAGATACAGCTATATGCTTCAGTGTGGCTCTCGAGTTCCATGAGTTCCACCCCTGAGCTAGAGCTCTTGTTCTACACATTCAGTGCTACTGTCCCCTGGCAGGCTTTGCAATTTGACAGCATCCTTTAGTCTTTCTAGTAGAATCAGTATCATGAGTCTTTCCTGTTCCCTGGGACATTAGAGAGCTCTGGCTTAAATGAGATGCTGCCCAAAGCAGCGACTGGGTTGTGATACCCTCAATACTGATTACTAAGCCAAAGATCAGGTGAAGTGTGTGACCGGCTGTGCATGTTGGACCCAAGGAGGCAAGTAGCTGAGTTTTAGACTCTTTCCGATCTTCAGCCAAAAGTCATGGGGAAGGCAGGTCTGTTGTCTGGATACCTTTTGGAAAATAACCTGATTAAGAGGCAGGAAAATATGGAGCTGGAAAAGTCTATTCCTGGAGTATGATAAGTGAGTGATAGGTGGCACAACAGTCATTTCAAGCCCAACCACAAGGTGAGATGTCAATGGCATCAAACTTCCACTTCCTTGAAGTAGACTGTTTCTGTTGTCATTACACCTCTATCACGCTTGCATACTTTAGCTCTTCCCCAAAGAGGAGTAGACACTTATTATTTAGCAATATCTGAATTGCAAGTGTCCTCCTCACCAAGATATGATGGCAAAAGCAGGAGGAGAAAGGTTGAGACTCGGGGCTCCTCTTTGGTACTCCTGAGAGAATTCAGCCTCAATCAGCAATGCAAAATTTGTGCAGAATTAATGTTTTATGCAGAATTTCCTCCCTGCCCCCCACCAACAGAATTGGTTCTGCAGAGCTACTGGCCACCAGACCCAGGAAGTCTAGCTCCTCAGCCGACAAATAAAAGATACTACAGAGAGGAGGAGACAGGGAGCTACAGAGTTCCAGGCAGCTCAATTTCTCAGAACACCCTGAAGGAAAGAAATGGAGTGCAGGAAACCTCATACTACCTGGGGACCCAGCATCAGATTACTTCTCCTTGTGGATTCCTGGATTCCGGGGGGAGAAGAGATACAGGTATCTGGACTGGGAAAGGCTCCATGGCTGGTCTCTGGGAGGAGTGCCTGGGCTGCTGGCTGGCCTCTGGGGGACTGGGATGGTGAATATCTGAAAAGGGGGGTGCTCCGTGGCTGGCCTATGGGAGGCCAGAGTGCAAGTGTCTGGGTTTGGGGCCCCATGGCTGGCTCTGGGAAAGAGATGGCATAAGTGTCTAGTCCTGCAGCTGGGCTCTAGGAGGCAGGACCCTAGCTGGGGTTTGGGAAGTGAGGAGTGTGGGTGTCTGGGCTGGGAGGACTTAATAGTTTGGCTCTCAGAGGAGGTAGTGTGGGTGTCTAGGTCAGAGGTCAACACATGGTTTGGTTCTGGAGAGGAAGGTTCGGATACCTGGGCCAGGGAATGCCCAGAGCCCAGGGCTGTCCCACCGCTGGGCTCTGGGGGAACTAGGGTGTAGGCGCCTGGGCCAGGGGTTCAGGGGCATGGATGGGCTCTAGGGCAGATGCAGGTGTCTGGCCCTGTGCGAGCTGGGGGAACGAGGGAGGGGGCAGAGGAACAAGAACTGGGCTGTCATAGGGATTTATTTAGCTCTACTCCTGGGAGCATCTTTTTTGTCTGTATACTTGCTGATGGGTATTTTGAAATATATCAGCAGAATAATCAAGCCTGCTGTTGCTATACATTTGACAAACAAAATACGCAAAATTTTGCAGAATTTTAGAATATGTGAAGAACTGTTCACATTTTGGCACAGAATCCTCCAAAGAAGTACTTTGACAACCTCCTTCCCTGTGGCAGTTTTCTCTGCTGTGTGTGTGTGGGGGGGGGCGAACACACGCACACCCTCACTTTCAAACTTCAGAAGAGGTTTTCTTCATTTCTCATTAGCAAATCTTCCAAAATAAATGGCAGTCATTGTCCTACTTTCAATAAAGACTGGATCTGTGGTGGGCCACCTGGAAGTGGGTTATCATCACTGCTGCTACATCCTTCCAGGAAGAGAGGAGCAGAAGAAGCAGAGAAGGGACCTGACCCCTTTAAAGCCAATCAAGGCTTAGCTCTGCCTCCACTCACAGAGCCAGCTGGAACTGATTTCTACTACCCTGTGTAAGAGGCATCAATGAGAAGCAAGGAATAAACATGTTAATGGACACATCAAGTTTTGCACACTGCTTACTGCATAGCCCCTAGATCTTGTTATTCTCTGCCTCCTTTTTCCTACTCCCCCTGCCCACTTTCTGCCTATCCATGACCCTCATTGGTTGCATCATATCCCATTGATATTGTAAACACTGAAGGATTTCTAGCCTAGCATGCTTTAAAGTGCTCATAAATAGTAACATGACTTTCTAAATCTAAATTCAGCTTCACAAGTTCTCTCCTCTCTGGCAAAGGATCTGTCATCTGACAGATATGAAAAGCCCTGGGATTAGTCATGTCTGAACTAATCAGGTTCCATTCATTTCAAGACTAGTTTTTTTTTTTCCTAGTTTAAAAAAAACAAACTATGGATGAGATCAAGTTTATATCACTCTTACAAAACACCTCTTAAGACTCATCCTCCTTGTAGTAACACCCTGGTTAGTCGTTTCCCCAGCACTTACCTCCAAATGGAGACCCAAGTTTATTTTTATTCTTTTGGTATTTGTATTTTATTCCACTGGCTCAAAAATTTCCATGCATTTAAGACTAGCTTACGCTTCAACACTAACATTCTTAGATTCAAACATTTAACAAGGGGTTATATATGCACACAAAACCGCCTTCTTGTGAGACAGTGCATTTTTTAACCTGAAGTAAAATACCTTTCCAACAGGTCACTAAAGGGAAATCTGTCCAAATTTTAAGCCTGGAGATTCAAAAAGCATCAGCATTAAAAATAAATGAAAATAGATTACTTATCTAAAGCCACAAGTCACTGAGCAAAGCTAAGGAAATAAAAATGAAAACTAATTTCTGAAGAGAAGTAACTAATGTCAGCCTCTTGAAAAATTAGAATATCACTGAGGTGGAAAGAGACTAGCTTTCAATACAGCCACACCTATCACTTGTCAGAGTTCACATCAGAACAGTTTTCAATATCTCAGAGTTAAGATCCCACTGCACCTGAAAAGAGGTACTTCAAGACAGCACTAGTATGCTCTACTAGACTGGAGTTTGATGATTTCAATGAGTCTGTGATTCTTTGTGATAAGACAGCATCATCTACAAGCACAATGCATAAGGCTTCTGGCATAAAGCTGTACTCAGTTCTCCAGCCTTAAACCTAAAGGAGTTAGGAAGCATGATGGAAGATGCTTATTAGTAACCTCAGAGAGGAAAGGGTTAACACCACACAGTGGATTCTAGAGAAGTCCCAGGAGCGCCAATAGAAACAGAGCACAAGTTTTTAAATAGGAGCAGCAGCCCTGCCTGTTTCCTGTTTGGTGGTAGCACAGCTCCTGGAAGGATCAGAAGGCAAGAGAGACAGGCCTGAAAGAACCAGCAACATCCACATCTAAAATAGACAAGTCTGTTCTGATCAGGCTTGAGTAGAATAGGGAATGTTTAGCTAGATATGGTCAGGGTATTTTTGTTTTGGTTCTTTTTTGGATTCCTCTTTGCTGACCACATGCAACCTCCTCACTATCCTGTAACAATCCAAGTTAAATTCCAGCAAAGCAACTCTCTGTGTTTCTTAGCTGTTGTTCTTAATTAAAAGAATTCACCCTTTTAAAATAAGCTCAATTTCCGTATCCTAAAAGGCAAAAGGTTTTGTGCACACGTCTCAGACTGCGTGGCCAACTACTAAAGGGGATTCGGTCCCATTTTCAGCTGATACCACATGTGGGGTTCAATTGCTCTCCAGAGGGAGGAAGAAAAGCAATTGAGCGTACTTCACAGGAAGGAATTCCCAAGTGTGCCTTCTTGGATTTTCAATAAGTATTTGCATTTGGGTGGCGACAGGAATACTACCCCAAGGCCAGGAAATTGGAAGCCTTAGAGAGTTTTAAGGCAAGGTTTTAGTGCCAGTGGGTTTTAAGGCCTGTTGCAGGCCCCCACCATCTGTGCTCAAAGTGCCAGAGTGGGGCAACACTTGACAGCTTATTCAGCTTCTTGAGCCATATAACACTGTTGAACCACCCCTTCTAGTCAACACAAGTTAACACCAACAAGGGGCTTAGCTAAAAGAACTGTCACCAAACATGGTCTAAGTTACAGGAATGGATACTTAAGGCTCCAAAGAGCCCAGGAACATCTCAACATTAACATTCTCACCAGGTAAATAAAAGTTTTGCTTTAAAACAGAGACACGAGATCACTGGGGTGATACCTTTTAATGGACCAACTTCTGTTGGTGAGAGAGACGCTTATGCCACCTCAAATATCCTGTGACTGATCAGACAACACCACCATTGCTCAAACCAATAGTTTTAAGTGACCTCCAGAAGTCATCCTTCTTGGTCAATATGCCTTCTAACTGTTCTCAATCTTGTGAGCAGAACAAGCAAAAAGAAATCCAAAAGAAAAAAGAAATCCAAAAGAAAAAATAAAAAACATGTTGGGAGTACAAGTGTTCCTTTCACAGAGTTCATAAGGAAGCAGGAACAAACAGGCATACAACTCTCTGGAAAAAACTGTATACAAGTTAGCATCCAGCTGGTATAGGAAAGCAAAACAAAACAGAGATCCAACCAATGTTCCCTGTAAGCTGCGCTAGTGGGCAGGGGCGCAGTGGCCCCCCCTCACCAGCGCAGGCAACACGTGGGCCAGCGCAGCTCAGGGCAGGCAGCCCAGAGGAGCCCTGTGTGTCTGTCGCCTCAGCTGCGCACAGGCTCATGCAGAGGCTGCCTGCTGGAGCAGTGAGAGTGACAGCCCCTCCCCCTGCCCTCCTGCACGTAGCCAGGGAAGGAGCAGAGGGGGAGGGAAATTTAAATCTCTCCCTCTCCTCTGCACCAGGCTGCTAGTGCAGTGGTGGTGGCATCTTTGTGGCCTGTGTGGGCCCCAGGAGGTAAGCAGCCCTGAGCCTGGGCAAGAGGAGGGACCCTGAGAGCCATGTAGTGGCCACAGGGACACACAGGGCTCTCTGTGGGGGCAGGGGATGGGAGTTGGGCTGCAGGCAAAGAGCCAGGCTGGAGCTGGAGGAGGACTTGGGACTTGAAAGACCCAGCAAAATTGTTTTGAGCCATTTAGCATCTCTATCAAGGGTGACTGCTCTGCTTTTCACTTGCTAAAAGGCTTGAATATACAAAAGCTCCTAAAAGAAAAGCAATCCTTTAAAATAAGCAAAAACAAGTTGTGTTAATTTTAGATTTCTTTTCTGTGAGAGATTCTAATGCAATCAGTTTATCAAGGTGGGGCTTTACAATGTAACTTTGTATAGACTCCTGTGATGGAAGGAAACAAATCCTTATGATTAGGAAAATGAAATGAAAAACTGAAAGGATAAAAAGTCATTTAAGGCAGAAGGAGAAAAATATTGCCAGTGGTGCAATAATTAAAAAAAAAAAAAAAAAAAAGACTTTGTATTTCTAGTTCCCCCAAAATTTGTTAGAAAAATAATCATTTTCTTTCACCAATCCATTTATGCTCTTGCTTCTTGCAGCTTTGATTAGGTTTGCTTTAACTGTCAAAAATTAAAAATTATTAAACTACATTTATTATATATTCCACTACCAGACACACAAATCTCAATTATACCTCATTTTGCTTATTTTAGTTCTGAGAGTCTTTACACTCCAGGCATACTAATTATAGCCTCCCTTTTATTGTTGAAAATGATTTGGATTAAAAAAAAAAAAAAAAAAAAAGCCACCATAAACTCCAAAACTGAGATGTCAGAGACACTTTATATTAAAGGAAGATGCTCACAATGTTTAAAGTTTCTGTATGCCTAATCAATTTTTTGTCATTCACTTAGAGGATTGTTGTCCCATGTTTAGCTTTTGGGCATGATAATGTAACAGACTCTAACCTAGCTCTATTTGATGCAAATTCTTTAGGCACAAAAGATGGCCCTGGTTACAGAGATGTGATGCTATGAAAAACTGTCTTGAAACATGTTTTCTGCCCTTGCCACCTTTTAAAGTTTTGAATTTCTCAGATAACTTTACTTAAGGTGTTGCCCTGAGGGAATCTGGGAAGCAGTTGCTACCTAGTGATTGTGATTTGCAATGCATGGTAATTTAATATGTTTACTGAGGGCAGAATAGGTGTATTTTCAAAGTTGATAGCTAGATATTAAATACAATCCCCTCAACATGTCAGTCTCATGATCAAGTCTGAAGCTACCTACTTAATTTCAATCTACGTTTTGGACATTTAGGGCCTGATCCACTTTGAATCCCTTTTACCCCAGTTGGGCAGCATAACAGGGACTTACATGCCAAAAAGGGCAGCCGTGTTAGTCTAGTAAAGCAAAAAAAGCAAGGAGTCTTGTGGCACTTAAAGACTAACAGATTTATTTTTTGCATGAGCTTTTGTGGGAGAAAATCCCACTTTGTCTATATATGTATTCTGGAAATCTGACAAAGACAGGCAACAAAAACTGAGCAGTGTAGCTGACGGTAGAGGCTAGACAGGCAGCAAGTGTCATTGTCTCATATTTGTTTAGTAAATTAATAAAACTACAGTACTTCAATTTAACATTTTTATTGAAGTTTGAATGAAAAGACATCTATGAATTACTTTTGAATTAAGGCACTTAGGGATGCTGATACTTTCAGCACCAAAAAACTGTTGCCCAGGCCGCATAAATTGCTGCTCAGTAAATACCATAACTTGTTCAGCTGCGTCATCAGCTTAGAGGGAACACTGGATCCAACCCCTTTTAAAACAGAAGCAAAGGCGTAACAGGCAAACAAAAAAAAGCAAAGGATTCCTTCCTCCTGACAAATCCAAGAATAAGCTTCAACAAGTTATGCTTTGCAGATTCCATTAACAACTATTTGTAAAAACTGATAACATCAGAAATTCCCTTCTGAACTACCACTGCAACATCTTTTCTTGAACATGTCTTTTGCCTTGGATGAATTGTACTTATAACAAGAGTTAGAACGTTAACAGCAAGCTTGTGTTGTTCTAAGATTCAATAAAAACAGGCAATAAGATAAAAATCAAAACTTTTCAAAATAAGCAAAAGAGATTTTAAAAGGCATACAAGAGAATAGCCTTCATATGCATTAAAACAAGATTTTTCAGGAAGTGTCCAGAATTCACATCTGTGGACATACACATCTAACACTTACTGTGGATTTGTGTATGTACAAGCATGCTCATACTTGAACAAAAAAAGTCCAGAATATGGACTACTGAATATTCACAGAATATGAACATGGATATGCATAGAAAAAGCAACTCAGTGGTTGCTAGGAGACCATGATAAGTGACAATTACCTTTTTCTATCACACAGCCTACATCAGCTTTTATAGAATACTGTTGCTTTAACACCAGAATAAATTATTTAAACTTAAAAGCATTTAAATATCCATTACTTTTTATCTTATGAGCTTAAAAACTAATAATGAAATGCAAACTCCCATACTGCAAGCTACTAAGACTGCTATAATCTTACCTAGTCTGAGCTCTCCGAAGTTCCCACACCCTATCTTCTTGCCCACTCTGAAATTGGGCCCCACCATAAGAACCCCAGAGGATGTTGTGGAACTTGGACGAGAACTATGCCCACTCCTCCCTGGCATTCCTTTTGCTGTTCGTTGCCTTTCATCCTTCTCCCTGTTCGAATGGTCCATGATTGTGTAACAGAAAATCTCTGCCAGGAAACCTGCGGAACTGGGAGCAAGCACACTTCTTCTTAGAACTGAAATATTTATCCAAAGATATCACTGCGTCAGTTTACAATACAAGTCACAGAAACAAAGTTCTTTTGGCACCATCTCCAGTCTCCTAATGCATCTCCACAATGGTTGATTACCTCCTGGAGAACTCAGTGAAGGCGGATCTTTTAGAATCTAAAAAGAAACAAAGAAATATGAGATTGCAAGGATAAAATTAGCATTTCACATTAAGAAAATACCAACTGCTAACCAAACACGAACAGTTAAGTTTCATATCAATGAACAGCTTATCACCTTCACTCATTTCTATATCAAGTTTCAGTTACAACCTGCAATGCTGTGATGTTGAACAGACATTTGTCATAGAATCATAGAAATTAGAAGGGACCATGACATGTCATCACGTCCAGATTCCTGCAGTCATGGCAGGACCAACTACCCCCATTAAACCATCCCTGACAGGTGTTTGTCTAATCTGCTCTTAAAAACCTCCAATCTACAAGATTCCACAACCTGCCAAGGCAACTTATTTCAGCATTTAATCACCCTGCCAGTACAGTATTTTTTCCTAATGTCTAGGCTGAACTTCCCTTTCTGTAACACAAGCCTGCTGCTTCTTGTCCTATCATTTGTGATAAAAATAATTTCTCATCCTTCCTCATAACAACCTTTTAGGTATTTGAAAACTGTTATATCTCCTCTCATTCTCCTTTTTTCTAGACTAAACAAACCCAGCTCTTTCAATCTTCCCTCACAGATCAAATGTTCCAGACCTCCAATCATTTTTGTTGCTCTTCTCTGGACTTTCTCTAGTTTCTCCACATCCTTTTTGAAATGAGGCACCCAAAACTGTACACAGTACTCAAGTTGACACCTAATTAATGCAAAGAGTGGAAGAATCACTTCTCATGTCTCACTCACAATACTCTTGTTAACACTCCACAATGGCTTTTGCCTCTTTTTTTTTTTTTTTGGCAACAGTTTTATACTGCTGACTCATATTTAGCTTGTGGTCCACTCTTACATACAGATTTCTGCAGTATCCTTCCTTAAGCAGTCATTGCTCATTTTGTATGTGCACAATGAGTTGTTCAACCCTAAGCGGAGTACTTGGCACTTATCTTTATTGAATTTCATTCTATTCATCTCAGACCATTTCAGAAGGTTGCTCAAATAATTTTGAATTGTGATCCTATCTTTTAAAGCACTCAACTCCTTCCAGCTTGGTACCATCTGCAAACTTTATAAGTTCGCTATCTAAGTCATTAATAAAAAATGTTAAAACTGGACCCAGGACAGATCCTACGGTATCCTGCTCATCATGTCCTTCCAGCCTGAATGTGAACTATCGATAACTTCTCTTGGGGAATGGTTATCCAACCAATTTTTCACCCATCTTATAAGTAACTCCATCTAGTTTGTACCTCCCCAGTTTATTAATAAGAATGTTACACAAGAGCGTACCAAATGCCTTATTTAAGACTAAATATGCCACATCTACCACTTCCCTTCTATCCACAAGGCTCATTAGCACACCATAGAAAGCTATCAAGTTGGTTTGACATGATTTGTTTTTCACAAATCCATGCTGACTAGCCCTAAACATCTTATTCTCTTCCAGATGTTCACAAATCGACTCCTTAATTGTCTGTTCCATTATTTTTCCAAGTATAAAGGTTAACTGACTTGTCTAATTCCCTGGACTGCCCTTATTTCCTTTTTTGTAGATAAGCACTATATTTGCCCTTTTCCAGTCCTCCAGAACCTGTTATTTGTTTATAGTCCTCCTTTGTAATTTGACCTGGTTTCCACTTTTTGTAGGACTCTCTATTTTTAAATCATTGAAGGTCTCTTGGTTAAGCCAAGGTAGTCTCTTGCCATACTACTAATCTTTCCTATGCAGCAGAATGGTTAGCTCTTGTGCTGTTAATGACATCTCTTTGAAAACTGGCAACCATCTTTAGTAGTTTTTCCTCTTAGACATTCCTCCCATGGTATCCTTCCCATCAACTCCCTAAGTATATGCTAAAGTCTGCCTTCCTAAAATTTTGTTTTGGTATTCTCTTTAACATTTCTAAGAATCATGGACTTTTATTTCATGATTGCTTCCACCTAAGTTACCTTCCACTTTCAAATTCTTGCCCACTTCCTCTGTTTGTAAAAACCAAATTTAGAATAGCCTCTCCCTCATTAGCTTTCTCCACTTTTAGAAATAAGAAATTGTCTTCAATGCATTCCAAGAACTTATTGGATAATATGTGCCTTGTCATGTTATTTTCCCAACAGATATCTGGGTAACTGAATTCCCCCACCACCACCAAGTCCTGTGCCTTCAATGATGTCATCAACCTCTTCTTCTTGGCTGGGTGGTCTATAGTAGACCCCTACCATGAGGTCATCCATTCTATTTATCTTTCAAAGCAAGGCTAATAAAATTTAAAATATTAAGACTAAAACCAAAGAATATTAAAACTAAGCATGATACTAGTTTGCCATTACTAAGGAGACCCAAGGTTAGTTAAGCATCTTTAAAGCAATGTTTGAACATTTCCTTCAAATTACTTAATACCTCTACCTCACTTTGTTTGTGAAGAGTATACAGCACTTATGATGCTTTTTTGTGAAGTGCTTTGGATCCTCAAATAAAAAGGTGCAAAATAAGACTAAATATTTTGATTTTTACAAAGTTACATGTACGCACCACAATATAAAAATCAAACCCTCCTTCTCTGTTTAAATTATTTAATAAACCTTTAAAGTCAACAGAACCCAGCTAATTCACACAAGTGTGTGGGACCACAATTTGCAAGTTGGTAAAGCAAACAAAATTGTAATACAGTGAAAAGACTCTTTACTTCTTAATCAAGGGTAGGTCAACTGAAAATTATTTCATAACAATGGTAGGTCTACAGTACAACAACAGATAATGACTATTTCCAATATCACCAACCACCTTCCACCTGTAGAGAACCATCGCCTTCAGACAACCTCACTCTTTCTTTAGGCAGAAATTCCCCAGTGTTTATCAGGGGGGCCTGCAACTCACTGGGGGCGGCCAAAAAATTTCTCTACCTCTTTGCACCCCCACATCACAACAGGTCATCTGACTAGGGATCCCTCTTCCCCTATAGACAAAGAATCCCCACCTTTGCGCTATATGTCTAACCGGGTTTTTCCCAGCGGGCCCCACTGTTTTCTTGGTATATATGGGCAAATCACCCCCCTCTCTCGTCTGCTTCCTATTCCCCCATGGGTGCTCTGGGCCAGCCCTCCAAGACCCTACTTCCACTCTTAGCTCTCTTTTCTGGCTATTCACTTTGATCTCTAAGTCCCTTTTCTCTCCGCTCAGGTCCACAGTGCTTTGCTGCCTAGCTCAGTAGGCCTAGTGAGGGCTGGGTGACGATCCAGCCAAGCCACGGGTCAACCCCGTTGAGCTCAATTACAAGGGAAGGTAAGACTCTTGTGGAGTCCTATAAAGGCCAAGGTAAGACCTTTGTAATTCTTTTTTAGAGGTTCCCATACCATAAGGTGAAACCGCTCATGAGCTAGTGTGCCTCAGATGCCCCTACCTCTCACTCAGAGGTGCCCATTTTCCCACCTTCCTCCC
The DNA here is from genome assembly GCA_007922195.1 of Podocnemis expansa. NCBI lineage: Eukaryota > Metazoa > Chordata > Testudines > Podocnemididae > Podocnemis > Podocnemis expansa. The sequence goes on along the minus strand of ML681971.1, from coordinate 369,923 downwards.
CTCCTCCTCCATTCCTCTTTCACTCTAGGCTAAAGAAGAGCATGGCCCGAGTTGGCCACTGATGATCAGTCAACCAGAGCAGTACCCGTTATACATGGTAAGCCTCTATACCCTCTTTCTAGTGGGCCTACATTGAGTACCTGGCATTTTTCATCATCCTCTGCCCCCTTTTTCCTATGGGTCAAGGAAGATCATCGCCTAGGCCTGTCCATTTTTTTTTATAAGACCTGTCAAATAACTCCCTACCATCCAAGAACCCCATAAAAATTTCATCCCTGGTGCCTCTAAGCTTGAAGGACACACCTTTGGCTTCCTAAACTCCAGTCCTATGGGGCGCTCATCATAAGGGGCTTGTGAAGGGAAATGCCCCATGAGTGGTAGCAGTCACATGTCCCTACCTCTTGATATTACCTAGGGTGAGACCACTTCAGTTTCAGCTTGCCCCTCCCAAGCCTCCCGATGCGCAACTTTTTGGCCAAGGGAAGATAGTTTTGCTCACCCTTTTTGCTGCGTGCCAGCTCATGTTATTGCTGTACCTCTCGCTTCCCCCCCCTTCCCTTCCTCAGGGTGCCGGGATGGCTCAGTGCCTAGAGATGTTGGCTCTTGAGTTTAAGCCTAAGAGTTGAACCCCATGTCGATTGCTACTCACCGATAGGTCTCTTTATGACCCTCCAGTTTTACCCTACCTTTAAGTCTTAGTGGGACATTATGGCCCCACAGGGGCCAGTGAAGGGAGTTAGATCTTCCCCTTTTCTCGATTTTGCCCTAGAGGCCGTTTTTCTCCTAGGAGGCTGGACATTTGGATATTAGTAGCAAGCGTATAAGGCCCACCAGGACACCTGTATGCCCAGGTAAACAGGCTAGGATACCACTGCTGCCATTCTCCAGTCTCACCTCTTTTACCGAACTGCTCGTTTCTTTCTTGATTGTGGTGCCCGTGGGTCTCGGCCTCTTCTGCGCACAGAGACCTAAAGTGCTGGGTAGCATACTTTGCGCCATGTTCTGCTCCTCTTAGGAGGTAGGAAGTTTGGATGTACAATGGGATTACCCTCAAACTTCTCAATATATTTGTCCCTCCTCTTCAAACCCTCAGCCATGAGGCATTAGAGTGGGCCCTCAGTACCCAGAGTCGCACTCATACTTCCCCTTAGTTCATGCAACCAAGAAGATGGAATCCCTTCTCCCTCCTGTGTTCCCCTTCCCACATTATCAGTGTCTCCCTTCACCCCCCCCCCCTTTTTAGTGGTGCCTCTATCCTGCATAGTTCATGTGCTATTAACCACTGCCTTCCCCAGGGGTCTGTAGGGAGGCTCCGCTCAGAGACCTTTAACACCCCATCCATTTCCTCACCTCACCTCTAAACGGGTTGGTCTAGGTTGTCTCAACCCTGGAGGGTGTCTCAGCATAGTGCTCCCCCAAAAATTTTTTTGGACTGCCACCTGCAGGCCTCTGGCCCTGGAGTCACTCACTTATAGCCTGAAAGCAGACCTATCTGTCCTCAAAATTACTGCACTGGTTCCCTAGCGGGAGTCCTTCCCCTCATTGCTTAGTAGTATGGGAATACTTTGGAGCCAACCCTTACTATCCATCATTGAGCTCTTCTTTGTTTTCCCAGGGTTGGTGAGGTAGTTTTCTACCCACCCTTAATACTAGGCATACAGTACAAGTTATCGATGCCAGTAGATGGCCCATCTTTGCCATCCCCTGCTACCTGTGAGTGGGCCACCAGGGCCTTAAATAGAAGCTTTAAGCCTCCATTGGGATTAAGGAATTGCACATCCCGCTCTCCACGAAGGGGACAGACTTTCCCCCTTCCCTATATAGGTCTTAGCAGCAGACACTCAGTATATTCTATCATTCACTAAATACAGTCCTACCTGGAGCCCCGTAGGGTGCCAGATAGGATTTGGCTGCATAGGAACCAGTAGTGGTCCCGGAGCACAATGAAGACCCAGGACTGTTCTCCTGCCTGGTCTGCCCTGGAAGCAGCCCACTTTCCTATCCGTTTTTTCCCATCTAGTGCTCTTGGAGCTTGGAGAGCAGCGATTCTCTTCGCATAGGGACAAGGAGTCCCTAGCTTGTGACTGTCTCTTTTCCAGGGTTCAGGTCTGACTAGACTTGTATACCGAGCCTATGAACCCAACCCACCTCAAGGTGACTTGCAGTTCTCTCTAGGGTACCATAAATCTGCTTATGACTGGACTTCACAGAGTTACTTATTTTCCCTCTCAGGTAGGCGATATACTCACCTCAGGCAGCCTCCTGATGGAGCCTCACGTAAGGGGATCACTGTGCTGAAGGCAGAAAACTCCAACTCGGCTCACCGTCCACAGTACAGCTAGTAGTCACTTAACACAGTGCATCTGAGCCAGTAACCATCCTTCTTTGAGATTGGCTGCCTGCATACATTCAGCCCCCACCCCACCCCCGCCCTGTCCCCGCTATCTGGAGTTGGCTACTTAAAAGCGGACTGAAGAGGCTCAGGGTCAGGGCTGTATAGATAGCCACAGGAGTGGCCAGAGGGCGCATTGGCCACCGACACTGCTCTGATAAGCTAGGGCAAAATGCTTCCAATCAATCATGCGCTGCAGCACATAGACACTTAACACTGAATATATGAAAGCAGCCCATCTTGAAAAAGGCCAGTTACTGGTAAGTAACCCACCGTTACTCAGACAAGGGAAGCAAGCCAAAAATTATATTTGAATTCTTAGACATTTCTTAATGGTAATGCAGTCCTAAAACTGCAGCAGCAGAAACTGAGTTTGTGTCCTACAGCCTCTCTGCTTGGAAAGTCTGATAGCCATATTTAGTAGTGCACATGCAGGCAGCAAAGGAAATCCTCTGGATCAAATTAACCAATTCCTTCCCCTTCTAAGGAAATTAATTAAAAGTATATTCTGTACAATGAATGGCTTCAAAATAATTTTTAGAGGGATATAGGGGCACTCTAGGGAGTGACCACCATGGCAAAATAGGATTCCTGGGAATTGATCTTATACTTCAATGAGTCCTTAAACAAAGATAATTTCCTCAATATTAAATCCAGTTGTTCTAAACAGAACCGAACCTAACCTAACTTAAACTAGCCTTTGGGGCCAAATCTTGCTTTTCCTGAGGACATGGAGTTTTCTCTATTGACATAAATGAGAACAGATTTGGCCAAGTGTCAGATTTTTTTTTACTTTTTATTACTTAAATCAGTTGGGGATGCAAATTAGTTGTAAACACAGACTATAATGCACATTCCAGCGCGGCACACACACACAAAGAAGCCCGTAAATCATTCAGTAATTACTACTTATAGGCTTTACCTCATTCTACTTCCTTTTCCCCCACTCCTTCCCTCTGCTTATTTAGAAACTTCTGTCCCTCATCTGTGCTTATGCAAAAGCCTTCTCCATTGTCCTTTCTGCTACTCCAAGCACACTTGCTCCCTCAAGCTGCCACATTACCTCTCCAGCAGTTTTAAGAACACCCCTAAAAACCTCTTTCCTCCTTTGTCTCTTATTTCTCTCGCCCAACCCTTATTTCATATCAATTTTTTAAACTGTGTTTTTGAATTCTATAGATAATGTCTCTAACCCATACTGTATACAGATTCAAAAGTAATTTATTGACTCTTTTGGTCCCCCAATCCCTTCCCACCCTAACCCACCCCCCTGGTGCTGGCTCTCCTAGTCACCCAAGCTGGCCTGACACCTTCCCACCCTAACCCACCTACCGGCTCTCCCAGCCCCCCAAACTGGCCTGACCTCCTCCAACCGTAGCCCACCCACTGGCTCTTCCAGTCCCCCAAGCCAGCCCAACCCCTTTCTACCCTAACCACCCACTGGCTTTCCCTGTCCCCCAATCCTGCCCGACCTCTTCCCATCTTAGCCTGCCTGCCCTTCTGCCAGCTTCCGCCAGTACCCCAGCCCAACCCCTTCCCACCCTAACCTGTTGGCTGGCTCCCCAATCCGCCAGGCCTACTGTCTTCCTCTGACTCCCTGTCCCCAACCCCCTCCAGAGCCCCTTCCTCCGTACTTGGCTGGTCAGAGCTGCTATGTGAGCACAAGCTGCTCCTACCCCGAACATGCACCTGTGCATGCTCAGGGCGGGAGATTTTAAAACTCCCCAGCTCTGCACCCAGACGAATGTGTCTCCTGCTGCTGGCCGTGCATGGGGCTCAGCGTTGCCTGTACGGATGAGCGACGGCTGCTGCATGACCACCCACCCTTGCAGACTACAGGGAACATTGCTTCCACCCCCACATTTCTATGATTAAATTTGACCTAATTATCCTATATTGATCCCAATGGCTTTAGTTAAGCTAAAGCATTTTTGTCCTGAGGAAACTCAAGGAGAGATTATTTACCTTGTGACTAACTGTGGTTCTTGGAGGTGTGTTCCCCCTAAGAGTGCTCCACTGTAGGTGTATCTACTTTGTGACTGTCCATGTACCTACAGTGGAGCATTCCCTGGGGCACTACTTAAAGAATTACATGCTTCAAGGAAAGAACTAGAGAGACTGAGGTCCCAGCAATGCTTGAGGGATTATTAACATGCTGATTAGAAAGATTCTTATGGAAAGCAGAAGCAGAACACCAATACAACAAGACAGGTATGGAAGTTATCACTAGACAGTACTTAGCATGCAGAAATGTTATTGAAGTTTAAGATCAGTCTTTAGACTGGGAGTGTTTGAAAATCTTGGGATACAAATTTGGTTCTGCGCAGTAATGTTATGTTTATACCAACCCCAATGTTGCAACTTCTGTTGCTCAGGGGGTGTGACTGTTCCACTCCATGAATAATGTAGTTACACGAACATAAGCACTAATGTGAATACCAGTATGATGCCAGGAGTGCTTCTCCCATCCATCAACATAGCTTATGCTGCTTGTGGAGGTGATTTTTTTTTTTAATGCTAGGGGGAGAGCTTTCTCCCATTGACATACCACATCTTCACTAGTGACACAGCTGTATCAGTACAGAAGCCAGAAGCAATGAGCTACATTAAAGCAAGTTCTTTCCCTTCTTAATTAGGAGGTGGCTCACTGCCACAAACTGATGGGAAAATGGAAGAAGAAAGACATTAAGTAATATTCAGTTTAATTAAATACATACATGCTTTTCCACTTACAAGCATCAGCTGCACACATCTTTAAAGAATTCAGCAATTTCCAGAAGGTGGGAAAAAAATCTCTTCTATTCCCAGAGAAAAAAAAAGAGTTTGTTCAACTTAGTCACCATGTATTAAGAATTCTAGTATCCATAAATGTACTGAAAGACTGTTTTAGAATCCAATGAATAGCAAAGTTTAACTAAATGATTTAATATAAATCACTGCTAAACCATCTAACAAAGGCTTTCTGACAACAGAATGATTAATCTCAACACCCACAAGTATCATTTCTTGCAGAGCAGCTGATGAACCTGCATCAATTCCCAACCTTTATTCTTATATTTCAGAAAAGAAGGTGAGCTTTAATTAAAATGGCACCCCTGAGTAATTTTCAAAAGCACCTAATGGACTTTTATGCTTTTGAAAATTTCTCACCAATCTTCTATTTAGGAACTTATCACCATGGATTCTGAGTACATCTTGAGTGATTAAACCAGGCTCCTTGAAACACCTAGTGTGGACAAAACTGGGAAAGCTCTGAAGTACTCAACCTGTAATAACTACAGGAATATGGCATCAGTGCATTATATGGTGCAAGCTGAGATCAGATAATGAAGTCAGTCTTCTTATGAAAGCTGAAGTTGACTTGGGGATGAAAACAATGTTTCTGTTGCAGTGCTGAGCTGTGAGAACTGCACAAGGTCCTAGCTCATGACTATTTTATCCTAAAATAAAATCTTGATAACAACAAGTACAATATGGGCTCATCTCTTACTCTTTGGGAAGCTTTCTATTGATGACATTTTCAATACGTACATCTCCCCTCAAGGAAAGACCCTCTAGCTTACCACCACTTGGCTGCTATCTGCCTTGAATTAGCACAATAAAGAAAACCTAAGATCTAAAGATGTTGTTGCTTACTCTTTGAAAAGAGCAAAGGAAAGCTAAGTTTTCCATTATCCAGCAGATGTTCAGTTTCTTGTGCACCACATCTATCAGCAAGAAGCTCCATAAATCTTCTTTCAGGACTCCTTCCCTGAGCCAAGGCTCTACAGACAGCTATGTCAGGTGTGATAAGATGATTATGTAGAACCCATCATTCCTGGTAACCATTAGAAACTTACTGTGACTGAGGCCCAAGTCTCTGTACCCTCCAGATTTAGAAGCAAGCCAGCCAAGATTGTGGCATCTGACAGGTCTCCCAGCCTGCATGCACTACAATCACACATATTCTTCTTATTCAGCATTAAATTCTTTTCACTCCTTGGATCTGCTTAATCAATAATTTTCAGGAGCCACACTGGTGCTTCAAGAATGAGATCATGATCAATGGTAGAATTCTGCCAGATTCCTCAGTCATACACAAGAGAGGATCTATATCCTGAAAATTGGTAGGCTAATATTTTAATCTAGGGAAACAATGTATAGGCATCAAAGGGCTTCATTTAAAAACACATCATAGTAAAGATTTTGCTTGCTAGAGCAAACACTGAGAATGGTGAACAATCTCTGGTAATACAGGAGATCAACTTTAAATAGCTCTGTCTCCATCTGTTAGATTAAAGGAACTGTATATTAGTCCAGATGCCATGATAACAGAGCAGCTCTGATACATTCTGTTCTTAAAAATGCAACGCTCATTAAAGAGTCTCAGAAACATTATTTGTACTGAATTAGTGCCCCAATCACAACAACTGATCTAGGCAATGTAACAAATGAGATGATGTGGTCCCTAACCCAAAGGGTTTACAATCCAGCATAAGAAACTGTTATAAAGTTACAGCTGTGGAAAGGAGAGAGGAGGAGGATGACAACTTATAATAAATGGTTACACAGGCTTGCTTGTTTGCAGACTTGGGCAATGAGATCTTTAATTAAATATCAAAAAGCCCCACTGTTGCTCAATTTATCCATTACTACAGGAAACTCAATACAGGCAGATCTTAACCAGGGATCTCAAAGGACAGTGACTATCATAAATCTCAGGATGAAGCTGTTTGAAGGACAGCACAGAAGACAGTCAAAAAATGCAAGAAAAGTGGAAGAGTTATGTGGCAGAAGCTGGCACAGTTAGTGGAGCAAAAAATAGTAAGGAAACTCAGTCAGATACAAAGGAGTTAAGTATGGAAGAGTCTTATAGAGAGGAAAATAAACCTGAATTTGATTTGATGGACAAGGAGTCATGATGAGAACAACAGGGAAGGTGGTTTAGAATCATTTAGGAGGATCAGAAAAAGCTGACAAAGAACTGAGGAAACACCACAAGACAGAGATTGACAGCTAAAGTGCCCTTTATCAGTCCCACCTTCATGCAGTGACAGCTTGTTACCTGGATATGCCTACTCAATAAGTTAAAACAAACAAGGAGTTCTGTGGCACCTAAAGGCTAACAAAGTTATGCACAAAATAAATGTTAGTCTTTAAGTGCCACAGAACTCCTTGTTTGTTTTACTGAACTAGACTAACACGGCCACCCTTTTAGATCTCAATAAGTTAAAGTTACAAGAGCATTTTGCAGCAAAACCATGTGTCCAAAAGCAGATCCTTTTAGGAGTAAAAGTATTTGGCTAGCTACTGCCAAAAGACTCCATCCTAGACTGTAAGAACTTTGCTGGCTATAACAACAATACAGCTGAAATGTGTTCAAGATACCTTAGCTTCCAGAAGAGTGGAGTGATCCCACAAGTTTACAATAGGTTATGGCATTTGTGACAGAACAAACAATTTGATAGAAGCTACGCTGCTGCTAGCACAAGATAAAGCTGAATGGATTCAATTAGACTTTCTAACAAAAGCCTCCTTTCCCAATAGCCCGATAGCACTTCTGAATCTCAGCTCAGGAAATTCTTCAAGCTTGAGATGAAAACCTTTGTGCTAAATCAATCATTTACCCCATTATGATGGCCAGTATTACAACTGAGATCCCACTTGCCAGTGTATTGGATTACAAAAGTTGTATCCCATTTTCAATATTTCCATTGTTTTGTCACTTTCTGGAAAAGTGTTAGAATCTCCACCTTAGTGTATATCTTGTCTCAAGAATAATTCCCAAGGCCTAGCCAAAAAGGAAAAGCACTTTATTCCATTTTAAAAGGAGAAATGTGAAAGGTATCAGACAAAAACTAAATTGCTATGAGGGAACTCACCTGAAGATCACTAGGGCTTAATTTTATTTCCTACCAGGCTACGAGTCTTTTAGAAGTGATTTTCCTTCTTTCACTCACCACCTACCATCTTGTCAACAATAGCACTCATCCTGGCAAAACTTTTGTTGTTCAGGGGTGTGAAAAAACCCTTGAGCAAGGCAAGCTTTGCTGACGTAAGTGCTTGTGTGGACACTGCTATGTCAGCAGGAGACATTCTCCTGTAAACACATCTACACAAGCGCTCTTACAGAGGCACAGCAGCTACTGTAAATTTTAAGTGCACACCAGCCCTAAGGAACAGTGTCTTACTTTAACATATCATCTCTCACCTGTCTGGCCCCAACTCCTGTGCTTCCCCTGGCCCACCCTTACTGATTTTAATTCTCCAAATATTACTTGGATTGTTAGATCTATAGCACTATTATACGCACGTATGGCCAGCAAATTTGACTGAAACACAGATTCCCTAAAAAAGAAATGAGAGGCGGAAGCAGTTCAATCATTCCCAGCAAATCAATAGAAATACATTTTAGTCAATGCTCTGAACTGCTCTTTTGAGATCTACAGTTAAAATTAATTCAACAGAAAAATCATATGACAGATGCATTGGACACTTCTCCAACTGTTCAAAACAGGCACTGCTGAATCAGACAAACACTGGTGCTCTGATTCAACAGGTGCTGCTCTGGGAGTAATTCTATACCCATATGTTTGAGACATAACTGAAATTGCAGAATTATTTTTTTCTGTGAAATAAAACAATGTTACAAGCTAGATGCATAATTTTAAAGCTCAGGGCAGTTAATTCAAAGTTGACTAACTCTGAAAATTTTTGGCCAGGTGAAGCACTAATAATTGCTGAAAGATCACTACTACAAAAATGGAAATCCAAAAATGTGACCATAAGACTAAGACCAAAACCATAAGCTTGGCCATCATGGGAAGCATTGTGTGCCATACTAGAAATAACCTCCCAAAATTTCCCAGCGACAGGGAATGCTTTCCTGGAAGTATCAGAATAATCTATTTAAATGCACGAGTCTCTCCTCTGCCATTTTTCTATCTACTCTTCCACTCCCCATCTGTCCTCTGAATTTTAATTTCATTATTTTAGTTTTTAATTACTTGGATTTGTATGAACAGACTTTGCTCATAAAGTGCAATACAAAATGATTTATATTTTCAGCATTCATATCATAACTGATACTTTCAAGAGCTATGTCTACACTTGCAAGTTATTTCAAATTAAGGAGGCTTCATTTGAAATAAGGAACCATTAATTTGATATAATAAAACCTCCTTTTACTTCTATGTATTGCTTACTTCGAAGTTATTAGTTCAAATTAAGCCATTGTAAGCCACGGAATAGGCTTAATTTGAACTAATTTCCCTATTCTTTTGCCTGCCTTCCCCTATGTCGAATTAGAAGGTCTAGTGAAGGCACTACATAGAATTAATAAAGCCCACTTTATTTTGAATTAGAGTCTTCACTGGACTCCTAATTCAAAACAACTTTGAACCAATTCAAAACAACAACTGATTTAGATTCAAGTAGTTATTTTAAATTAACTACTTCAAATTAATTTTGTAAGTGTAGACATAGTCAAGGATAGCTATGATTAGCCAGTGAATGGTCAATACATTGAGACATGTATATGTAGTTTGTTCCTTTTTCTATGTAAAACTTAAGAAAGAAAGCAATTTAGAGCTGTAGACTACAGTACCAAGAACATTACAGCGGTAGTTTGGCATTCAGACACACAGAAGATTAATGCCTTCAGTGGACTACCCTTCTAAACCCAAGGTGAAATCTTGCCCCATCCTTTTTGCTCGGTAACAAAGCTTCCATTGCCTTCAATGGCTTGGACCAGAATTTCATAGTGGGAGTTTTACAGATTTTAAGACTTAAAGGGTCCACTGTAATCACCAGGGGCTAAAGTAAGGGGACTGCACTGGAACGCTGCTCTGGGCCCCAGAGTTTTTAGTGGCCAGCATTCCAGGGCCCTTAAAAATAAAGGGTGGAAAGCAGCATTCCAGTGCGCTCCCCTTACTTTAGCCCCCACTGCCTTGTGCTTCCCCTTCAGCCTCTCAGACTCCCCAAGCAGTGGGACAAGCAGCGGCACAGCCAGGAGCAGCAGCAGTGGGCAGAGAGCCCATGGCCCAGGGCTGCTGGATTGGCTGGGAGAACTAAGCGCACACAAGCCGTTTCCCAGGGTTGGGAGGCTACAGGCTCCACTACTGCACATGAGGAGCCCAAGAGTGGGTGGGGCCAACACCAAAGAAGGGGCTGGCAGGTGGCACCACTTGGCACTTCCAGCCTATGCTGCAAAGTGCAGATTCAGGAGTTGCTGTTGCCTGCAGCAGTGCGGTTAATGGGTTTTGAGCCTCGTGCCTGGACTGGCCCCGCCCCTCCTTCCAGGTACCTTTCCTCAGTGAGTCATTTTAGGGCTCAGACAGAGTTATGGGGGGGTCTCTGCCTGACCACAAGGGATGGTGCAATGATGAGGTATCCATAGCCCCAGCCCCCCAACTTGCCCCACCCCCAAGGTGCTCCATGGTAGCAATCTGTATTCTGCCATGCCCCCGAGGGGTCCCCATTGCAGCGAGGGCTAGCTGTGTTCCCCCAACCCCTTGAGGGGCTACTCCTATAGTACTGTGGGTGCAGCATTCCCCCTGTTTTCCAGAAACAAGGGGCTCATTGCAGTGAAGGGGCAGCCTTGTATCCTGGGGCGTGAGAGCCTTTCCTGACCATCGTACCCCACAGGAAGTCCTGTCCCTCAGTAAGTGGTAAGGAGACGCCGGGGATGGCTACAGGGGTGTAATCTACGACCAAGTTTTGTCTGAGAGGCAGTTTCCTTTCCCACACACTGAGTAATAGCTCACAGTTTAAACTCTGGTATTTTTACTCCTGTTTTAGTTCTGCTGGCTCATTTTTTGCAAATGAACCAAAGTGTCACCGCACCAGAACATCCTTCATTGTGAACTTGCAGCTTGCACTTTTGACATACAAAACACTACCCCTTGAGCTCATTATTCCTCAGTTTTTTCAGGTTGGTAACTTTTTTTTTTTTGAGAAATGTAAACAACCTGGTGACATTTTCAATGAAAGTGAGACTCATGAAGTATCTATAAACCTATGTAATTATTTGGGTTTATGTTAGAAAAAGTTGGCAGAGGTTACAGGGGTTAAAGTAAGGGGACTGGACAGCAGCTGGGTAGTGGTGGAGGGGACTATGAAGGGCTGGAGGCTGAGGAGGACATGGGGAAAAGGGTCTGATGTGGGAAGTAGTGGACAAGGTTGTGGTGATGCCGATTTGAGGCTATGCATCATTTGTGAGGAAAGAGCTGGTGGGGCTCAACAAGTTTGTTTTGCACTTGTATTATAATTGAGGCCCGCACATGCATGAAGGAGGCCTGGACAATATGGGAAGGGGGACCAGAGATCAGGAGGGTTCCGGGGCCTGTTGAGTTATACTTTAACCACTGGTAATCACCTATTCTGACCTCCTGTACAATGCAGGCCCTAGAACTTCCTCGAAATAATTCCTAGAGGAGATCTTTTAGGAAAACATCCAAATCTTGATTTAAAGTGTCAGTGATAGAGCATTTATTATGATGCTTGGTAAATTGTATTAATTTTTAACTACCCCTCATTATCAGAAGTGTGCATCCTATTTCCAGTCTGAATGTGTATAGCTTCAACTTCCAGCCACTGTAGGTACCTACTTGGTGTTAGCAAGTCATTCCTTAACCTTCTCTTTGTTAAGCTTCATATATTCATGAGTTTATTTGGCTACTAGATGGTGGTGTGCCTCAAAACAACTAATGGCATCAAGATGTGCCACGGCAAAGAAAAGGTTGGAAACCACTGGTCTAGATCAGGCACGGCCAAACTGTGGCTCGGGAGCCACGTGCAGCTCTTCAGTGAAGAAGTGCGGCTCGCAGAAGAAAGCCAGAGGAAAGCAGCCCCAGCCTAAAAGTTTTAAAATCTCCTGCCCTGAGCATGCTCAGAGCATGCATGGGGGTGGAATCCCCAACTGGTGCCTAGCCACCAGAGCTGCCATGTTCGATGCTCAGCCTGGGCAGGGCTTAAACCAAGGGGAACAAGCCCCCACTTGTGCCTAGCTGCTGGAGCGACCAGGTAAGAGGGCCCTGGGGAGAGTGAGTAGGCCTGCAAGAGCAAGCATCAGGGCCCTGGACTGCAGGAAGAAGAGCAGCATGATCAGGATGGTGGGGAGAAGTGGAGACATGGTCGGACTGCAGAGAGAAGTGCAGCATCGTCAGAGAGGGTGGGGAGAAGCAGTGGCATGGTTGGAGAGGGCAGGGAGAAGCAGCAACATGGTCGAAACAGTGGGGAGAAGCTAAGTTATTACTCGATAGGTAGGCTTGGTTTTCATGGTAACCTTAAGTATTTATTAGAATCTGACATTAGTAGAATCAATTATTTGTCCTCTTTTTATGATAAAATTAAAGTGTGCAATGAATTTAAGCTTAGTAATTTTGGAGCAGGTAAAAATATCGCTATATGCCTCAGTGCAGCTCTCAAAAGGTTTAATAATCAACTTGTGTGACTCTTGCATTCCATAAGTTTGGCCACCTCTGGTCTAGATCAACAAAAAAAACAAAAAACAAAAATGAAAACACAAAACCCCAAGGAGTCCTATAGCACTTTTAAGACTAAAAATTTATTCACTGCATGAGCTTTTGTCGGTGAAATTCCACTTCATCAGATGCATGAAATAGAAACTACAGTACTGAAGGAAACCTAAACTAGAAACTAATGTAGTTAAGCTGCTACATCCAAAAGCTTGCCAGGGCTCTGAACATGTCTTTGGACAGGAGTAGTCAACAGGCAAACTGCAGACCCAACCTGGATCAGCAGACACTTCTGAATGAACTACAGAAATCTTACTTATATTTACACTGCCTTTTGCTGCCTTTGACAGCCCAACTGTCAGCCTCACTTGGGACTGACGGCTCAGACTGCCAAAGGCAGCAATAGGCCACATAAGCATGGGACTGATGGCTAGAAACCACGGCTATAGGACTGACAATATGGTGGGGCTCTGGGCAGTCAGTGCCCCACAACATGGTCCACGCAGTCAGTTAAATCAGTGGAGATGACCCTGATGAGGATGACATAGGAGGAGGAGAGACATGAAAAACTGTGGTAATTACTGCAGAGGCTGAACACCGACCTCACTTCAGTTAACTTAATTTTGTAGTGTAGACTTGCCATTATCATCATCATTATTGAGGTGTGAAAAATGTTTCTCTAGAGTCTGGACCTTGATTATATCTTGAGAAAAATATACATCAACTATCCCTGCCTTAGGGCTTATGTAAGACAGGAAACGCATTTGTTCCATCTACACTACAAATTGCAGCTGGGCCACAAGTAAACTCTAGTTCAGTCATATTTATAGTATAAAGTACATTTTGTAGTGCAATTAGCCCTCTATCTCCTTTAAGGCAGCTTTTCATCCATAAAGATGGAAAGAGTCTTGGGAAGCCATCATAAATACAAGGATCTTGGACTTGAAAAAAGAGCCATAATCAAAGGGTGAAGTTTAGAAGTACTTATGGCAGGTACAAAGAGTAAATACACCAGATAAAGATCACAATAACTGTTCACACTGAAGAATTGGTTTAGAATTACTAAAAAGTGACAAGAAATGTCATCAATTTGCTGTAAGTTACAGATCCATGCTACCTTTAGATCAAGGCACAAAACAAGCTTGTCTAAAATTCTTCTTCATGTCTAAATGTGACAGGATCCCAAGATCATTGAAATTCTTTCGCCTAGTTTTATAACATGTATATTGTAGCATATTCAGTGTCAAAGTAGATGCTTGAGTCACAGTTAATTTCTCCAACTGTAGATGCTCCCTAATGTTTTACTGTCACTGGATAAACTTCTAGAGTTCCAGATTCTAGGGAAGCAGACAACACTCGGAAGTTATAAATGGCATTATCTTGAGTTTTACCAAGAGAACTTTTTATACAACAGGAAAATAGGTGCCTACTGATTCCATTCATCTAAGCTTTGTTCAGTAACAGACAGCAGCTTTTATTGTTAACAATGTTCTTGATACACTGGTGGTGCAAATAATTCAAAATTTATTTTGCTTGAAGTCTCAAAGCAGTGGCCTGGTCATTAAGCTAAAGAAGTTAAATTTCTGACCACATTTCAACATGCAAACAGTTAGATATGAGTAAATGGGAGTCAAGAGTACTGGAAAAAAAAGCTTGAGGGATTTCTGGAAGGATGGGGCTAATGGCTCTCATTCTCAGAATTAAAGGAACCATGGAGCAAGTTTAATTTACAGTCAAAACATGCACTAAACCTTCTTCCAAAAAAATTTTTGGTGGCCTCAAAGTGCAGACACTAATACTAGCCGATGGCCATTCTGACAAACCTGTCTCTGTGCCTGCCTCCTGAAGCCCTTCAGTGAGAATCTACCCTGGAGAAAATGGTTTGAGAACTCAGTGTGGAGCACCTGGCTCCTCATGCTCTAGACAGGAAGCAGCAGAGGAGCTGTCTAGGGCAGCACCCCAGCAAAATGCTGCAATGGCATTCACTAGCAAGAACTGCACATCACACCACCACATTTTCAGAGACAGCTCTTGGAGGCCTCGAGGAAGCTGCATAGCACAGGCACTGAGGCCTGCTGGCAACACCAGTGCAAACATCAAAGCAGAGCCTCTTGCTGCCCTCGGTAAGAACTGCTCAGGAGCTACAGCTGGGTGCTGCTGAGAAGGACTGCTACTCTCCCTCTCCCATCTCTGTCCATGCTTTAGACTGGAAGCTGTAATGGCTTGGGGGGGGGGGGGAATCTGCTGGTGGCCACATGCAACCACAGTGGCCACATCTGAGAAACACAAATACCTGACTAGCAGACTCAGATCACCATGCTAATTAAGCAAACTGATGGGAACACACTTTTGAATCTACATAAGTTTGAGATTCAGTTCTGCTTAAAGGAAAGATTATCCTATTTGGTTGCTAAAAGAAGTGAATTTGATCATACGAGCGGTAATTCAGTCCACTCCCCTGCCCCTCTCATCCCACCCCGTGAAGAAATTACTAGAGAGAAAGTTATATACAAGACAATTTTGCCTGGAGAGTCCTCTCAGTCAGGGAGAAGTACAATGTGATTTTATCAGGAAAAGCAGCTGTAAAAATGCTCCATACCAGTATAAGAGTGCTTCTGCTGTTACAGCTTCTTTTGTTTGGAGAACTAGAAGAAGCTATAAATGTAACTCAAAAGAAGAGTTTCAATTTTCACCACAACAATCCGAGCCCTGCACTTCATATTCAGCTTAAACAAAACCAAATGGTACACTAAGGTAGGAGATGCCAAACAGCAGCTTCTCCACACCTTAAATACTGCCACACCTTTAAGAGAAGTATTTCCCAGCATGCCCTCTTTCCTTAAGAAAACAGTCTTCTATAACTGTTGCTAGTGTCAAAGTGAGTCAAAAGTGATTCATTCCAGCAACAGGAAAGACAACACTAGCTGATTAGCCCCTTCCTCCTTATCAACTTACCAAAAAAGCCACATCTTGCCACCCTAAGGAGGAAACTTTCTGCTTGACCTATAGGACTAACATCCAAGAAAATTAAAGTATCCTCACTTCCTCAAATTCTGGGCAAAATCTTTCTTGCACTGTATTGTCGTCAGAACCTGTTCCTGATGCTTGTCATCTGTCATGAACTTAGAAATCCCTACAGCCCCATACATCTCCATGATTTGGTCTGATTACATGGTACGTTATTCCTGCTATCAGAAAGAGTCATCTTTTGCTCAGCATGCCAGTAATTTAAATTCAAGTTTCTATTTGCATTTGTCCTTGTAAATCCCTATTGTCAATTTCCACGCTAACAGCTTGAAACCACCCCCTTAACCTAGTGCTAAACAGATCCATTTGAAAAAAGAAACCAAAAACATTTCAGTATGTAATGTACAAGAATGAGTTGAATTGATTTCTCACACTAATTCCACTTGGGAAACTAAACAGTGTTTTGGCAGCCCAAGATTAAGTTCTTCCTAGCTATCTGGGTATTTTCTCCATTGCTATGGGTTTTACATAGTCCAAGGTCTATGCTACCAACTTGAGACTTGTCTAGTTAAAATGCTCATTATGCCAGTGCAAACAGGTCTGCTACAATAAAGTTTCCATTCTAGTAGAAAAGAAGCATGAAGACAAAGTTCGTATAAACAGAAGCAAAATTTAGGTGCATATCACTAACAAGTGGGGACAATTTTTACTTCTATAAAGTTGTAAATATATGCAAAGTGCTTTACAGGCAAAAGAGTTCCTTTTTCTAAGAAGTTCATGATCTAAGTTTTACCAGAGTTTTTAAAATATCCTGTTGAGGATGGACGGACATACAGCACAGTTTCCCCCCCACAGCAAGAAGATATCCAAAAGCAAACATTTTAAATATTTATAGTAGTAGGAGTTTAAACTTTCAAGTTTCTCTGGTGGACTGTCAAAAAGGAGTGGGCTTTAAGCCATACATTTCAATTGAGTGATAGTGGACAGGTACACAAATAAAAGAAACAGCGTGGAGACTTAAAGGGAGAGTAGGGGAGACAACTGTAAGACAACTAGACAGGAACTTCATGTAGTGAAATTCTTGGTATCAATCCCTCCAACTATCCCAGTAAATGGGACTTCACTAGAGGGGGTTTATGGGTAGGATTACCAGACATCCGGCAAAAGGAGGGCATGTCCTCCTTTTTGCCCTGCTGTCCTCCGTCCTCCAGGCATTAGAGCAAAAGTGCATTTTGTCCAGCTTTTTGCCCAATGCTGGGAAGCACTCTAAAAATAGAAGTGCGCAGGAACGTGCAGAGCCAGAACGCGTTCCCCTGCTGGCTCAGCCCAGTTGCTGTTGCTGGTGGGGTTGGGACTGTGGAGAGGATCCTTTGCTGGGCTGGTGCGTGTGCATGAGAGAGAAGGGGGCTGGCCACAGCCATGGAGGTGCTTTCGTTCTGCCTTGTTGCTTCCCTTCCTCTCCCCCCAGGTTCTTTCCAGTCTCCAGCTCAGGTTTGGACCCCACACACACACACCCAATTTTAGGGAAAGCTTGATCTAATTTTTTGGAGGGGCCAGAGCTTTTCTTCAGTATGTCGTCATCTCTACGGTGCCCAGAGAGAAACCTGTGACTGCTTCTTTGCTTTCTGCTTTGCTGCCCCGCTTGGCTTCAAGTTTCTAGGCAGGTTACTTGGTTGGGCTAGAGGAGGGGGAAAGAGTCCCGCCAAGAACTCCTTCCCTCCTCTCATCAGAAAATCCTATTCCCAGGCTTCTGCCACTTCCAACTTTTGCCCTGGTCCCATTTTGTTCAAAGCCAAGTGGGAGAAACCTGCAACAGTTTCTCTAAAGTGCTGGCTAAGGCAAGGAAAATGTCATTTTTATGTGGGGAAAGCAGTTCTTTAATGCAGTGGTTCTCAACATTTTCTCTGCCGTGGCACATCTTGCTTTAATTAATTTGAGGCACACCACCATAGTTTCCAAATGAACTCATGAGCCAGTGAGCCAATCCAGAGTACTTTGAGTAGTTTTTCAAAAAAATTTGTAGCACACCTGTGTGCCATGTCACACTGACTGGGAAACACTGGTCTAATGACTCAGCTAAGCCAGATATTTGCTTCTCCTAATGGACACTGGCTTTTTGCAACAAAACTTTTGTTTAGAGGTCAAGGAAAGTTCACTTGAAATTATTGAGGATGTTTGAATGCATATGATTTTCCTTTCCTCAACGTGATTTTTCAATTTGCTTCTCCTTTCTAAGATGAGATCAGTCCGCCATAGATGTATCTTTAAATTTTATTAAGATACACTGATTTGCAAGTAGCAGCTGGGCCAGATCCTATAGTTTTAGATGAAGTTCAGTAGGAAATTTGATTGAGCAAGGATTGCAATGTGTGTTCCTTTGTTAGTATTTTATCAAAACACAGAAAACAAGCAGCTCAGTTTTGCTTATATATTCTGTCCTTCCTTGTATTTTATTTTTAGGGAGAGTGTTTCTTTTGGTATATTTAGTGAAAAAATGATCATTGCATCTAAGAGTAGGTGCTGTCCTCTTGGGTGGAGCATCGGATAGTTGGCAAACATCTAATTCTACTTCCCCTGCCCCCATTTGATGTGTATTTCACATAAAAGTAAACAGAAAATGTTAATGGTCATAAAACAGATATATCCATCTGTAGTTTATGGCAGACATAGTGGGATATGATGTCTCTAGAAATTTGCATTTTAGGTAAAAGGTTATGTTTCACTTAAAAACCAGCAGCTCTCGCTTCTTCTGATTTCTCCTTTCCTGTGTGTGTAAAACTTAAAACAGATTGTCTGATAGTTTTTTTTTTTTTTTTAATACATACTGCACAGTGAGGCTCAAAACTGAAGCTAACAACCCACAGACAAGGATTTCCCTACACCCCTCCTGCACCTGCTCAGTTGTCAGCTAGTAACAGTGTGAGACCAAATTAGTGAGCACCCCCGCACCCCCCACACACCCTGCCTAATTGGAAGCCCTAGGGAGAATATTGCCCACAGAGATTACTTTTCCTTTACAAGCCAACACCTCAAATTCTGCTAGACTAATGTAAGTCAAGGGCCTGTCCCTCTGTGTGTCAAACAATGAGTGTGAATTCTGTGAAGGAATTTACCATGTTAAAACTGATTTTAATCTTGTCCATAATTACTACATTATATTTATTGGAGGTTTGCTTCCATTTGCAACTCACAATGTAAAAATATCAGTCTGGATAGGAGTTCTGCAGCGTGATTCTCCTTGCACCTTGATACAAATATTAAATACTTAATTTTGTGACTCCTTAAAGTGGCTGGCTTTCTGGTTACTTTAATATGAAGATGAAAAATACTTAAGCCATTCATTTGATATTCCCGAGCTGCTGTCCTTGCTATTCATCTCATACAGTAACTAGAGGCTAGACAGATTTCTCTGGAGTTGGGTGACCCATGGGGCAAGCATTTGGGGGAGTGGAGCAGCAGCTGGGGTGGCTGGGTGGGTAAAGGGAACCCGGGGAAGGACCCGGATGTATGTGTCCTCTCCAATGTCCTCCTTCTTGTATTTCCCTGTCTTCCATTCCATGCTTCGGTATTTGGTAACCCTACTTATGGGAGATGTTACTGCCAGCTCACAATATCTGGAGGAGGAGGAGGGGAAGTACAGAGGATTAGACTGAACTAACATTAAATTATTAAGTAATGAGGACCAGGCAGTAATATGGAGCATGCACACAAATAAAAAGAGTGATCTAGAAAGCTTAGTAAACAGTTCAAATTTCTTTTCACACAGGAAATGTCACACACAGGGGTTAAAGTATTATCTGGCAGGTCCTGGAACTCTACTACTCAGGCAATACTACAGTTGTGTAAATGCGACTGATGAGACCAGTACCGGAATACTGTGGACACTGGAACTAAATGCATTTGAAAAGGATGGTGAAAGAGCTGGAGAAGGTATACAGCACACAAATGACTCAAGCTTAAAAAGATGCCCTGCACTGAAAGACACAAAGGACTCCATCCATTTAGTTTATCAAAAAGACTGAGATGTGACTGGTATCTAAAGTATCTTCATAACAAGAAAAATTCCAGGTACTAAAGGACTTTAACCTAGTGAAGAAATGAAGAACAAGAGTGTAAGCAAAATAACCATACAAGATTGCCAACAGAAGCAGCAGATTCCAACTCATATAGACTTCAAGTTCATAGTGAATGCCTTTTGGAAGATGTATTTATTCTAGTCAAGCAAAAAAGTTATTCGGAGTCAAAGGAAGAATATACTGGAGATTTCACAAGCTGATCTACCAGTCTGTTCTCAAATCAAAAGAAATCTAATTAGTATTAACACTAGCAATTTTAACACAAGTCTGAGCATATTTGGTGTTTCACTCTCAGCTTATTCACTCATGAATGTCAACTATTATACAAAGTTTCAAAGCCTTACAATTGCCAAGAAAAGCTTTAAAAAAGTCAACTCTACATGTTCAAAAATCACAGGGAAAGTAAATAAAACCAAATGTAAAAGTGTTTTGATTTTGGGGTCACAGTGGTTTTCTGAACACTTGGGAGTTGGCCATGCTTAATATTCGGATAAGGAACATGTAGTTCTACTCTCCTACACGCAGTCTAAATTACTTGGAATTAGTGATTACAGAAGGTGAATTAAAGATGAGTGGTGCAAGATGGAACAGCTGTCTGCAGAACACAAAAATGAAATGGCACCTGCTTTGCAGTGTGCGCTAAATGAATAGTGAGATTGTGTACAATTCTTCACAAGACATTAGTTTTTCTGCCTGTGATGCTGAAAAATCTTGAACTTACTTCATTGAGAAGTGGCATACACTGTGATGAGACACATGCCTTCCTGTCTACCAGGTCTACTAACCTCAACAAGAATTTTTTTAAAAGATGCTTTAGAACTTAATCAGAAATTATTTTTCAAGGGTTCAGCTTTACTTCTTGGTAGAAAGTCTCAAAAGAACTAGCTGAATGAATTATTCCCTGTGAAAATCTGGGCTTGAAAGAGCAAAAGAAAAGTCTTCTGAATTTATTACAAGATAGGGATCCCATTGCTGGACAGAGGTCTTATTCTTGGCCACATCCTAAAACAATTGATTAAGCCCCCATTTTATTCAATGGAACTCAGGTTGTGTCCTTAGAACTGTCACCACAGTGTTAAGACCTTCTCTGCCATAATGTTGCAAACTATACTTTTTTATATACTACCTGCATCAAGCAGCACCACAGGAAAAAAAAAAGTTCCAAAGGAGCAGCCATGTTAGTCTAGCTCAGCAAAACAAGCAAGGAGTCCTGTTGGCACTAGAAGACTATACATTTATTTATTGTATGAGCTTTCATGGGAGAAAATCCCACTTCATTTGACAAAGTATCTTCTCCCACAAAACCTCATGAGGTAAATAAATTTGTTAGTCTGAGTGCCAACAGGACTCCTTGCCTTTTTTTTTCCTTTAAAGAAAAAAAAAAAATAAAAAGCCTTAGACAACAACTAGTTGCTAAGTGTCCTCTGTTTTGCTCCAGCAGCAGGCTAGGACACTGTCAGAGCTTTGGCAAACTACATAGAGCAGGCTTGTCCAACATGCAGCCCGGGGCCCAGAATCCGGCCCGCCGAGTGCCGCCGCAAGAACCAGGGAGCTGGGGCTATCTGGAATACTCTTATTGCTACATCAAGTGTGCAGGCAGACATTGACAATTTGTGCAAGCAAAAGCAATGATTGAGCTTGCGAACAGGGGACAGCAAACAGGGGAGTTTGCGAGGGAAGGATTTGGTGCCAGGTGCGTCTTAGGTAAGTGATTGGATTGTGTCTTTTTCCCCCCCAGGTGATTTGCTGACTGTGTGTTTGTGTCTTTTTCCCTCCAGGTGATTGCTGTTAGTTGTGGGACTGTGCTTGTGTGATTGGGTGGGGGCTGTTTGCACCATTGTTCCCTGATCCCCTTTAATCACCAGCTTCTAGCAGCCTTGTGATTGGCCTGCCCTCTGTGTGACTAGCAAGGGGCAAGGGCTGACCTAGGCAGAGAAGACCTTTAAAAGCCACTGCTTGAGCGACCAGAGGGAGCTTGCGAACAGGGGAGTTTGGGAAGGAGTTTGGTGAGGCCAAGATGGTGAAGAGGAGCCGTACTGCTGGCGCCAGTGCCCCTGCTATTTCCTTTAGCTCTGTTTCTACCCAGACAGAGTGTCTGACGATGGATATCTCGACCCAGATCCTGGTGTGGATTTGCAAGGACTGTGGCCTTCATTTTCCTGCCACTGATGATCAGGCTAGGGACATGAGCCTATGTGATAGGTGCCTTCTGGTGGCATCTCTCCGGAAACAGGTAGGAGAGCTACAGGAGGAGGTGTCACGCCTCAGGGGTATCTATGCCCCAGAAAAGTTCCTTGACAGTGTCCACGATGAGACCTGCAAGGAGGAGGTCCCTATCCCAGTACCAAGGGCTACTGCCACAACTCTGGAAATGGATGGGATGCCTATGGCAGAGGAAAGACACTGGCAGCTGGTCACCTCTGGCAGTAGACGGTGCTCCACGCCTGCTCACATCCCACCATCCCTTGTGGTGAGGAACCGTTATGCGGTGCTGGACACGATGCAGGAGGTAGAGGAGATGCCATCCACCCCAAAGGCTGGTCAGATCACAGCCACCTCACCTAAGAGGAAGCGTAGGGTTGTGGTGATTGGGGACTCCCTCCTGAGAGGAACAGAGGCACCCATCTCTCGCCCTGACAAGGCCTCTAGAGAGGTATGCTGCCTGCCAGGTGCCCGTATCCGTGATGTAACGGAGGGATTGACAAAAATCATCCGCCCCTCAGACTACTACCACATGCTGCTTATCCATGTGAGTACCAATGATACTGTGAGAGGTGATCCTCAGCAGATCAAAGGTGACTTCAGGGCTCTGGGAGTGAGGGTGAAGGAGTTTGGAGCACAGGTGGTGTTCTCCTTGATCCTTCCAGTCAAGGCTAGAGGCCTGAGGAGAGAGAGATGTATCCTGGAGGTGAATGCCTGGCTGCGAAGATGGTGTCGTCAGGAAGGATTTGGCTTCCTTGACTATGGAGTCCTGTTTCAGGACAGAGGATTGATAGGCAGAGATGGCCTTCACCTGTCCAGGAAGGGGAAGAGCATATTTGTGCACCGACTGGCTGACCTAGTGAGGAGGGCTTTAAACTAGGTTCAACGGGGGAAGGAGACCAAAGCCCACAGGTAAGTGAGAATGTGGGTGATCTGGGGGGAGGGATGGAACTTGGGGGGTGCTGGGACTGTAGCACCAGCAATAAAAGAGAAGATAGTTGGAACATGGAGGGGGGGGCGGAAATCAAACAAATGTCTTAAGGGCTCTACTGAAGCCCCAGTACGTGAGGAGAGTGGGGGAGGAGAACTCCTAGAAAAATTGCAAGGAGGTTTATGTAATAGAATTGGAAATCAACATGACAGAATAGGGCAATCGTCCGGGTATCTTAGGTGCCTATAGACTAATGCGAGGAGCCTGGGAAATAAGCAAGAAGAATTGGTAATATTAGCGCAGACAGGGAACTG
The DNA here is from genome assembly GCA_007922195.1 of Podocnemis expansa. Classification (NCBI taxonomy): domain Eukaryota; kingdom Metazoa; phylum Chordata; order Testudines; family Podocnemididae; genus Podocnemis; species Podocnemis expansa. Next base: position 346,584 of record ML681971.1, on the reverse strand, counting down.
TGATATCATAGGAATAACAGAGATGTGGTGGGATAGTCTGCACGACTGGAGTTCTGCCATGGATGGTTATAAACTGTTCAGGAAGGACAGGCAGGGAAGAAGAGGGGGAGGAGTAGCGTTATATGTAAAAGAGCTCTTTGACTGCTCAGAGCTCCATTATGGAAGTGGAAGCGTGCCTGTAGAAAGTCTGTGGGTTACATTGAGAGGCGAAAACAACAAGGGGGATGCTGTGGTGGGGGTCTGCTATAGACCACCAGACCAGAAGCAGGAGGTGGATGAGGTGTTCTATGAAGAACTAGTGGAAGCTTCTAGATCACAGGCCCTGGTGCTCATGGGGGACTTCAATTTCCCTGACATCTGCTGGGAGGCCAATACAGCAGTGCATGGGCAATCCAGGAGATTTTGAGAGAGTGTTGGGGACAACTTTCTAGTACAAATGCTAGAGGAACCAACTAGGGGCCTTGCACTGCTCGACTTGCTGCTCACAAACAAGGAAGAATTGATCAGGGACGTAGAGATAAATGGCAAGCTAGGCAGTAGTGACCATGACATGGTTGAGTTCAGGATCCTGATTAAAGGAAGGAAGGAAAGAAGCAAAACACAAACCCTGGACTTCAAAAAAGCAGATTTTGGCTCCCTCAGGGAACTGATGGGCAGGATCCCTTGGGAAGCTAATCTGAAGGGGAAAGGAGTCCAAGAGAGTTGGCTATATTTTAAAAAAAAAACTCTGCTAAGGGCACAGGAAGTTGCCATTCCAATTAGGAGAAAGAACAAACATGTGAGGCAGCCAGAATGGCTTAGCAGAGAACTCTGCTCTGAGCTTAAGCATAAAAAGGAAGCTTATAGGAAGTGGAAGCTTGGTCAGATGTCCAAAAAGGCATATAAAGATATTGCTAGGGACTGCAGGGATAAAATCAGAAAGGCCAAAGGACAAATGGAGTTGCGGCTAGCAAGGGATGTAAAAGATAACAAGAAGGGGTTCTACAAGTATATTAGTAACAAAAAGAGGATCAGGGATGGTGTAGGCCCCTTGCTGAATAGGGCAGGCATCCTTGTGACAGAGGATGAGGGAAAAGCTGAAGTGCTCAATGCTTTTTTTTCCTTCAGTTTTCACAGGCAGGGTCAGCTCCCAGCCCACTACCATGGGTAAGGTGGATGGGAGAGAAGAAGACAGGCCCTTGGTGACGGAAGGTCAGGTTAGGGACTGCTTAAAGAAGCTGCAAGTGCACAAGTCCATGGGGCCGGACGAACTGCATCCAAGGGTGCTAAGGGAATTGGCCGACGAAATAGCCGCACCGCTGGCCGTTATCTTTCAAAACTCATGGAGAACGGGGGAGGTGCCAGAGGATTGGAAAAAAGCAAATGTGGTGCCTATTTTCAAGAAAGGGAAAAAGGAGGATCCAGGGAATTACAGACCAGTCAGCCTCACCTCAATCCCTGGAAAAATTATGGAGCAGATTCTCAAAGAATCCATCCTCACACACTTAGAGGAAAATAAAGTGATCAGGAACAGTCAGCATGGATTTACCAAGGGTAAATCATGCCTGACCAATCTCATTTCCTTCTATGAGCAGATGACTGGTTTTCTGGATGCGGGAAGCACCATTGATGTGCTATACCTTGATTTTAGCAAGGCTTTTGATACAGTTTCCCACAGCATTCTCATTGGCAAATTAAGGAAGTATGGGTTGGATAGGTGGACTATAAGGTGGATAGAGAACTGGCTAGATCAACGGTTTCAGCATGTAGGAATCAATGGTTCCATGTCTAGCTGGCAACCGGTCACGAGTGGTGTGCCCCAGGGGTCAGTCCTGGGGCCAGTTCTGTTCAACATTTTCATCAATGATCTGGATGATGGAATAGACTGCATTCTCAGTAAGTTTGCAGATGACACTAAGCTGGGAGGACCAGTAGACACGTTGGAGGGCAAGGACAGGATTCAGGGAGACCTAGATAAATTGGAACAGTGGGCCAATAGAAATCTTATGAGGTTCAATAAGGATAAGTGTAAAATCCTACATTTGGGACAAAAAAAAAAAACCCTATGCACTGCTACAGGCTGGGGAAACATTCAGCTAAGCAGCAGCAGTGTAGAAAAGGACCTGGGGGTCGTGGTGGATGGGAAGCTGGAGATGAGTCAGCAGTGTGCTCTTGCTGCCAAAAAGGCCAATGGCATACTGGGCTGCATCAGAAGAAGTGTTACCAGCAGATCAAGGGACGTGATCATTCCCCTCTATTCTGCACTGGTGAGGCCACATTTAGAATACTATGTTCAGTTTTGGGCTCCCCACTACAAAAAGCACAGGGACATGCTAGAGAGAGTTCAGAGGAGGGCAACCAAAACGATTAAAGGGCTAGAGCACAAGCCCTATGAGGAAAGACTGGAAGCATTAGGCTTATTTAGTCTGCAGAAGAGAAGATCGAGGGGCTATTTGATAGCAACCTTCAACTACTTGAAGGGATGCTCTAAGGAAGATGGAGCTCGACTGTTCTCGGTAGTAACGGAGGACAGAACGAGGAGCAATGGTCTCAAGTTGCGGTTAGGGAGGTCGAGGCTGGATATTAGGAAAAACTTTTTTACCAGGAGAGTGGTGAAGTCTTGGAATGAGCTGCCGAGGGAGGTGGTGGAGTCTCCATCTTTGGAGGTGTTTAAGGCCCGGCTGGACAAAACCCTGACTGGGATGGTTTAAGTGGGAGTGGTCCTGCCTCTGGCAGGGGGTTGGACTAGATGACCTATGAGGTCCCTTCCAACCCTATGATTCTATGATTCTAATGCCAAAACATCACACTAATCATTATTTTATTAAAGTTATTAATAATGATCAATTTGTATGTCTTATCTATCAAAAATTCTCTCACCAGCCCCCCACCCCTGACTGAGAAAATAATTGCAATATGGCCCCTAACCCAAAAAGGTTGGACACCCCTGACAGACTCAGCACACAAAAAGTAACTGAAGTTTCACACATGCAAAGGATACCTATAACAGATTTTCGCAAAATCTTTTTTGATTTTATTTATGGTAGAAAGCAGTTAAGTGTGATGCTAAACTTTTAGAATGAGTCTGTGCTTCAACAAGGAAAAAGTTTATCAGATTTATAATTGATAGCACTGCTACACAATGTGAGTTCAGGTGTGACTCGCTTGAAACTCCACTGTGTACTCCTCTTCTGGTTTTGTAGCAGTTCAGCAAACTGAAGGCATGTTTGACAATCAATTTTTCCACTACTTTTTCAGTTGAAGTGAAAGTCCTGGAGCACAGCAAAAAGATGAGACTCAAGAGGACAGTGAAAGTTTCTAAATGTGAACTTTTAACACACCTTCTAAAAAGTGAAGGATCTAAAACATTTCTTACCCAATTAGCTATTTCCCATGATCTGACAAAACTAGGGCAGAACCTTCTCAGCTTTTAGGCAGGTGTCAGCCTCTTAGTCAGAGGATTTTTGCAGTCAGTCCTCCTCTATTCTTCCTACTGGCTGGTTTCCCAGATTAATTTGCAAAGCAGAAAGATCCACCATTTCACTTAGGTACCACACCCTTTAAGGCATCCTACAGATCTGAAATGGTGCAGCAACATCATTCAACAATTACACCCAACACTTGGCTACTAAATGAAAGCCTTAGGTTGCCTAACAACATAACAGCCACCAGCCAGGAACAGAAGCTAGGCTGAAATGAACAGGCTTGAGATAAAGCATAAGGCGGTGACCCTAGGCCAAATCTGTTTCCCAAGAATCAGCAGCCCTACAGCTGTTAGAGCACTGGTTCTCAACCTTTTTGCAGGTTGTGACACACTTGGTTGCATATCACAATAGTACAGGACACACCAGCCCACATCCACCCCTCTCACCAAGGCCAAATCCAGCCATCTCTCTGGCTTTTCACAACACACCAATCACTGTGTAGCAATGCAGTAATGTGTCCCAACACAATGGTTAAGAATCACTGTATTAGGGAATAACAATAAGACCATTCTACTTGGGGTAAGTCTATACCAGGGCCGTCCCTAGTGGAGTGCAGCGTCCCAGGCAACAGGCCTGCGGGCCCCATCCCTATGGCTCCCCACCTGCTCTCCCACCTCACCCTCCCTGCCCCTAGGAAGCAACAGCCAGCCCAGGGGAAGGGCAAGTGAACAGAGCCCAGCCTCTGGGCTGGCCTGCTCTGCCCTCGGCCCAGCTGTTTGTTGTCCTGGGGGGAGGGTGGGTCAGCCCCGAGCAGAGGATGGTTACAAGCTCCTGGTCCCCACTCCCCCCACTCCAAAGGCAGCTGGGAGGGGGCAGGTGAGAGTGGTGCAAGCCCCATGCTGCCCTGCTCAGGGCAGAACAGCACAGGACTTACAAAACAGCAGGCCAGGAGGATCATCCCTCTCCCTCTGCCCCCAAGGATGACTTGGGTCTATAATGACGATGGCAAAATCACCGCCATCAGCATGATCTTCCAGGTGCGATTCACTGGTCAGTATCAACCCGCTGACGTGCTCTAGAAATCGCCATAGTAACTCCAGCCCCGGAACTGGAGCTGCTGTAAACCTACCACAAGGCATCTGAGGTCAGCTTACCCTAGTATGTAGGAGCTAATTAGTGAGCTGTCAGGAGATGCGCAATATATTTAACATACCTTGCGTATCTCTCTACCGAAAACCAAGGCAAGCATAGATTAGGACAGTGGTTCCTAACTTGTGGGTCGCAGACCCCTGGGGAGCTGCAAAGTGGCTCCGGGGGGGGGGGGGGGCAGCAGACAGGCTGGAAGCTGCAGATGGATGCCACCAAGGTCTCTGGGATCCAGGCTTCTGGCAGGCAGGGAGCTTCCCCCAGACAGGGAGTTCTTAAAACTCCCCCGTCCTGAGCATGTAGAGCATGTTCAGGGAAAGCAGCCTGGGGGCTGGCCAGGTGCCAGCAGCTCCAGCAGCCAGGTAAAGGGGAGAAGGGGCAGAGAATGGGGGGAGGGGGAGACATGCCTGCAGCACTGCTGCTGTGGCCCCACCTGCCTACCTGGGAGCAGGGGCTGCTGTGGGAAAGGCTCCTTCCCTGTGACTGCTGCAGCTCCATCCCCTGCCAGGTAGCCAGGGCTGCTGCAGCTACGGCCCCCTCCCTGGAGACGCTACTCCCGGGGAGGAGAGCAGCACAGGCCACATTTTAACTGCAGCAGTGCTACCACAGGGGTCCACAAAAATTTTCTGCCCCTAGCAAGGGGTCCCCAGACTTAAAAAGGTTTGGAACCCCTGGATTAGGGCTTGGATCCTATCTAAGCACTAGTAACTAAACCTGATTAAATGACAATTGGGATGGAGAACTAGGTGCTAAGTTTATAGTTCACATTCACTGGGTCTGACAGAGATCAAAGCTTGACGTAGCATGGGAATCTACCCAAGGAATATGCAAACTGGATAGAACAACCTCCTTTATGGGTCTCCTTGAGAGGATGGAAAAGGAAAAGGATTTACCTTTACTGTAAAAAAATGTATACCTTCTTTCCAGTCTGGATATGTCAATATTCAATTTCCATACACTGGAACTTGACAGACCTCTGTCTGCCATTCTGAAGGAGTTCATTGCCAAATATCTGTTTCCCCTGTACATACTCGAACTGTGATCAGTCACTATTTAACCTTCTCCTTGTTGAAGGCAACACAAGGAACTTAACCTGTTTATCGGTATATATTTTCCAGTCCTTTAAGCATTCTTGATGCTCTTCTCTGAGCTCTCTCCAACTTACCAACATCCTTCTTGAACTGGTGACACAGAACCAGCTGGCATATGGCTGGAAAGAGTGCTAAATTCAGGTTACTTTTCTCTTTTCCCCCTCCCCCCATCTTTGTCTGCTTACTCTAAAGCAGTGGTTCCCAACCTGGGGTCCAGGGAGCCTCTCCCTACTGGAGCCAGAATCCACCTGCAGCCCCAATGCTCCCTGAAGGGACTGCCTCTCCCTGCCCGTGGCTGGATCCTGGCAGGGGGATGGGGCCACACTGGCTGCCCATGGGGGAAAGGGCAAGGAGCCATAGCCGCCATGTCTCAGCTCCCCAGCAGCACAGGCCATGGTGGTGACGGCACCGCTCGCTGGCTGTCCCAGCAGCATCGCCAGAGTGGAGCAGACCAGATTACATAATCAGCCAGTGGGCCACAAAGGTTTGTGTTTGTTAAAAAGGGGTCAGGAACCATTGCTCTAAAGCAATGGCTTTCAGAATGTAGGGCATGACCCTTGGGATAAGAGGAAGGAGTGAGACCAAGTTATCAGGGACATGAAGACCCGACTGGGCTGCACTGAAAGGCCGAGGTCAACTGGGGATCTGTCAAGCAATGGAGGTCAACGGGCTTTAATGGTTACCTTAGCTGCCAAGATCAGATGTTCTGACCATCTCACTCTGCCACAGTTCTTCAGCAAGTGCCAACTGGCACTCATCCATCTGTGCTGAGCTGGTGAGGACTGGATCTGCAACTGAAGTCTACATATCATGAGTACCAATGTCTCTGCTATACAGGGCTCTCTGGACTTCTGCCTTTCAGTGTAGGCATAGCATGCAGGGACCATTCCGCTTCACCCTACCAGACAAAGCATCCAGGGAGTACAGACAGGGCCATGCACAGGATGGGGCCAGTACTCTGAGGATGCAGCCTTCCAGTATCCCACTGACCTTGACCCCTTAGCACAGTCCTGTTTGCTTCTCCTATGTAAGGAGTGAGAGGAGAGAAGCAAAACAGGAAGAGTGCCAGGTCCCAGAAGTTGAGACCACTGCTTCCTGCAGGAGTCGAGAAGGTATCTTTAAATGTCACAGGGTGAGTACCTCACCCCATGGATCCCAGGCATCCTGCCTCTGCCCTATTTTCCCGTAAGAAGAGAGTACGCAAGGGACATGAATCTAAGAAGGAGGTCTCAGCAAAAAAGAATTTGAAATCCTACTTTAAGGAATAATCCAGGACTGATGGAGGAAGAAACTGAGGTGCCAGCTGCTGTTTCTGTGAGAGACAGGAAATGATAAAAGTGCCTGCCTGTAGGAGTACAAGAGGACTGACCATGATGAGTCCTGGTTCTGCTGGATGGTCACCCACTCAAAAGACAACTAAGGACACACTCCAAGGGTGCTCTAGCAAAAGTCACCCCAGGATACTAATAAATAAAGAACTGCATTCAAGGCATTTCACCAGTGTCCCATCCTGCATTTTAATAATGTTTGAGAATTCATTTTGATACAAGTCCAAGTAAATTCAATCTACACAGTGAGCCTTCTCTTCCCCCCCCCCCCAACCTCCTCAAGGTAATTTCTCAGGGAAGTGGCAAAAAGAGCAGGAAAGGGGGTCTAGGACTGCCAAAAAAAACTCCATTGTAGCGTTGATCATAAAGCTAAGAACAAGGTTTACCATAAATTTCTTAGCATATTAATGAAAACCATGCTGACAAGCCACTTTGTTCCACCCCCACATTCGCCTTCATACATTTCTTGTAGGTCAATTTAAAAGAATTAAGTCTTGTTCAGATAAATGTCTGATGGCTGTTGCTAGTGGAAACAATCTGACACTCGAACAGCCAACAACAATGAGTTATGTAAGGGCAGACTGAGTAAGCAAGCACAATTCACCAGGCTTTCCATATGATTCTAGATATGCATTACATGAAGTCCTGTGTTCTTTTATATTCTAAACCCGCAAGTAGCAATTAATTGAGTAAATCATACAACTTCATTACAACTCTAGGAGCTTACTGAGTTCTTCTAGAAACACATGAAAAAACAAACAAAATGATGTTTCCTTGTAATGACTAGTCTATCTACCACCTATTAAATTTGAAAGGTGTGCTGAGGGTAAGGGAATGATCCGTTCTGTTAGAAAAATTACTTAGCATTCTCTGTTCATCAGCTAGACAGCTCTACGGTTAGTATAAATTTACAATTAATTGAAGAACTGAAAAAAATGTGACCTTTTTGATTCTTTTTATCTAGTAAGACTGCATCCAGCATCCTCACACCCTGTGGAAGTGTGGGGTCCCCCCCAAGAGATTTCTGCTCACAGCATTGACCTCTTTTAACTGAAGACTTTTGCCTACGTTTTGGGACATCAAAATCCAGGTCACCCAGAGGCTGAAGCTACAATGTCTCCAAATAAACTGCCTCACTGAAGAAAAGTTCAAGGCTAAGCTCTAGGCCCAGTGATATCCCCAGCCCTTTTGGGATAAAGAGGAAATTTAGAACCTAGTTCTTTGTAATGTAAACATCAAACAGAAAGCTTTTGGGTGAGGTTCTTGGATGTTACCTACGTAGCACTATGGTCAAAACCCAGACAGCATTCTTTTGATTTTCTTAAGAGCAAAGTTATGTTTTCTGACTTCTCAAGACACATTGTGCCAGCTTAGCATACCAAAACCATACACCATACAAGGTATTTTAGATGCCATCAGCCTCCCCCAGAAACAATACAAAAACAACAGCATGCCTGATTTACACTCCCATAGTATTCCAACTTAATTTAATTCTTTATTTAAAATACTTCAAATACCACTGTTAACAGGTTTTGGTTTATTATTGAACAGTAGAGCCCAGTAGTTGAACTGGAACCCCCGAATCCTGCAGAACCTACTGTCATTATAGCAGGGTTTGTTGTGCCAGACAAAAACCCATAAACTGTAGGAGTCTGTAGAAAAACCACTAGAAGTCTCATCAGTTTGTCATAAATAGAATTTCAGCAACATAAAGCAAGTTTTTAAAAACAAAGGTTTTAATATTTAAATTTAAGTGACAGATAAAAAGGGACAGATTGCCTATTATAAAGAGGTCTTAAAGGGTGGTTTTGTGTTTTTTTTACTTGCTTCCAAGAAGATTTATTTTATTCTTTTAGTAGTAAAACTCTGTCTGAATTCCATTTAAATTTATATTAACTGACTGGTTTTTAATTTATTTTTTAGTAGTATGACAATTTGTCTCTTGTAGGATTGAAGGTTTTTGCTGGTTAGTATTTTGCATTTTTATCCCAATCTGGGAGCAGGTGGAATGATTTGCAGGACAGGGTTTTAAACAAACAAAAAAAAGTTGGTCTTGTGTATCGCTCTACTTTAGAGCACAAAGTTTAAAGGGTGCTTTGGGCAATAAATATCATCTCATTGTGATGTCTAGCAATGTTCCCCCTCAGTTGCGCTGCCCCCAGTGCTGCCTAGCACAGGGAACGCTGCCAGCCATGCACGGCTGGCACCTGCAGTTCCTGCCCCGCCTGAAGACTAAGTCTTCCAGGCAGCTGAGAGCTCCTCTGAGAGGGAGATTTTACAACTCTCGCTCAGAATATGCTTTCACTGAGCAGGCACAGACACTCTGAGTGCTCCAGCAGCCAGGCAAGGGGGCCCTAACCACCCCCCCTTCCAACTCTGGGGGGCGCACATCAGGGCTAGAGGCTGCTCCACCCACCTGCCTGCCCGGCCTCACTACAGCTGGGCAGAGCAGCCAGCCCACCCTACCCCCCAGCCACTCGCGCCTCCCCGTTCAGGCTGCGGGGGGGGGGGGGCGCGTGGCGGTGAAGTGGCTCAAACTCTTTGGAAGCAGGCCGTTCCAGTGCCCCAACCCTGCAGGCTGGAGCTCAGCGCCAGCCCCTTCCACCCCCTGGGGAAGCACGACTGGCTGGGGGTAGGGTGGGCTGGCTGCTCCACCCCACTGCTAGGAGGCTGGGCAGGCAGCCGCCGTTCCCCCATAGCAGAGAGAGCAGGTGGCAGGATCAGGCCACCGGGGGGGGGGGGGGGGGCAGTCCGCACAGCAAGCAACACATTGCCCAGCTGCGATCCAGCCTTAGAAGGAACATTGCTGCTTAGTCACACAAGCATCCCAACTCAAAGCATGCCCATGGTATCAAAGATCTTCGTAATTAGAGTGTTGCAGAGTTTACGGTATTTGTATACCTTACTGAATAGCTTTTCCTCTCTTAAAATATTATTCTGTCATGTAAGAGGTGTTAATATAGAAGGATGTCATTTGGCTGTATTGTTATTTATTACTGAAAAAAAGAGTTCAGTCTGGTAAGAATCTGATGCACAGTTGTCACTCTGGCCAGTTTTACTACTGAAGTTTAAATTGGGCATGAAATACTCCAGTCAGTTTATAGGGGGGAAAAGTGTTACAAGCCAAATGGCTACATCTCACAGCAACCGCTACAAGTGGCAAGTCAAGAGATAAAGCCTTACAAACTCTGATAAGACTCTGAACTCAAATAGTTCTGCTTATTAGTAGCAACATGTTGCTGCCCTTTGCTATGTGCTCCCAAGCAGCTCTTGCTGTTATGGGGCTCTTGACAATTCATGAGAGGGAACATGTTCCCAGTGAAAATGATGCTCATAAGCAGCAGCTGCTCTTTGAAGGTATTGCTGCAGACTAGTGTCTACTGCAATAAGCAGCAGGAATATCATATTTTATAGTATATCTATATTAATCTGAAACTGCAGCATTTATCTGTAACTGTAAGCTGACCCATATACAAGGCCCTTAAATAAAACTGCTTGTTTGAATCTGCAGATTTGCTTCTCCCCATAGAAACTCAGGCCTTTAAGATTTTTATGGAGATGGGAGCTTTTTCTAAACTTCACCAGGCCAGCATACAGGAAGGCTGGAGGAGAACAGCTTCTAAATTGCTCTCAAAGACTAACAGATTTATTTATCACATGATAAATAAATGTTAGTCTTTAAGCGCCACAACACTCCTTGCTTTTTTTGCTTTACTAGACTAACATGGCTGCCCCTTTGGAACTTGGCTAAATTGCTCTTACATCTCTATGGGAGAGGAGCTTTAAAAAAAAAGGGGGGGGGCAGCAGAGAGAGAAGTTACAGCAGAAGATAAAATACTTTGGACCAGGGTCTAGGAAGGAACCTGGATTTAAAAGTGAGCAGTGCAGTGGGACTGGGGTTGAACCACCAAGACCCTTCAGGATGGGGGGGGGGAAGAGTGGCAAACTAGACAGAGAGGTAGAGTCTTAAATGAATCCAGAGCTACCACTACAAGAACAAAGGTGACATTCCTCATAAACCCCCAGAGAAGTGTTCTCCCCAAATCTTGAACAAATATTTTATTAGCATATTTGCCAGGTAGCAAGCGATACCTATGCTATAGATTCCTCTTCCCTATGACTTGCCAACATTGTACCTGGTGGCTGTCTGACTACATAACACAGAGCACTGTGGTAACATACAAATAAATATTCTAACTTTGTGATTGTAGAATCTTGTCACACAATGGACAGGAGTCTCCTAAACTAACTACAGCATCTTGCTGGACTGCCAATGCCTCAGCCCACAAATCAACCAGAAATGTGGTCACCCAAGTCAAAGCCTAAGAAAGCAGAGATGACACTGGGGAGGCAGGTGCGAAGCTGATCAATAAGCAGTCTGACAGAACACCTCTGAAAACTGGAGTTGAGAGCCATCTGGGAAGTCAGAAGGGAGGAAAAAAGATAAGATAATGGATGACAGTAAAGGAGGAGGAAAGGATCAAGGACTGAGAAGAGGAAACACACAGTAGAAGAAACGAAATATATTATGTCAAGAAAAAAAACAAAACTGTCAAGTGAGGCCAAGCCAGGAAGCGAAAGAGAATGTAACTTGTGCTTTGCATAAGAGATTAGATAAATGGTTGACTGTAACATTGCCAGCTACGTGTAACTATTATTCTTTTCAACTGCAGAAGAGTGGTGCTGCAAGTATTTTCCCCCCCTGGTATGCCAGCTTACCACCAACCTGAATTGTCTTCAAGTCTTGCTGTAGGATGTGCTTGCTGCTTTCCTGCACACATCCTCATGAGTTTAAACTTTAACAATTCAGTACTAGAATAGCACTTCACAATATGTACCCTTCTACAAATAGATACTGAAAGCCTTCTAGCACTTATTCATCCAGTAGGCTTCTAGATATTTTTTTTAAAATACACAGATGTTTTTAGAATTGCACACTTTTTTTTCCAAGTTACTACACAGTCATTACAACCATTTACAATCTGTAGCAGCACAACAGTATTAACAGAAGTGCCACCCAAAGACAAAGGAATAAGCTTTCCTCTCCACTTGTAGAAGTCCACAGTTTAAGTTAAACGGTAACATACTGAACAGGGAATAAAATCAATTGCACCATGCCACAAACTAATTGTTCACGTAGAGAAGCCCAGAGGACCCTACAGTGAAATAGCAAAAGAGGAAAGGAAAAGCAGCAAGTTAAGTTTGGGGGCAAGCAGTCACTCTGGCTGGAAAATGGTGTTTAGGAGCTGTTTGTAAGGGAAGCATTCCAAGGTGCTTTTTATAAGGAGAGCATTCAACATCCTGTGACTCCTGCAAACCTCATGCATGGAAGGATTGCTAGATGGTTCATACTGGATGAGTAGATGTCAATGTCTACAGTGACATTTAAAGTGCGGGAACACAGATTTGACCTTCTACCTGACTCTCCTCCAAAACCAGCCCAGGAGCCTCTACATCCCTCACTCCTGCTGAGCCCTCCTACTACAGTCACCCAGCCTCTACATACTCCTGAGGACCCTGCTCTTCCCCATCTCTAGTCACCACTCCCAGCAGGATGGTATTTGACCTAGCACCAAGACAATTTACCCTTGGTTAAAAGTAACTAAGCCACAACCCAAATAGACCTCCTACTCCGCAGTCTATGCACAAATTCAGCAAAAAGACTCCAAAAGTTGCCAAAGCCTACAAGAATATCTATTTTAAAAACCCAGCAGTGCCAACTTTATAGACAATGTAAATAACTCAATGCATTCACACCCACTCAAATGCACAGATAAACGTGCAGACTGTTCAGGATGAAACAGCAACAGTGCTTGCTGGAGTCAAATGATGCACCTTTGTGCTCATCCAGTCAGGCAATTCTGTTGTAATGTTTTCGTTAGACAGTTAAAGACAAAACTTCTGAACTGTGTAACTATACAGCCACCTCTGACCCAGGAGGCTTTCTACAGAAAAGCTGTTATCAAAAGGTAACAGAAGATTCTCAGGCTCACTTACTGCCTCAAAATTAACTCCTCTAACAGAGGTCTTGATGCACCTTCAAAAATCTCTACCTAGCAGAAAAAATTTTATTTTGCAAGGGCTGAAAGAGAGGCTGCTTCAGTGTAAATTAATGTTTGTTCAACCAATCCACCAGAGTAGAGAATGAATTTGCAGGGCCCATTAAGGCAGTGTCAATAACCACATTAGCAAAAGAATGCCTGGAAAAAACAGACAATGCTAGAGTGTTGAGGAAGGGGAAGAACAGAACGAGACATGAAAAAAAAATCCCCTTAAAACCTGATTTTTTTTTTTTTTTAAAAGACAGTTCTTGTTTCTAGTATGCTATCTTTATTCTCTTGTTGGCACAGATCAAGATTACCTTTGTAGAACATGGCTTTACAAGAAAGCTTATTTGTAAGGTATGGTCTACACCAGACAAAGTGGAAATCAAACTGTTAGCACCTTCCTGGAAGAACTATACAGAAGAATAACATTAGAACACCAGAACAGTCACACTAGGTCAGACCAATTGTCCTTCTAGCTCACAGTGGCCAACAATATCATGTGCTTCAATGAGAATGAACAAAACAAGTAATCATCAGGTGTTTCATCCCATCACCCATTCCCAGCTTCTGGTAAGCAGCAAACACCACCTGTCTGGGTAGCAGCCATTGATAGATCTATACTCCATCAATTTAGCTAGTTCTTTTTGAATCCCAGTATAGTTTTGATCAACATCCTCTGGCAAGAAGTTCTATGGGTTGATTGTGTTATATAAATACTTCCTTTTGTTTGTTTTAAAGCCTGCTGCCTATTCCTTTCATTTGGTGACCTCCACTACTTATGAGGAGTAACAACACTTATTTTCTCCACACCTATGATGATATTCTAGACCTCTATTATAATCCCCCTTAGTCATCTATTTTCCAAAACTAAAAGTTCAAGACTTTTTAATCTCTTCTCATATGGAAGCTTTTCCATGCCCCTAATAATTCCTGTTGCCCTTTTCTGTACCTCTCCCAATTCCATTATATCTTTTTTTGAGATGGGGCAACCAAATCTGCATGCTCCATTAAAGACAGTTCATGCTCAGCACAGGTGGAAGAGATTTTACTCCTAAGTATTTTTGGATCCTCCAAAAGAGGAAGGGAGCGAGGCTATTCTCAATGGCAACAGAGGACAGCACAAGGAGCAATAGTTTCAGGTTGCAGCTGTGGAGGTCTAAGTTGCATATTAGGAAAAACTTTCTTACTTGGAGAACAGTGTAGCACTGTAATGGGTTGCCCAGCAAGGTGGTGGAATCCCTATCTTTGGAAACTTTTAAGACCCATTTAGACAAAAAACTTTGGCTAGGATGATTCAGCAAGCATAATCCTACTTTTAGCAGGGGGTTGGACTAGATGACCTCATGAGGTCCCCTTCCAGCTCTAATATTCTATGATTCTATGAGGGTGTACATGGGTTTTTAAAAAGGCAGCATGATATCTTTTGTCTTATCTGCCCCTTTCGTAAGGATTCTTAATGTGGTTAGCTTTCTGACAGTTGCTACACGGTGGGTGGATGTTTTCAGAGAACTATCCCCAATGACTCCAAGATCAGTTTGAGTGGTAACACCTAATTTAGACCCTGTCATTTTATACGTATTGTGACAAAGGCAGGCCACAGGGCTACAGGAGGGTATGCCAGGGCAGATATGGTACTCATTAAAACAAAATAGTTAAGTTTAGAATCTGTTCAGGTCCTCTGAAGTAAGGCAACAGAACAAGGAGCAATGGTCTCAAGCTGCAGTGGAGGAGGTCTAAACCGAAGATCAGGAAAAACTCTTTGCTAAGCAGGTGGTAATGCAGTGAAATGGGTTACCAAAGGAAATGGCAGCATCTCCATGCTTAGAGGTTTTAAAGGCCCCAACTTGAAAAAGCCCTGGTTGGGATGATTTAGTTGGAGTTTGTCATGCTTTGAGTAAGGGGTTACACTAGTTGATCTCCTGAGGTCCCTTCCATCTTGTGCAATTCTATGACTTGTAGACATTCCCACTTAAAATTTTTTTTTAATGTTTTTGTAGTTATCCAAGAATAAGATCTTAAACATGCCCCTAATATCACCCATCCATAACTACCCCACCAATGATGCAGAAAGCACAATTTAGAAAGATTTCCCTGGAAAAAATCTCAAAAATATGGTTTCTAATTTGTAGATATTTATTGTAAAATTATTCAGCACTAAATTCTGAATCCAACCAACTGATTCAGAAGATGGAAGGCTCTATTTTTCTACAGCTCCAGATTATCTGTAACCAGCTATATATTATATGCTGTTACATGACAAACCTGTTTCAGAGATATGAGTAGGAAGAAGTTGGGCAGCTAGATATATTTTGCCAAATGCTAGAGATCTTTAAAACAAAATTTTAGAATAAACCTATGTAATTACTCCCATGTTTAATAAAAATAGCATTTAATCTGATTAAATGGCCAAGACACTGAGGACCAGCTCCTTTATAACAGTGTTTTTAAACCATACAATTATAAAGTTCCTAGAATACTTACAATTTTCCATAGTATTTGAGACATTCCACAGAATCCCACTCAGCCCGTCTGTGGGTACTAAATTTTTATGGAACAGAGATATTTGTCTTGATAACATAAATCTTAATGGCATGCTGAGTCAAAAGAAGAGCAACCAGCGGGGGTGGGGGGAGGTGTAGAAACAAGTCAGTTATATTTATAGTGTACTCAAAGGACAAACAGCATTCAGCATTAAATGGAGCAACACTGTGAAGAAGTGCTAGGAAACAAAGATTGTGGTCTCTTATACCTGATTCAAAAAACACAAAGATTTTTTCATACAGGAGAATTTTATTAAAAGGAACTTTTCTGGCAAACAAGTTGCCTCATTTCACCAACTCTAATAGGAATTGATATTTTCCTACCTTACAGTGCAGGAAGTACAGGAAAGAATGCAGATTGCCTAGAGTTTAGAGGTAGATTTATTTATAACTTATTGAATTTACAACAAGAGTCATCTATTGTAATTTTATTACTATTTCAAGGAACATGTAATAATTTCTATCAAGCTCTGTTTGAATTAATGGGCTTTAGTCAGAACTTCAATAAACTGCATTTATATAGAGACTCAAGAATACGTAATGAAACATTAAAAACTGGAAGTGCAGCAAGGTAAAAGATTTGTCAATACATCCCTTTTTACAACCCCAACAATGGCCCATTCTCTGCAGCATTCAGCTGAAATTAATGAATTATTGAACTGAAAGGAGGCAAATGAATTACTTCAATAACTAGATCTGTACTTCAGGCATACAACATTTCCAGTAACAGAGCTTTTAATCTGAAGTATTGTAGACAGCAGGAGTCGCTTTGCCTGCTCAGTAGTGAAGACTCCCAGTCTCATGGACAACACATGAACTATAACAGCTAAAAACAATGCCCTTCACAACTGAACTGACAGCAGTGACTGACAGGCCCTGAACAGGGGACCAGCACAAGGGCCATTATTTTATAAAACATAAAAGTCAATTTGAAATGTAAAGGGCATCTTAATTTTACAGATGCAGAAATTGACTAGAGGTGAAGACCACATGGCAAGTCAGCGGAAAGGCAGGATCAGAACCCAGGAACACCTAACCTCAATCTTGGCCATGCGAGAAAGTGGCAAAAATGCCCTTCACAAAAGGAAAAGCAGAAGGCCAGCTCAGGGCCATTACAGTTCATTGTCAGAAGTACTACATATAGTTGAGCTTGCATAATGGGCTGAGGAAAAGTTTAGCCTTGGTGAATGAGAGAGACACCCTGAAGAGGTCTGGACAGCTGCTGACCCAGGGAAGTCGGAACCCAGGGGAACGTGACCATGAAACCAGAGAGCGTAAGAGACAGTCACTAAGGCAGGGGTCTCAAACTCAGATCACCACGACGGCCGCATGAGGTTAGCCCAAGGGCCACACCACTGAAGCCTTTTCATACAATATTGCAAATACTGGTAACAATAATGTCATTGCAGACTGCAGGAAATAGCTTTAGGGGCCACATGTTTGAGACCCCTGCACTAAGGTTTTAACATGATATTGAAGCCCCAATTTTAACTGAAGTACAAGCTTTTCCAATTCACATACCAGCCACTGTATCTGGTGTTTCCACACAACTCTGTCCTGGACTACCCCTAGATAAACCTCTGTTTGTTTATATTGGAATATTTTAGTCATATAAGCCTATTTGAACTCAAAATAGGTTCTGGTTTCTCTCTATTCTAATAAAAGAGTGCAACAAGGAAGTTCTTTTCAGCAGATTCCCTTCTTGCCTTGGAATCGACTAATTCAGTTTCCTCAACTATCTACTGGAAGTGAAAATGGTCATTCAAATAGCTAATACAAAGCACAATGATTCTCAAGAGTCGATGAAGGAGGGATGTAAATATACAAGAATCTGGAGCAGCCACAAGTTCAGAAAACACCTTCTGGGACAGGAGATTAAAGCCCTCCTTCTGGTGAAAGTTGCATCATTTCACTGGGTTAGATGATCTCCTTATGATCTTCATTTTTTGTCTTTGAAATATCCCAGCATGGAAAGATGCCATCTAAAAGCAGCTTTTCTGCTTAAGCTTACAAGTTCTGCCATTCACATTAGTTCCTTTGGCACCTTCCCAACTTGTGTGATGGTACTCAAGATGCTTTGTCAGCTGCTGCTAACAAAGCAACATCGAAAATGTAATATTTAGATTCTAGCAGCAGCTCTGTCCCTATTATACTTCTTATATAGCATAGCGCAAAAAGGTTAAGTCAGCTCTGAAGCATACACCACACAGTCCTGATGAAGGGCAAAAATCAGCTGGCATCCTGAAGGCAGTCCATGAAATGAAAAGTCTGGTTTATCACTACGTAACTAGCTTCTAACCAGTTTCCACCTCACTTCTGAAAAAGAAAATTCATGCCAAAGAACTAAGAAATGGCTTTCTAGACTAACTGTTTACATCCACCATTTTTAGTTAACTAGATGCACCTTTTTTGGTCTACAGAGGATACACAACTTTTAATATTGCAAAGAAATTACTGGGGAATGCAAGTGACTCAGGACACAAATAGTGAAGAGTTAGTTCAGTTTGTTTTAAGAGGCTGCAAATGCAGCAAATATTAGATTTTCAGTCTTGGTAATTTTAAGTTGCTTCTTATATGTGAGAACATAGATTTGTTAAACTTCTAAATTCATTAAGAATTGAGTGCTTTTTATTTTAATCTTCTGTTACCTGTAAATGGCTTGAGATCTACTGATTTACTTATGAAAGCTTCTGTGTAAGTGGGCTTCAGAGGCCATTAGTGGTCTAACCCATTTACCATTTGTGAATACCCAAAACAGTTCCAACCAATTATGATAAGGCAGATTGCTTAGACCACCTCCGTAAGAAAAAGTGGTGCAATAACATTCAAGTGTGAAGAATACGTACTCTGAGTTGTCAGATAAAAGATCCATTAAGGATTTAACGTTTTGTAAAGATCAGTGTTCTATGCTCCTCAGAGGTATCTGCTAGTGTCAAACCAATCCTTTCTTTGGACATATGATAAATATACTATAAATGTGAACTAGAAGGCATTAGAAATTCAACAGATTCAGACACTTGTTCTTGATTTGCAAAACTACTAGACATGTCTTGTTAACTTTACTCTTACAGATTAATCATGTCCAGATAATCATTTCTCCTCCAAATCCTTTAAAACAGTGGTTTTCATCCAGGGGTCTGCTGACTCTACTATGCTATGATGTCCAAAGTGGCCTGCACCACCATTCGAAATTTAGGTGTCCAGAAAAGAAAGATTGAAAAATGCTGCTTTACAATACAACATTGCAAAAGGGCAGGAATTTCCTTGGCACTGCCGTCTCCTGTGACAGTTGTTCCACCTCAACATAGGGAGTATACCACTGACCCCACGTTTGCGCCCACTAGAGTCTGAACACACGAAAATCTGGTCCCAAGACTACTACAAGAAAACGTTTGGCAATGTTTAGAATTTTGATCATGTTCCTGCAAAAACAATGGAAGGAGTCAAATCTTCAAAGATTTTCAAATTCACAACACTTTGCGTAGTAAAGACTGCATGCCCAAAAGTTTTGGATCAAGCAAATTTGTACTGAAGATCACATAATATACAACCTTACAAATCATTTGCTAGTAGATGGAATTACCTATTCCATCTCCAGTATACAATCATAGTAAAGCCCTATCAAAACAAAACAGATATTTTTTTTTAAAAGTTAATGTTTTAAAAGGCACTAGATAGAACGTTTCATAACTTTTAAAATTAAAACAGATTAGCTGATCATGGTCACCCTTGGTGAGAGCATAAGGTTGACAAATAAATACGCTAACCTATTAAAATCAGAATTCTCTCTAATGGTTTTTAACAGGGGTGTCGCTGCCCCAGGGAGGGACCCGCGGCACCAGCCCAGGACCTGCCCCCAGCCCCCAGGCCATGCCCCCTGGTCGGGGACAGGGCTGGAAGCCCTCACCTGCCACTGCCGGCGGCTGGGCCCTGCATCCCCGGCTGGGGACGGAGCAGCCACTGCTGCAGGGGGCCCAGCTGCGGATCCCCAGCTGCGGATGGGGCTGCCACTGGGCCCCAGATCTCCGGTGCGATCAGGCCAGAGATGGGGGCCCCCAGACCCAGGGCACTGGCGCTGGGATTTGGTGCACGTGCCCTGGGTGCCCAGCACCAGCAACGCCCCTGTCCAGCTGGGGACGGGACTGCCGCAGCCACAGGCAGCTGGGCCCAGGATCCCTGGCTGGGGACGGGGCCAGGAGACACCTCCGCGGCTGAGCCCTGGGTCCCCAGCTGTGGATGGGGCTGACACCGCCAAGGGCAGCTGGGCCCCGGATCTCCCGCCCCATCGGGCCAGAGACCGAAAGAAGCAGGGCCCCGCCAGACCCAGGGCACTGGCGCCAGGACTCTGGGCACGTGCCCTGGGTGCCCAGCGCCAGCGACGCCCCTGATTTTTAAAAAAACATGCTAGCAGGCACTTAAAAAAATCATAAGTTTGTCTAGTATTACAAATGCTAGCCAAATCTATTTAAAGCAAGAGGTGTTACTTAATCTTTGACAAAATAGACTAGAGAGCACCAGAGGCTTCAATACAGGAAAAACACGTTTAGAGCCATTACAGAAGTCCACTTCAATTTTAAAGCATCAAAGAATCCAATTCCCAACTCTCCTATACATCACTCTCTGTATAATTAGCATATTTACTTCCAATCTCTTTCAAAGGAAAGAGACAGAAGCAAGAGTTGTTTATGAAAAGTTTCTTGAAGAACAATTATATCTAGATACCAGTTTCCAATCACATGGGAACCTTGAGCGCAAACATTATAGCCACATCTACACTACAGACTTTTGGACGATCAAGTTTACACCTGACTACAGCTGCCAAAATGCATGCACCATTCAGGCACATATCTATTTGTTTGCTTGCATCAGTGCTGCATGTACTCACCAGGAGACCCTGTGTCAAAGCAAAGTGCTGTTTCCCTCACATAGGTGTCCCAGTGTACTACTAAACTGTAAATATGTAACCATTAGTGAATCATCACAGATGCTTTATCAATAGAAATGTTGACTAGTCAAGGAAGATGCAGGTGTCTCACATCTTTACAAACAGTTGTAATAAGCAGGACTATTCTGGTGGATTACCACTAGTGATACTGAAATGCCAATTATGTTTCTGCATACACAAAAATTATCACCCCAATACTAAAGAAATATTTTTGGTAAACTGAAGGGATAGTATTTACTCACCAGATTGAACCAATTGAGAAAAATCTCTCAATGACTATCACTGCTAGGGTTATAAAATACTTATAGTAGCTAGGCTGATATAGCTGTGTTGCCCAGAGGCACAGATTTTTCCATCTCTAAGCACTATACCTTTGTCAACTTAAATTTTAAGTGTAGCTCACACCTCAGTCATTCATCTAGCTTTGAAACTCAACCCTTAGCCAAAGAAAACACCTCTCTTGAAATGTCCAGCTGTTACAGGTCTGCTAACAGTGGAAGTGCTATGTTTACCGGCCATGACATTTCACTTTTCACAAATTTTACTGATTGGAGCAGATCATGACAGTGCTCCTCCCATTGCTACCAAAGAGGATCAATGACTAAAAATATACAGAAAAAAAAACTAAAACCGGTAACTTCGTTTTAGAATATCTTGATGTCTCTCATTTTGAAGGACATTATAATTGTCTTAGAGGTGAAGGACTCACGTCTCCAGAATAAGGGCCTGAGAAACAACGAGTTGGTTTCAGTACTTGATGAGGAAGATAGTCACTTAACTGCTAGGGGGAGAAATATAACTGGAGGGGAAGACATGTTTGGTTTTTACCAACTAAGCAGCATTATTTGCTGAGTACAATCAAGAATTAAAAATTATGCATGACAAATTAAAATATTACAACACCCAATGACTTCTAAACTGGATAAGAGCCCAATCCTTAATGGCAGTCTTGTGTGAACACACCCTTAGCATCTAGCACAGTGGTTCTCAACCTTTTGCAGGTTGCAACACTCTTGGTGGCATACTAAAACCCTTGAGGACACACCAGCCTGCCCTCCCCCAGGTTGAATCCAGACACTTCCCTATCTCTCCATGACACAGTGGCTGAGAACTGGTGATCTAGAACATCACCAGGTCCCTTGGGAGATTTTGTATTTGCCCTCAAAAGGGCAGAAAGTAGCATTTCCTAGAGACAAGGCAAAGTCTCCTTTTTGGGTAGCAATTTGCCACCTTTTCACCAGAAAATAATTTAACTTTCCAAGTACACCCTTCAAACAAATACATTTGGTTATGTGAAATGAAGTGCCATGAAAAAAATATAGCCCTGAAAATATTCCAGAGTTGTACTGTAAATGTTGACTACATGATTTATAGATTCCTCCCACTGTAAAATGCTTTATGGGATTACCATTTGGGTCTCTTCTATTCGTTTGCAATCAGCTTTTGTTAAGCCAAAGAAGTTGTAAAAAGGCTGTTTTACCTTCATCCATGTAACATGGGAAACATTGTTAATCAGGTCCTGATTACATTTCTGAATTTAAATGTTAAAACAGAAAATTTTAGACAAGTTATTATTAGGTTATTAATAATGCTCCTTGCAAAAGCTGGGCATTGCCACTTCAAAGTCTATCCCACAATCCCCCTAAGTTGCACAGCTAGTGTCATCTGTTTCAGTCAAACTACTAACACTCCAAGGAAGATATGGCTTCATTTTGCATTTGTAAGTACTGACAACAGCAGCAAATAAAACTATTAGCACAAGAACTGTGATTAACTAGGCAAATTAATACTTGGTGTCCTTATATATAATTTACATAACATTTCTAAATGGTCATTCAAACATGCACTTCTGTAACCAGTGCAATATACAAACTAGGGGATTATGCAGGTTACACATTCATTAACCACAATAATCACACTAAAGTGATTAGAAACTGACTACTGGAGTCTTAGAGTACTCCAGTACCCTTTCACTGCTTGTTCTTTACCTCTAGTCCAAACAATGAAAAGGTATCACAATATCTAAATAGAGAGCACTTAACATCAAGATTAATCACTGAGACAGCAGATCAAGGTCACAGATAAGGTTATGTTGCTATTTGCATATTAACAATTTAGCTACACCTAACATCTAATCAGACCCACCTGCACTAGAGCTAACATGTTAATGAGCCATTCGGGTGAGTCAGTTCCAAGACTTTTCAAAGCCTGTTTGGCTCCCAATAGTTTAAACATCAGCTGGACAATACATGCTTAAGGCTTCTAGTAGACATCTTTCCTCAGAAAAGACTTCCTGATTAGTGGTCACACATATGCATTGCTCTTTCACCAGCATGTATCAGTCTCAGGGGGTGACCTGTGTTTCCTGTATTGCCTCTAGTACTTCCTGTTGTGAATGGGCCAGTGTTTTGAAAACAAACTTAGTTACAAAACTCTGCAAATAGACCTGTTACCAATCTATCCCACTAGCTGACGTGTTTAGTATAGCTTGCTTCTTCTCATATATCTGCTATATCCAAAGACAATCAAAGGGATGGAATCCAAGCCATTATGAGCAAAGACTGTAGTGTTTAGTTTGGAAAAGAGGAAATGGGGGGGGGAGGCGGTGAGGAGCCACAGGGAGGAAAGAACATGAATGTCTTTGAATGCTTAAAAGATTACCTTAAAAAAGTGTTGTTCTGCCACAGAAGCAAGGACAAGAGACATTGGATTCAAAGTACAGAATAGCTGATTTCAATTAATTCAGCATAAACTTCTTAACCGTAAAAATAGTAGGACAATGGTATGAACTGCTTGGAAATCTGCCTCATGGAGTGATCTCCTTCACCAGAGGGTTCTTTAAAAAAGGCTGTATAGCAATATGTCTTGAATGATCACATACAACAAATCCTGCATCATGACAGAGGGTTGGACTAGATGACTTCTGTAGCACCTTCTAATCTTATAGTTTTATTATTCTACATGTTTCATTATCCAAGCCTCCATACTTACTAACATGGTAGGAAACAGTGAAAAATTTTGGTTGCACCAACTTATCTGGGTATATGCAGAAAACCAGTGGCTGCCTAACTGTCTTAAAGCTTGCTTTTTGGCCTCATTTACTAAATGCTAAAACAATGGTACTTCAAATGATTTTAAATGGTGTATATGAAAAATTCAAATTAATTCAAACTAACCAAAGTTTAAGCTGGGGCATAGCTATAAATGGGTCTGGGTGGCTATGGGCCCACACATCCCCGCCCACCGCAGCACCCAGCAGCATGGCCACAAGCAGTGGCACTGCAGGCAGACAGGCAGGGATAGGCTGCTCTCCACCCGCACAGTTCAGGCCTCAGGCAGCCGCTGCATCCTTTGCATGGAAGGGGCCAAGCTACCTCTCCCCGTCGCTATGCTCCAGGTGCTCAGGAAACTTCCAGTCACATGACTGCAAGCAGGGCTGGCTGAGTCTACCCTGGAGAATCAGGCACCCAACTAGAAAACAGGCTACAGGGGCTGACTACACTGCCCTCCTCCCCCCTTTAAGACAGCACAGATATGGGCCAAACAGGCCTTATATAGTTTTGGAATGAACCCACATAAGTGGTTCATTAACATGTTAACCCTAGACCCGGTGGGCCTTATCAGGTGATGGGTGTAGGTAAGGTTGTGTTGCTTCTGGTGCTTTGATCCACTGTCTCAGTGCTTTAACTTGATATGAACTACTCACTACTTAGATATTATGGCATCTTTTTGTTGCCAAGACCAGAGTTAAAAAACAGCAAGGATTGCTGTTTGCTGGAAGCTGAGAACAAACAAGAGGATGGATCATTTGATTATTACATCTGCCGTTCGTTTCCTCTGAAATACCTGGCAGCAGCCACTTCCAGAAGACAATACTCTGAGCTAGACTGATCAATGGTCTGACCCAGCATGGCCATTCTTGTTTCCTTATGCTCACTGCTTGCAGAGCCAGGTGTCTAACTTCCCAGTTCTAGGAAAATTATGCAAGATAGCGAAGGCAACAGACTGCACTGACTAAGGAGGCTGCTCATGAACAAGACTCATAAATCCACATGCAGATCCAGAGCTCTGCAACGTTCAGTACAATCAATCACAGAACTACCTGAGAGGTCCCAGCATCTCAGCCGCTGGAGATCACAGGAATAATTCTACCAGTACACAAGTGTCAACCAACTCTACATCAGTGGCAACCTGCACCATTTTCAGTCATCAATATGAAGGCAATATCACATCTGACTGAAGCTAAATAGACAAACTGAGGCACTCAAGAGCCTGCTTCTGCTCTACCACCCAACTGAAAGAGACTACCCTGACAGCCTCACAGTCCATTACTTTAGAATCTTTCTGGATTCCTCAGCATCAAATATTCCTCAACATATCCTCTTCCCTAAAATTCCCATAGGTGGCAAGACTTTTTTGCAGCCATACAAGGAGAAGACTGTGCCCCTGTTTGGACTCATCCACACCAATTCACTCACTTGTATCTTCACAACTGAGTGTTCCAAAGCATTACATCTTTAAATCCAACTCCTTACCTTAGAGGTTCGCTGGGTCAGGATGCAGTGCCCTACCTACTCCCATGGCAGCATCCAATAAAACTATTCAAACATTTCTATCTTGATATTGGCTCCCGCACTCACACCAGGAGACGCTCTTAATGCAATTGGCCCTGGCTACTTGAGAACATCTTCACATTTCATAACCTCCCACAACAATTATGGTTCTCTGGAACAATAAGAATGTCAAGTTTTATGTCAGGCATGGCCAAACTGCGGCTCAGGAGCTACATGAGGCTCTTGAATGAAAAAGTGTGGCTCCCAAAAGAATGTCAGCAAATCAATTCAGGAAAGCAGCCCCAGCCTAGGAGTTCAGGAGGGGTTCAGGATGGTGGGGAGAAGTGTGGCATGGTCAGGATTTTAAAAAACTCGCCACTAGATTGCAGTCTTCTACACTGCGCAGCACCTAAGTTTTTACTGTATAGGCCTAATTTTCATGGTAACCTTAAGTAATTACTAGAATCTGACATTAGTAGGATCAATATTTGCCCTCTTACAATAAAATTAAAGTGTGCAATGAATTTTAAACTTAGTAATTTTGGAGTAGGTAAAAGTATATGGCTATATTCCTCAGTGCAGCTCTCAAAGGTTTAATAATCAACTTGTGTGGCTCTTGAGTTCCGTAAGTTTGGCCACCCCGTTTTATGTCAACAAAGGTCAAAATATACGTGTAGAAACCAGAACTGTAGCAGAAAGTCACGACTGTGGGACTCCTTGAATAAGAAAATTAATTAAAGCATCATAGAATGAAGCAACTGCCACTTCACCTTCATCTAACTTGAACAACTCTCCTACACAAGGATGAGGAGGGATGTCTATCTTTACATGCTTATGTGGTAGATGACTAAGGCACTGAACAAATACTACAGTGATGGGTAGGGCTTAAATTCATTGCTAACACACTCTAATGAAACTCTGATTAAAAATTAACACTTGGAAAGTTCACAGTGCTTTTTCCTCTACACAGATCAACACTGAACAGATGAGGATAACTAAGGCAAAGTGATTCAATTAAGCTTTAAACATGATCAGAAAAGGAGAAAAGAATAGGCTTCTGCCCTTTTTTGCTTCCTTGTGCAACAAATCCTGAAGCACAGCAGTAGATAAGAAATTGGCAAAATGTTAACAATCTTTGAATTATGAAAGCATTGGCACTCAATGGCACCCCCATCACCGAGTTTCAGCCTGGGCCACCTTATCTGAGAACAAACATAAGAGAAACAGAGTCCAAAGATGAGTGACAAGAATAATTAGAGGCACAGAAAAGCTTCCATGTGAAAAGAGATTGAGGTAGATGTCTCTTTGAGCAGACTAGGGCTATGATAAAGACATACTAAATGAATGGTACAGAAAAGCCAATCAGCATTTTCTATTTACCAGCTTTGAAAACATAAGTAAAAGGCTATTCAATGAAATTTCAAGGACTCACATTTAATACTACTAAAACATTTTCCTCCCTGTGAAACTGACTCCCACAAGACACCAAGGGCAAGGCTTTAGCAGGATTCAAACATATTTATTGTTAAAAACATTCTGCACAGTGGTAAGAAAAACTCTGAACATACAGAACTTTTTAATGTTCATAAATTCTTCTGTTTCAGACATAAGGCAACAACTAAATATCAGCATTACAACAAGACTTTGTGGGCAAATTAGTCCACAGCTGTCTATTACAAGTTCACCAAATACCTTCCTCTGGAGCAGCTAGTTGTGGCCACCACCCATAGATTGGATGCTGGAAGACAACAGCCCTGGTCTGGGCTAGACACAGGAAAATCCTGGCCACCCACCATAGTAATACTTCAGTGTTTGGGCCCTGCCACCACCTCCCCACTTACACTAATGAGGGGTAATGTCAGTAGGTATTAGACAGGAAGCACCATGTGATGAACTCAAGTTTTTTTTCAAACCATATATACTACTATGCTAAAATCTAACTGGTTTAAACTGGTGCTTAAAATTTAACAGGTTTATCTACAGCATAAAGGAACCAAAGAGACAGAGACAGTAATTCTAAACAGTTTTAATGTGTTCCATCACCTTCTAACTCCAGTCCTCTTCAGTCTCAACTTCTTCTGATGGCTTTGCAAATCTGTTAGTTTGGAATTAGCTTTGTTTTGTTGAAAGCTTCTGTCAGTACAGTCAGCATGAGTAAGTTACCTTAACAGTATTTCTTATGCAAGAAAAAAAAAATTAACTAGGTGCAATACAGCAGACAATGTTCTATGCTGTTTAGTAAGGAGCCATGTAAAGAAAGCCTCTTTAATTGGCAAGGAGTGTCAATTTACTCTGAGTGCCTGGGCCAGTTTAGGAACAAAAGATACCATTCCACTCGTACTCAGTGTTTTCCCCTTGAGGCTTGCAAAATGTGGTCTTTGTCTCATATGAGATTGATGTGTCACAAGGCAGTATTCCCTTGTCTAGATTTCTTATTCTTAACATGGACACCATGCGTGTTCCACAACCTCATCTCTGATACAGCCCAAGGAATTTTGGCATCCAAGTTTCTGGCGCTGAATATTTGAAATGAAGCTTTCTTTAATTGACCATAGACCAGTGGTCTCAAACGGGCCCCTAAAGCTATTTCCTGCAGCCCACAACAACACTATTGTTACCGATATTTGCAATATCTTTGTATGAAAAGGTTTCAGTGGTGTGGCCCTCAGGCTAATGTGCTAGTCCTCACATGGACCTCAGGGTGATTTAAGATTGAGAAGACCCCTGTCACAGACTAAGAGACGAGGTTGTACAATTGCATCAATATGCTACAAAGACCTGCATTCAGTTCCCTCCTCTGCCTGATGGAGAGAAGAGATTTGAAGAGGGGTTTCCCAACGACCTAAGTATGGCAGCAAGAAAGTAAAAAGATGACATAGATTCTGAAATCTTCATGCTAAGTCAACATAATGTTTTACCTGAGCTTCCCTAGCAACAGATATGGGTTTCTAACTTGCTCTTTAGAACAAATACGTGCCCGTTCTGTTACTCACACTCCCAAATGCAAATATTCAAGGTCTTCATATCAAGACTGCAGCCAATATCTTCTTAACTTAGGCCTCAAATACTTGAATGACAGGCCTTTCACCCATGTATTGGACCAGTCAGCCAGGGAAGATCTAGTTCTTGATCTAGGGACAAGATTTTATTTTTCCAAAGATCCTCTACTGTGGAACTCTTCCCCAAAGGAATCCATTCATCAACGCTTTTATGGAAGGATACAAGTTCAACATATTATAGCAAACTACCTTGATTTTTCCCCTTCTCTCATCTCTGCACCACCACCCATCCTCCTAATTCTCATTTTAGAAATTAGTTCTCCATTTCCTTCCCAATATACACCAAAAATAGGGAATTGATCACTTCTAGCTAATGGGTGTTAACATAGATTATCTAGTTTGCCCTTGCAACAGATCCTTTGCTTTGGGATGTCTGTTTAAACTAGTTTTTTTCCCCCTCTTATTTTTAATGTCCCATTTTAAAGTTTATTGTATAGCTCTTAAGATCCAAGGGACCAGAGATTTAAGTAAAATAAACTCCTTTAGAAACAAGTTTTAGTCAGTCTTTGCCCACAGGATATTTTTGGCAGCTTAGAAAGAACTGTTAGTCAAGAAAAGATACAGCCAAAAGCAACCCAATGAGCTTTAGAGCAACACAGCAGGATATCTGAATTACCTAGCTATACTGAAGAGAAGCTGACTGGCAGACTACATCAGTTTCCCTTCCCCAGTGCCATTTTGCCAAAACTGCCTTGCATCTTGTGATCACAACTGTAGAAAAAACAAGCTTCTGGTGGACATGAAAGAGCAAAGAACAAACAAGAATATCAAATGTTGCAAGTCACAGACCTTTTGAATAATTTCACAGGTGATTAATCCTAACCAGTTAGACTGTAGTAACAGATGTCAGTAGATCTCCACGTTACCTGTTTCCATTATGAACTCCTGGGTTCATAATCTGATAATTAAAAATTATAACTTACAACTCCCTAAATATGTGTTCAGCAAGGAAATTGTTTTGTACTGGTCAGTTTTCCTTCCCTACAAAAGGAAGTTTGAGGTGCTTTGATTCCTAGTTAGGAAAGAAAAATCTAGGGTTTTTTGTTTTTTTTTAAATGCAGGTGTAACCTTTTTAAGGCTACAACTTAAATTACAAAACAGCACTCAACAGTTACTCAGCTGAGTACTTGCAGAAATCAAATCTAGCTGATTTTTGACATGCTATGAACATCAGTATCAAAATTCAGGATCTTCCAAGTGACATAGATCAAGCTATTAAGATATGTTCATGCCCACAACTTCCTGCAACCCACCTACAGCAGCTGGAAGCTCCGAAAACAATAGAGCTTGTCTATACCACAGATGCTAGAGGCACAGCTACAGTGCTGCAGCTGTACTATTGTAGCAAGGTAGACACTTCCTACAGCAACATCCAGGGTTTTAGCTTAGTGATTTCAGCATTCACCAGGAATGTTGGAGACCTGCATTCAATTCCCTACTCTGCCTGCAAGAAAGAGTGGCTTCCCAACTTTTCAAGAAGGCACTCTTAAACCACTGAGCTACCAGACATACTGATGTGAGGCTCCCTCAATCTCTTCTGAGCAGGGGCTAAAGTATAATTTGGTGAGCCTCGGAACCCTCCTAAATTTCTGGGCCCCATTCACACACCCCACAGATGCCTGCCCCCCACTGCAGATACTGCCCCAAAAATGCCCACCCCCACCCCAGCTGCTGCCCCAAAGATGCCTGCCCCCCTCAGCCCCAATCCCCATTCCCTAAGCTCCCTACCCCCCAGGTCCCCACATCTTCACTTCACCCCCTTCATTCCTCTCCACACCTCTGCAACCAACCTCTCCCAAGTCCCTCCAACACCTTCTCTAACCCCCCCACCCTACTGCTGGCTTCTCCTGCTCTCCCAGACACCCCAAGCCCCCTGCCAGCTTCTCCTGACACCTCAAGACCCTCGCTAAACCCCCAGTCCCACCATTGGCCCCCACAGACCCTGGAGCCCTTCCCTAACACCCCTGCCCTATCACCAGCTTCCCCCTCCCCCTTTCCCTGCCAGATCAGCTCATCTGTCCCGAAACCCACCCCCTCGGGGTCCCCTTATCAGAGCACCATATGGATCTATCCCAGCATAGGCTGAGGCTCCCGCCCTGAGGCTCTGAACATGCTCAGTCAGAGCAGGCTCAGGGCAGGAGTTTTGAAAACTCCCAGGCCCAGCCTTGGCCAGTTCCCTGTCAGCTGTGCGCAGCCCCTTGAGCTGGCCCTGGGGGAATGCACCAGAATGCAGTGTTTAGGTGAGTTCCTCTATTTTTAGAGGGCCCTGGAACATAGCTTTCCAGTGTGTCCCTCTATTGGGGGGGGCAGAACACTCACCCTAAAAAGACGGGGAGGCCATATTTTTAAGGGGCCCTGGAAAGCAGTGCTCCAGTGTGTGCCTCTATTTTTAGGAGGCCCCAGAATGCTGTTCCAGGGCATTCCAGCTTACTTTAAACCCTGCTCCTGAGGAAGCTGTTCCACTGTGGATAAAAAAAAGTCACTAGAGCAGAGGAACCGGACCCTAGGTTTCACACCTTTCAGGTGGGTGTTCTATCCCCAAAACTATGAAATCACACTCTCGCTCTCTGGCCCTACGGCCAATTAATCTTCAACACATAGCTTCAACATCCATCCTAGTGCTGTCTGAATAGTCGAGGAGGGGCAAGTTAGGTCAGTATAACTATCACTCAGTGGTGTGAATTTTTCATACACAAATAACATAGTTATACAATACCAATACAAGTTTGTAGTGTAGTGTAGACTTGGCCTTAATCCATCTAGCATCAACATCCAGCCACTGAACTGTGTTCCCTCTTTCTCTGCTAGAATGAAGAATCATTAAATATTTGTTCCTCATATAGGCTATTTCTACACTACAAAAGCTAAGTCAAGTTTATTAAGTTGACTTAAAGTCTACCTAAAGTATACCTTATTAAGTCAACTTAATGAGTCTACATAAAGTTGACAATGCAATAAAAGTTGACTTAAGCCATGGGACCCATTTAAAGTTGACTTTATGAAGTCGACTTTAAATGGGTCCCCTGCTTAAGTTGACTTAAATGGCCCCCCTGCACTAAATTGACTTTAATGGGCACATTGTGTTAAGCTGACTTTATAAGGTCAATTTAATCCTTAAAAGTTGACTTTAAGGGCAGGAGTTAAGTAGACTTAAAGAAGCTCTTAAGTCAACTTAATGAACTCCAATTGTGGTCTGGGCTCTGCTTAAGTTGAATTAAGCCTCCTTAAGTCGACTTAAGCTCACAGTGTAGACATATCCATTGATATTTAAAGACTAAGTCACTCCCTAACCATCTTTGTTAAGTTTAACAGATTTGAGTTTCTTGAGTCTATCACCAAAAGACATATTTTATAATCCTCTGATTTTACCTGCTGCTCTTCCCCAAATCCTTTCCAATTTAGGAACAGCTTTCTTCAGTTGTGAGCACTGTATTTGGGCACTGTATTTCAGGAGTTGTTGTAACAGGAGCCAAACGAAAGTAAAGAAACCTCTGTACTCCACACTAATACATCTCAGAATCACATTAATTATTTTGGTCACAATGCCACACTGGGAGTTCATGGTCAGCTCATTATTCAGCATGACCCCCAATGCTGATACCAGATCTATCTCAATATAGGCACAGAAACTGACTTCTAAAGTTTCTCTGTGCCAATGGCATCTCAGAACTCGGAGACATTTCAACTAGCAAATCCTTCTGAAGTTTGTAGAGTCCACAAAGACCATTCCAGGTTCTACTCAGAACCCCAGAGCAGAAACTTGAAAGTTCTGCTTTCATCCACAGGGACTGCCATAGAAAGAATGGCCTCTAGACTCTCAGCTGCCTATCCCTGCAGGACCTGGAAGGCAAAAAACCCCAGACCCAGATTTAGGGTGGTGACAACTCCATCAAATCTGTAAGGATCAGGGAACTATGATGTCACTGAGAGAGTAAATGAAACCAGATTCTCAGCATCAGACCCAATCTAGTTAAAATCCAGGGACTGTGAGCTACTTATCTTCATATAACACCATGCAAGATTCCTGAATCTTCACTGCTAGATCCTCAGAAATAGAGTAAATACAGAATACATGCTGCATAGAAATCAAGAGTACGAGACTTTAGCACCAAAGTCAGCAGACTTGACAAATAAGGTAACCTTAGTACAGTTTTATCATCTCAGCGATGCTTCAGAGAAAAATCAGTAGAAACACTGGAACCAGTTAATCTATACAATGCCAGGGATATCATTAACAAAGTCGGAACTTTCTGTAGTATTTTATAAGATCCAGCCACGCCTTAATTTCTCCCATGTGTTGTTGCACTATGGGAGGGAAAGGACTGACTGCTGTCAGGGCAGATGAAGAGTGCATCTACACTAGAGACCCTACAGCAGCATAGCTGTACAACAGCAGGCACCCCAGACTAAGATCTCCTGTGTAACCTCACTCTACACCACAGGGAGAGAGCTTTCCCATTGATGTAATTAGTCAACCTCCAATGAGTAGTGGTAAAAGAGCTTTCCCATCGACAAAGCACTGTCCACACTGTTTAGATCAGTGTAAATTATGTAGCTCAGAGCAATGTTCCCTCTAACAGCCACCGGCAGCTGAGCAACTCCTGTTGCTCGCTGCGCGGGGCCCCCCACCCCCCACGCGGGCCCAATCCTGGCACCCCCCACTCCTCCGCTTACCCTGCATGGCCCTCACAGCTCCTGGGCCAGAGAAGCATTAACAGAGCATGCTCAGATATTCTGGGCATGCTCCATTAAAGCTTCTCTGGGCGGGAGTTTTCAAAACTCCCAGCCGCAGAGGAGCTCTATGCAGGAACTCTGGCTGCTGGCCATGCGCAGCCAGCAGCCTTCCCTCCGCGGAGGGGGCCGTGGCGGGCGGCCGCACAGCTTAGAGGGAACATTGGCTCAGAGTGGCATTTTCACACCCACTGAGCAACACAAGTTAAACTGTATCTACACCACCAGTTATGTCAGCATAAGACACATGGATGTATGTAAATTTCATCTCCAGGTCTAAGAGGACTGAAGAGTCACAGCTGACACTGATTCAGATCTATAAGTGAGTCAGAGAGGCAATGCATGTTTCCAAGACTGCCAGATCTCCCTGCCTTTTCAATAGGGGAGTTGACAAAAGACCACACCTCTCCCTCTTTTTTCCTCAAGATGAGAGGCAGGGGCCAAAGTGTTGCCTTCTGGATGAAGCTAGAGCTCACATTCGGGAACTGATTGACAAAGGCCCTGTCTACCATAGCACTTATGTCAGCAAAATTTTTTCACACACCTAAGCGATTCAAATTTTGCTAGCATAAGCATCTGTGTGTGAACAGCACTATGCTGGCATGAGATGCTCTCCTACAGCCATAGCTACGGCCAGCATGGCTACACAAGAGCTCTTACAGCATCACAGCTGCCTGCTATAAGTTTTAAGTATACACTAACCCCAAGGAGGTCATGCAGAGATGGAGACACAGCCTGAAAATGGAGTTTCACTACAGCATGGCTAGGATTCCAGACCAGCCAGAACGAACTAGCCATTATCCTTCATAAAGTGCCACGCAACTCCTTGTTGTTTTCTTACTGGACAAGAGTAACACGGCTATCCCTTTTGAAATTATCCTTCATTCCTCTATTCTGACCGAAAAATCTTTCGGATTGAGTATGCTGGGTTTTGAACAGGCTCCTTGTGTTACTGTTAACACCCACTGAAAGCACTGTGCCCTGAAGGGGTACAATTCAACCCTCCTGCAGGAGTCTGGATTGGCTGGATTCACTGAAGGGTGCTTCACTAGTGCTGAAGGCTTAGACTTAGATGTCATAGGCCAGTCCCAGAAGAGATGTGTAGGCAAGATCACTCCCAAGAGACTGGTTATAGTGTCTGGCTGCACCCAGCCTCTCATTCCATGACAATAGGGTATTGTGAATAGTGAGCACTAAACCACTTTGACAAGTGGACTAGCCAAATTAACAGCACCCAAGGAGAATACCCCAAGAGAAACAGTCCTCTAGGAACACAGAGTCTTTAAAAGTTCCACCAAATGCTAACAAATTTATATATTGCAGGAGCACAATCCCATTTCCATTTCATTAATCTGACGAAGTAGGATTGTGCCCACAAAAGTTCATGGGATAAATCAATTTGTTAGTCTTTAAAAGTTCCACAGAACTCCTTGTTCATTTTGCTGAAATAAGCTAATGCAGCTACCCTCTGATTCTCTAGAAGATTCCCCAGCTCAAAGGCAGGAGGAGTCACCTCCACAATTAGGAATAAGCAAAGACCACATGAAGATTATTTAAATGAACGATATCTATTTATAAGCATAACTCAATTTTAAATGAGCATATGGGAATCCTCTACAGAGCACAGTCAAGTTTAGAAGACAAGGTGGGACACGGCTATAACACTGCAAACAAGTTTACAAGAGATCACCTAGAAATGAAATAGGATAAAATAAACCGAATCAGGACCTGTTTCATCCCCTCAAAGGATTTTTTAAAAATTGCATCTCCATCAAGCCTTGTGTTAACAATGTGCCTCAAATGTACCTGCACCTTCAGCATTCAGTCATTTCACACCCCTTTTAGTTGTGTGAACAGTGATATATTTTAGTAGTATTTTATCATTTCCTGTGTTAAATGGTAGCATCCAAGTTTTTTTCACTTTCATGAAGGCAACACTTTACTGAAATACATACAAGAGCAATTACTCTGTTATAATCAGACAGCAAGATTTTTACCCCCAAGAGATATCATCAATAGTCATAGCCTACACAATTGTTAAGTCCATCAGAAAGTTTTAGTTACAACAAACCATGTTCAGGTTTAGACACAAATTTTCAACCTGTTTCCCACAGTAAGAATTTTCCAAATGCAAACAGACAAATCTTTGATGATATTCAATATTTTATACTGATCAGCTCAGAACAAAGGTGATGACTTAAAAGTTACATGAAAAAGTACTTGAGGCACTCAGGTCACTCTGAAGAGAGCTCTGTAAAAGGACAATGAGCCAGGTTTACATCACATCTTAAGTTATACTCTTGAGCTAGAATTTCCCAAGCTTGGTCTGTGAGAGAGAGATAGAGAACTGACACCTGAACTTCAAAAGCTAGCCTGTAAGTAAGACTTGTTTTGAATATGTCCACTTCCAAGTTTGAAAAAGTTTGATAATTTGACTGGATGGCAAAGTTACAAGTTATGACAAAAAACACCTCCCCTCTCCCCCAAAAAACCACACATGGGCATCTAACATTTGTATGAAAGACCACCAATGGATCCCTTCAGCATCAAGTACATTTCTCTGCCAGCCCCAGGAGTGCAACCGAGAGTTTCCATGAGAAAAGTTATGGATCTCTGGCCCACTACAAGATTTGCCTTCTCCCAACAACAGTCCATGTTAGAGCAGAGAAAGTTGTAGGTCTACAGCAGGGATCTCAAACACATGGCCCATGGGCCACATGTGGCCCCTAAAGCTATCTCCTGTGGCCCACAATGACACAATCATTACTGATGTTTGCAATATCATTGTATGGAAAGGTTTCAGTGGTGTGGCCCTCAGGCTACCGTACTAATCCTCATACAGCCCTCTGCTAGTCTTCATGTGACCCGTGTGGTGATTTGAGTTTGAAACCTCTGGTCTATAGAATGGTTACCACTCAGTTCTAGGGCATCCCCACACTATTAGTGTGCTCAAACACTCAAGAGTATTTAAAACGGTTTAGGTTTCTACCTTTTTCCTTTGCCAAGATCCAGCTCTCACAAATGGTAACCAGATATACTGATGTCATGGTATGTCAAGAACTATATTAAGGCAATATTATGCTTGTTCAGATAATTAGGAAATAACTCTCCAATTTCTACAGGAGTTGCACACTGTATATCTATAAAAACAATTAGTCCTGTGGCACCTTAAAGACTAACAAATTTCTTCAGGCATAAGATTTCATGGGCTGCAGCCCATGAAAGTTTTTGCTCAAAGAAATTTCTCAGTCCTTTAAGGTGCCACAGAACTCTCACTGGTTTTGCTGTATACAGATTAACATGGCTACCCCTCTGGAAATTGCACATCTATAATTCATGGTATAGCTGTACACAAATTAAGGTACATTTTAAAGAAACACATGAACAAAAAATATTTGGGTGCATCTTGACAAAAATGCTGCTGAACTTGAAATATGGACAATATGAAAAAACAGTTAAAGCCCTTTGACCCCCCTCAATTTGCATGTTTCACAAATCATATTTGTATTGTTAGAAGTTCCTCCTCCATACCTGCTGTTCAAAATACTCACATAAAAAGGGAAAACTAAACTTTTATCTATACAGAATACTGTCAAAAAGTACCAACTGAAACTAGAAAAGATTCTTCCACTTCAATTTTTTTCAGCTATAGTCATCCTGCATGCTAAAAACTGATTAGTAGAGAGAAAGATTTTAAGCAAAACAACAATTTAAGAACTGCCCATTTTATCTTCATACAAAAGAATCAGGAAATGCATAAGTTAAATGAGACTGCTACCTAGCACAAAACCAAGATCTTTGTCTTAAGTTCAAAGATAAAATTCTGTCCCTGCTTTGTTAGAGGATATGATAATTCGTAAGAGGCAACATGGTATAGTGGTCCAAGTCTCCAGGCTCTATTTCCAGCTCTGCCACTAATCTGCTGCATGACCTCGGACAAATCACTTTCCATGTTACAAAAGGGGAAACTGAGGCACAGAAGAGCTATGTTATCAACCTCCCACGTAAAGTGCTTTGAGACCTACTTATAAAAGAAAATTTCTCAGCTAGCCCGACAGACAGACATCAGGAGACTGCATATGCTCTGCAGAGATGTTAAAGTTACAGCAATAGAAGCAGTTTTACACAATCACACAACCTCCTACTGGAAGCTGTGAATTTGCTTTTTAAACAATACCTGAACATTAACACTTATGTATTCCAAGAGTTGCAGCAATGTTTTATCTAAATAATTTCCTTTGAAAACAGGGCACATCATAGGGAAAAATCTCTTTTCGACCTGGATTTCATATGAGCAAGTAGTAATAAAATTTTGAATTCACAGCCTCCTCACAATGAAGCCTGTATTTATTAGTCTTTGTCC
The DNA here is from genome assembly GCA_007922195.1 of Podocnemis expansa. Lineage (NCBI taxonomy): Eukaryota > Metazoa > Chordata > Testudines > Podocnemididae > Podocnemis > Podocnemis expansa. Next base: position 309,377 of record ML681971.1, on the reverse strand, counting down.
AACTCTCATTCCAGTTAACTTTGTGTCACTCACACAATAATGCTTTCTCTCCTCAATGAAGATTTTAAGCAGTATAATCTGATTTGTGACCCACAGGTGAACTCACACCAGTGACCAATGTTTACATAATCTTTTTACAGAATTAGATAGTCCTGCTGCTCTAAGTCAGGGGTCTCAAACTCAAAACACCACGAGGGCTGCATGAGGATTAGTATTTTAGCCCAAGGGCTGCGCCACTGAAACCTTTCCATACAATATTGCAAATATCAGTAACGCCCATGTCATTGTGGGCAACACGAAATAGCTTTAGGGGCTGTGTGTTTGAGACCCCTGCTCTAAGTGATCAAGATGAGGATTTGACAAAAGCTAGCAATTTAAATCCCTTTAAGGATTCATCATTACTTTACATGTCAAATGCGGTTTTCTACACAAACATGAAGTGAGCAAACTTTTGACATTAAATGAGACACATTATACCATCAGACAAAAATCTTATATCATAACTGTGTATAATAAATACAAATAAAAGATAGCACTATGTAAAATGGGCTACCATGGATTTCAAAGTGTGTTTTTGTTGCATCCAGAATTGACTAACCTGGTCTCAACTTTTGGCCAAATCTATAGAATTGTAAACTAGAAAAAAGCAATAATTTTGTAGAAAGACTATTCTACAGCTTTCGTAGAAGTATCACACAAGTCTGATCTTCTAAAGTGAGCACTCTATACTTTGTATTGCTGCATCAATATAGTTGAAAATGTAGAAAAACATCCAAAATATTTATAATATTATTTAATAGTTCAATTAGAACTGTGATTAATCACAATGCTCTTTTACTTTAGTTTTTTGTGCATTAATTACATGGATTAACTGCAATTGATATAAACCTAGAAAGAATATTCAGAGGGGAGATAAATGATGGGGGGGATATAAGAGGTATACAAAAGAAAGTAGAATGGAGGGGATAAGGATGTTTTTATCCTTTCAGAAGAGCAATGGAGACAAACTACACTAAAAAAGCTGCTTGACATGTGGATTAAGAAAAAATTAGACATGTATAAAGATAAAAGCACCCAGTTACATCAGTTAACTTAAAAATAAATTTATCCAATGTAAAACCTCATGGTTCTGGTTATTAAGCTTCCACTGAGATGGTTGGGAAGAAACTTCCCTTTGGTGAAGGTTATTCCATAATTATCAATTATAGAGAATTTTCTTTCACATTTACTGAAGCATGTGGGACAAGCCATTCACAGAAATAAGGTTCATTAGACTGATCTTGCAATACAGTTCCAATATTCCTAAAAACAGTTATAATCCATACAAAAGATGATTAAAGTTTCACACAAAGTCTTAGAATTACAATGAACAGGACACTTCTTAGTCTTCACTTTACACACAGTTTCTGGAGGTTCAAAAGACTTAATACACCAACGCTTCAAAACCTACTCCTGTGATTTAACAGTAAATAAATATTCCATTTTCAGAAGCTATTTCTTGCAAGATAGTAAAAGAAAATCTGAAAACTGAGCTATGTTGTTCAGAAATTAAATCTTTTAGTTGCAGCCTTTTTCAAACATTCTTACCTATTTTAGATCTCTTTTTGATGAGAGATAGAAAAATGGAGTACAAACCTGAGTCAGGAGAAAAGCGGTGACTAGCTTCAAATAACTATTATAATTTTTTTTAAACTTGAACAGAAAAGATCATGCATATTGTCCAAACAATTTATACTTCTATGTAGTTGAATTTATAGTGACAAGCCATATTCTGCAGCATTAGAAAATCATTACAATATCTCACCATCATCTTTTTAGTCACCTACACACAGAACATTATCTAGCAGCTAAACAAACAAAAACCCATTACAATAACATTTTAGTCTTATTAACATGTATTCCTGCATTGGTGAAATATGGAATTTCAAACTTGATATGGATAGGCAGTTTGCCGCCTTTTTCTTCAGCTTCAATGCTTGGAAGCCCAAAAATGAACCCGCATCAGACACTTATCTCCACCCAAAGAGGAAGGCAAACCAAATCATTTTACTGGAAAATCTCTTTTAAAAAGCAAAGAGCTTCTCAGTGAAAAAGTAAGAAAAAACAGTCATTGCATTAAAAAACCGATGCTTTTGTGGGCTCTAACACACTTCATCAGATCCATGATGTGGAAACTACAGATGAGGGGTATATACACATGCCAGAATGGAGGAGGGCAAAAGTTAGCAAAGTCAATTCATTTAGGCCAGATAGGGCCCATTCACACCAGTTGATCAGAGGGAGAGAATGTCTGAACAGGGACAACTACTTTTTGTAATGGGCTAACCATTCAGACCCCAGTTTCTGCTCTCTCCCTCTCATAACACAAGAGGCATGGGGAAGTCAGAAACTTTCCACTTTCCTTTGCTCTGAAAGGAATGAAAGTCAATGAAATTAAAAGGTAGCAGAGTCAAAGTCAGCAAGATGAAACTCTTTTTGCCCAACCAACTGCGGAACTAAGATTAGATTACCCACAGAAGTGATTCCTGTCACTAGGTTAACCATAGTGCATCTATTAGGTTGCAATCCAAAGGAGTTTACCGACTCAGGGAAGGGCAAATTAATTAGCACTAGCAGGTACATGGAGCTCAAAATGTCATGCTTAATGAAAACCAGATGAGGAAAAAGGACTGTATGGTTTATAGAAGCATGTAAGCACTCTGTTAAAAAGGCTCTCCTACCACAGAAGTAAGGGACATTTTCACAGAAATTTTACACTTGGGAATCTACAGCAACATGCCAAAAATGACAGTTCACATCCAGCAGATGGATAAGTCACCAGCCTGATACAAAAATAAAGCCAAGATCCAGAACCTTCTGTTAGCTGAAGTTCAGAAAAAAGCAGGTCAATACATTTACATTTCTTCATAATTTGTTGCCTACAGCTACAAGAATAGTCTTTTGACAGCACCATCTCTTTCACCTTGAAGGATTCAATGCTTTACTGATGATGTAGTTCAACTAGTGGTAGAAACACAAGCAGTGCTTTCATATATTAGGTTTCGATAAGGCATTTCTAATGGTCATTTAGACTAGCTCTGAATATGGTTAGACACCATGTTAATGCCAGCAAACACAAGAACCTTCTGCCAAGTTCCAAATGGCCAGCCTAGAGTAGTCACAGTTGCAGCACCAAGTAAGCAGGACTAGGCAATGACTGCAAAAAATTTTAGTGTACATACAGTCATTAGCTATACATAGCTATTTTGTAAGGTTAACCATTCAACTCAGATTTCCAAAATTATTTTAATAAAATTATACAGAATTCTATTTTAAAGTCAGTGTCCCTTGAATGGTGTACAGATTTAACTTCGCCTCAGAAGAAGTAAAAACTATTTTTCCTACACAAAGCTTTTTTGTTAGTATTTCCTTGGGAACTTTCAATCCAGCTCTAACAAAGGCAGGGCTCCAGATGGCCAAGGGTGTTTTAGATACACTAATGCTCCCGTAATTATCACCACCATCTGACCTGGAGGTAGCAACACCGGAAATCTATGCTAAGTTCTCCTATGATAGACAAAGCATCAGCTACTGATGCAAAGAGTAAACAGCAAGATTTTATCTATAGATTTTGCTGGTTTACAACCCCTAAAAATTTGGCTTGCCTTAGTGTAGCCAAAAGATTCCTTTGAGTATGTTAGCCCTGGTCTATACTACAGAGTTTGTCAACAAAAGCTAACTTTTATCGCCAAAACAGTGGAGCCGTACACACCAAAACGCTCATCCCATTGATGTAATTCCTCTTTTAAGCGGAGTGAATAAAAACTACCACCACAAAAGGCATAGAGCTTATTTCTGTGTAGTTAGGGCAACACAGCATCAATGCAGACATGGCAGTTCTTACGCAGCCACTGGCTGGTATTCTTGTCACTAGAGCCAGGAAACTGACAAGAAAAATGAGGCTTTTAGAGTTCAGTTGCTTCAAAAAGCCTGGGTGGCTGGCTGGACCCCACTCCTGGTTGAGAGTTGGGGGCAGCCACCAGGAGCCCATGGGGAAGTCAGGCTTCCTACAGAAAAAAAACAACAAGCAGTTGTGTGGCACTTTAAGACTAACAGATTAATTTTTTGCATGAGCTTTCATGGGAGAAGATCCCACTTCCTCAGATGCCAGCAGAGTCGACACACAGGGACTCCGACTCCCCACACTGCTCCTCTTAGGTCAGTGAAAGTGCTCCAGGTAAAGATGCACACCTCTCACCCAAGAAGGGTAGTTTGTACATCAGCCATCACAGTAATTGATGCAGAGGCTGTACGTTCACCTAACATAGATCAATTTATCTTTATAGTATAGACAAAGCCTAAGAATGTTTGTGGGAAAGGACTGCTAATCTTTTGTAATGGATACATAAAGTTTACTTTTTTTCTAAAATCACTAACTACATCCATTAAATCAGCTTGGCAAAGATCTTAATAAGGTACTCAATATATGGCAACTGAATAGAAATAAATGGAGAATTAGTGAATTTGGTTTGCTTACGACTGAAAACCTTGATAAATATCTAATGTACCAAAGAGGAAGGGACAAATGTTGAAGGCCTGTGGAAGTAAGGAGGACTGCACACATGGTGGTTACACAGAGTGATTAAGACATACTGTGATAAAAATCAAGTTTGAGATCCAGGCTATAACAAACAGTAATTTGCAAATCAACTCTAGGGGTTTTGCAAGGCCACTCATATGTGGTCTGAAGAGTGGGAAAGATGGCAAATTTTACAAGCTATTAATGCATGACTAAAATAAATTCAGCCTATTGCTTCTTTATATTCATCTTTCTTAAATTAGACTCCCCTCTTCTAAGAGCTATGGATCAACTTCTCCTCAGATGCACAAAAGTGGTCTTTGTCACTACACAAAAACGTGACTTGTTTTTCATTTTATCAATGTAATGTATCAATGAATTTTAAGATAACTGCAAAATGCTACAGGACTGTATTCTATATACTTAGGAAAAGGTAATACCAGGACAGCCCAAAACTTTGACACTGCATCAAAATGTGAAACAGCATTAATATAATTTTGCCTTCCAGTAATTAGTGACATGTAGTCTTGTTGTAGCCTTGTTGCTCCCTGAAGAGCTCAAAGTCCAAAAGCTTGTCTCACACCAACAGAAGGTGGTTCAATAAAATATACTAAATCACCCACCCAGTCTCTCTCTCTCTCAACTGCATTTCTAAATACTGATCACTTTACTATGATGCTTTTTGGATTAGGGCTGACTGTTTTAATATTTTGGTATCGATATTACAAAACTGAATCATTTGTACGAGATGTGCCTCGGCAGGTACCATTGGAAAGGTTATAATTCACTAAGGTCACAGGTTGTGCATCTATGCACCGTGTGTTATGATTCATATGTTTTTTCTGTTCACTTATACACTGGGATTGTATGTTTTTATGCCAACTATGCCATTCAAGGTTTGTTTATGTAGTCTCATACCCTATTCTATATGATTACTATGATGATATGTTTCCTGCAGTATCATGCATGTGTACAGCCATGTAACACGTTTTCCATAACTTGAAGGGTGGGAGACAGACAGAACTCTCTCCCAGCAGCATATAAACAACCAAAGCAGCAAGCAAGCACGCACCAGGAGGACACAACATAAGCCAGCTGAGATCCCTGGCCCAGACCAGTCAAAGAAATCACCTTGGCCCTGATAGGCTATTGGGGGTTGAGATACTTGGAAGGATTTGGGGCTTTTCGCTCAGGAATCTCCATCTTGAAGCAACTTCAAGCAAGATCTGGGCCCTGACTGGTCTCAGGCAGAGACTGGCTATGCAAACATCTTGAGCATAAACTTGGACTATGAAGTCAGTTTAGGTAGAGATATTAGATTAGTATGAGTGTTTTACCTTTTATTTCCTTGTGGTCACTCCTGACTCATGTATATTGTGATTCTGCCTTGATTGGCCACATTCTCACTTAGAATTATAATCTGATCAATAAACTGGTAGTTGTTTTATCTAAAGCTGTGGGGTCTCTAGTGTGTGTAGGTGAGGAAGGCTGGGCACTTTCCATTTGTTTATTAAATGGACGGACTTGAGTGTACGGTAACTGGGAGCGGATCCCAGTCTCTGTGACAGTGGCTCCTGGTGTGGAAACTGGGGCCGGAGGTGGTCACTTGGGAACCATCCCTTGAGTAGCCGAAGGGCATATGCCCACTGCTTGGGACTGATTACATGTGAGAGGCTGGAGTGGACTGACTCAGGATTGAGTGGTCACCTGGCAAGGCGGGGTGAATCAGAGCTCAGGAGTGGGAACTGAGGAGCACAACAGCACACTGGACCACATCTGGGGATCAGCCTGTCACAGTTAATAAGCATGTTTATATGTATGTATTAATGCTGTATTACAAGCTCTAATATGCATGGCATATTTGTATTTCAACTGATGCTGTGTTTCTGAGTGACATCCCAGCCAGGGTGGCAGCAGCACTAACCCTGCTTAATGGCCCATCAAGGCAACTCAAACAATTTCCAGAGAGGTAGCCATGTTAGTCTAGTTGGGCAAAACAATCAGGGACTCCTGTAAAACAAATTTATTAGTCTTTAAAAGTGCAACAGGACTCCTTGTTTGTTTGCTGAACTAAACTAACAGCTACCCCTTTGGAAGGAGTCCTGCCGCACTTCTAAAGACTAACAAATTTATTTATTGCATGAGCTTTCATGGGAGAAAATCCCACCTCATCAAACACTTGAAAGAACCCAACGGCTACATCTTTAGAGTCACCAAGGCATGAAAGAACATGCCTAGTGACAGTAGATTCTGTGTGCCCTGTGAGTGTGTTTGGGACAAGTCACATGACGAAATGCCATAAAAGGTTCTAATCTTTATTCCTACTTCCTACCTCTGGATCAACTCATCTACTACTGAAGCTGTGAAACAAAGGACTGAGTCTCATCCAGGTAGTGGATGTACACCAGAGGAACTCTACAAGCCTGAAAACACCAGTTCTGCTGAGAAAACTAATATATGCTGACTTTGAAGTCACGTGTAGGCATCTGACCACTTTAATCATTTAACATCTCTTATTTGTTTCTTTTCTTTACAACAAACCTTAAGTTACTAAAGGATTCGTTGGCAGGATGGTATTTTGGGTAAGAGCCAAGCTTATATTGATCTGCTAATATGGCTGAACATTTTTGGTAATGTGAACAAAGTTTGAATAACTTATCTCCTTAAAAACAAACAAACAAGGAGTTCTGTGGCACTTTTAAAGACTAACAAATATATTTATTGCATGAGCTTTTGTGGGAGAAAATCCCATTTTGTCAGATGCTTTGAAGATGGAGAAACTTGCCTCTTTACTGGACCTTATTGCTAACCAGGAGCAAGAGACTGAAATGCAAATAAAGGGGGCTGTATAACTTCTTGTTTTTAGCTTTTTGATAATCGGTATTGGGGACCAGAAGCACTGGTAGTAACTGGTTGGCGAGTCTAACTGTAGTGTTAGTCCTTTGTAGCACAGGTCACAGCTCACCTGCTAGTGGATTTTCTCCACTTTAAAGTCTTTAAATCACGATCTGAGAACTTTAATAACTCAGTCACAGGTCAGAGCTTTATTACAGGAGTGGGTGGGTAAGGTTTTGTGGCCCACATTGTGCAGGAGGTCAGACAAGATGATCATATTAATCCTTTCTGACCTTAGAGTTTATGAGTATCAGCTCTCCTTTTGTAGCCTGCCCTGACCTTGGCATCTTCCAGTGGGTTATCCAACACAGACAGGTCACTTTTACTGGCTCTTGGATTAGACCATACCATACATAAAGTGTTTTCCCAGACACAAAAGCCTGATTACATTCTAACAGGAGTTTAGAAATTAAGTTATGTTACTAAAGTGGGGGTAAACTTTAAGTCTGTATTTGATTCAGAAGGAAGCTGTCTGACAGATTTTTTCCATCCCACCACTATTTCTGGTCAAACCAAGTGCTCCCCCCCCCAGTCACACAAATATTCAGAGTAATTCATTAATCTTAAATACCCATTTTATTCAAATCTGTGCAACATAAGCTAATACTATCTCATGGGCACATCGCTGTAATTTCAGTCATTGTGAGTATGTAGTGCCACCTTCACCACATACATAAAGTTAAAATTATGAGATTAACATAGATCTAATATAAAAACTAATGCTCACATCAACTCTTCTTATCAAGGCAGTAAGCACCCAAAAGGTAAAGAAGTCTTTGACAACCCTTCTACCTCTGGAGACTGTGTGTTGTCTAGTGAACAAAGAAGGTAAACTGGGTGTCAGGCAGCTGGATTCTACTCCTGATTCCCATCTACTGTGTAGCCTTAGGCAAGTCACTTCTCTGCATCTCTTTCTGCTCCTTGTCATCTTGTCTACTTAGACCATAGACTTTTCAAAACAAAGACTGTCTAGGCATCCGTACGCAACATAACACAATGGGTATCTAATTGAATGTGTGGCCTCTACTGCTGTCACAATACAAATAAGTAATGAAGTATCACTGGAAATTATACAGGACCATTAGAAATTAAGCACTGAACCATCGAGGATTATAGGACAAACAAACAATTCATTCAGAAAGTCTGCAGGAGAGGGAATGGCTAAAATACTAAAGAAGTAACTTGCTTCCTACATCTGAATGCCCACTGGCAAGGAATCCTTTGGACTCTTAAGCCTTTTTCACAAGGCTTCTCAAGAAGCCATCGTGCAGTTGAATTTGTGAGCAATTGTACTTTCAGTAGCCTAAAGATGAAGGCTGGTAGCCAAGCAGTTTTAAACCTATTCACAAGGAATTTATGTGAGTAATTTAGCCAGCAGTAGCCCAAAAATGAAGGCCGGTAGCCAAGTCGTTTTAAAACCCATGCACGACAGATTTTCAGGAATGGCCAAATTAAACATACTCAGGACCTGCCAGCCACCACAACATAACTACATCCACAAGAAACTTGTGAACATTTCCAACAGCTGGTGAGGCTAGCAAAGACATATCAACCAGTAAAAGCATAACACCATCACTTTTACAACTGTCACAGTGCACTATTTTGAGCGGATCCAGGTAGCCTGGTGCCTAACCACCCAAGAACAAGCCTACATCTGTGCTTCCACCTCACTGCTAGGCAAGGCACTACAAAGCAACGCTGAAGGCTGCCCAGAAACAGCTGTGTCAACAAGGCTCGCGGAAGACTTCGCTGCCTCCTGGGTCCAGGAGGCCCCACTATTCTCCTCAGGACTTGGAAGTGGGAAGAGTATGAGGGGGTGCTCACTGATTTGGTACAATAATGTTACTAGCTGACAACTGGGGGGTGTTGGGAAATTCGGGGGGTGTTAGGGAAATCTCTGGGAGGCCCACACCCCGTCCCACAAGCTAGAGACCTCCCAGGCTACAAGCAAAGGCCTCCCAGCCAACCCGTCCGCCCAATGGCCGGGGGGGACCCCGGGGCAAAAACGGGTCCCGTCCCTGCTACAAAGCAGCCCATACAAACCCGCCGCCGCGCCCGAGGACAGAGGCCCAATGAATGGCGACGCGGGCACAGGCGGGGGCAAGAGCCCGTGACACGACGAGCCGCCGCCCCCCACAACGCCGGGGAGCGCCGCCCCGCGCCTGGACACCACCCGCCTGTCCCGGGGCCCCGCTCCCGCCGCCCGAGGCCCTTCGAAGCAGCCCGCAGCCGAGCCAGCCCCACAGGGGCGCGAGCAGATTCCGCACCCCGGCCTCCGCGCCCCCCGCGGTACCTAGCGCCGGCGGCTCCTCCGCTACGCCCCCGCCGGGCGGGCTGGGGCTGGGGCTGGGGCCCCGGGCGCAGCTCTCCCTGCGCCCCCGCCGGCGGCTCCGCCCTCCGCGCCCGGCCGCTTCCCCTTCGCTCCCACTCCGAGGGGAGGGGCCGATCCGGAAGCAGTCCTAGCGGACACGCCCCTGAGAGAGCGGCGCCCTATGGGAGAAACCGGAGCGCGCCGGCCCGGCCACTGCACAACCACTTCCGGGGCAGCGCGGCGCCGGACACGCCCTAGCAACCGCGTTCCGTTACCATGCGGAAGTGCAGCGCTCCAACTCCGACATTCGTTAAATTCCGAAGGGGAAGCCGTGTTAGTCTAGTAAAGCAAAAAAAGCGAGGAGCCTTGTGGCACTCCTCAAAGCTTTGAAGAGGAAGTGTGATTTTTCTCCCACGAAAGCTCAGGCGACAAATAAATCTGTTAATCTTTAAGTGCCCCAAGGCTCCTTGCCTTTTTTGCGGCATTCATTAGTGTGCTGGGGCGTGAGGGTTGGGGGCGGGGGTGGCAGGGACAGGGGGTATCAACACCTCGCTGGGCAGGATGTGTTGCTCAGTGTCTCTGTGCCATTGCTGTGAAATGGGAGCAATGGTTCCCCCACCCCACGCAGCTGCTGGGAAGATCAGTGCAGGCGAGTGTGTGGTACTAGGGGCTGCCCTGGTTAGGGTTACCAGATACCAAAGCATGGAAAGGAGGCCAGGGAAGTAAGAAAAGGAGGCTCGTGGAGGACACATGGAGAAAATGGAGTGTTAATGTAATATCCATCTGTTTTAGGGGGCCCTGGAATGCTTCTTCCTAAAAATAGGGTGTTCCAGCATACTTTAACCCCTGTAAGTAAAAAGCCAGACAAAATCATGTATTTTTAAAATGCCTGCTCAACAGAGGATGTGAAGGTAAAAAGGAGGACATGTCCTCCTTCTGCCTGATATCTGGTAACCCTAGACCTAGTGTGTTTGCACACTCTGCACTGACATGTTGTGAAATTCTGTTCTAGAGAGGGCTGAGTGGAGCATCGCCTGAATGGAACCGCTCAGAGTGATCTTGGCCTGTCCACACGAGAATTTTCCAGCTCTACAGGGCCAGTCTTTACTCCACTTTGGTTCCACAGCCCACCAGGGACAGCAGCTGGCAGCTCACCCTATGAGGGGCATGTACCACCTGGCACTGTTCATTAAATCCCCTGATACAAGTCCCTTCTCTTGAAGAGGAAGACACTAGCACATGCCTTGTGTAAAGTGCACCAGGCTGCAGCCCCTCTTCCTGCTCCTCCTGAATCTTTGGGAAAAAGGGAAGCCAGAACCTCAGCAGACTTGTTCATCCTGATATGCCCCATAAAGTCATAAGACCTATTCATCAGGTGCTAACTAAGCTAGCCCTCCATCACACCAGAGGAGGATGCTGGATGGGGCTGTAGGGCCTATTTCTGGTCCCTTGTCAAACTGTATCTCTAGACAGAATTCCTCCAGGCAGTGTCCACTGACCCAGTAGACACTGAGGAGCAGTGGGCACTGTCTGGGGTTCTTTGCTCAGTGTCCCCTTCTGGTTCCCAGATTTTTAACCTTTAACTTCATGCCAGTTCCTATTTTTATCTTTGCTGTCTCCAGTAATCACTTGTGGCCTGGGCTCTAATAGTTGAGGGGTAGGTCTTTAGCTTTGGGTGGGCCTAGACCAGGCTTAACAAAGGTGCCATATATGTAGGTACAAGCCCCAAACCTAGGGCACCTACATGTGTGGCACTTTAGAGGGACCCCCCGGGCCGAAAAACTGACGCCACTATGGATATTTGTGGTGTTTCAGGATTCAGGGAAAGATGTACAATCCTAGAAGCACCAGTGACTTTTTCTTTTTGGCTCTGGGGGGGCATTTTGCCCCCTGTAGTAACTTCTTGGGCACCATGGTAACCTAGTGTCAGGGTTTTGTTGAGCCCTGGCAAGACCCACCTATGCCACTAGCCACAATAAGACTACCATTCTGAGGTGTATTGATAGCTAACACACTGTAAAAATCATACCTATTTTTCTTAGTGGCCTAAGTCAATGTGAAAGAAAAACATGTGCAATTCAACAATAAATGTATTAAAAACTTTAACTAAGAGAACAGAACTTATGCAAGGGAAAGAATATTCGTATCCATTTCAATTATACACATCCCAGCTGTGGCTTTCACAGGTATGCAAAGCTGTGATTGTCTTTAATGTCACTGAGGTAGAGTGGGGGGATCCTGCAGTGACCCAGGTGTCATATGGAGTGTTGTCATTCTCTGTAGGTTGCAGAGGGAGGTGATCCTGGGATTCCTGAACCTTTAGAACCCAAGGAGTCTGCAGCACAGCACCTGTGTCCGCTTGAGAAACTCCATTATGTCCTGGTGCCATCTCCCTCTCCTTCTCCAGCTGGGACTCCTGGTCCTTTCTCCTCTCCACTTTTTCCTTGTCCAGACAGTCTACAAAATTCAGCCCCCAGGCCCTGTGCTTACAGTGCAGCACTGGGCTGCAGGATCTCCCTATACATGGCATGCCAAATCCTCTTCTTTCTCCTCTTGATCTGGCTCAGGCGTTCCATGGTAATGGCGGGGGAGTGCTTCAAGCCCACAGTGGCAGTAGCTGCAGATAAAACACGCTGTCAATGTCAACATATTCACTACAGAAAGCAAAAGTTTAGGTGCTGACTTCACTCCCCTTATTCCCAAAAAGTTTTAAGCACTGCTTTCTCACTTATGCTTGGGATTCCTTGTGCACAGTGTCACTCACAGCACCAGCCATGGTGGGTATAGTCTGCAGGCTGCTGTGGCTTGGGGTAACGAAGAGGGAATAGCTCAGTCGATGATTCTAGTGGTATACAGTCAGAGCCCTGAATATTGGCACATTTTCCACAGGAGGTGGTGTGTTTAGCTGATGTTTAATTCCTGAAGGTAAAAAAAAAAAAAGGCAGAGAAAGCACAGCTGCTGCTGGCATCCTGAGACCTGAAGTCAACCAGGCAGTCTAGCAGCAGCAGTGCCTGCTGAAGTTATCACTGAATGGTGTGGGAAAGTGTCCTACCATGGAAGAAGAAATAAGGCAGCCACCCCCCAACCCCTGCCCCCTGAAACCTTTGGCACAGGATTGCAGAGGTTTATGAAAGTTCCATCAAGATAACTCAGAAGGATTCAAGGGACATCCCCATGTACATAAACAAACTGCTCCATATGTCTCCCTTGGCTAACTCTAAACAGAAGTCAAAAGCAGTTAGCAGCTCTACCTCTGCAGGCTGCACCACAGTCTCTTCTAGCAGGAGTGAATGAAGTCAAAAGATTGTGCCCTACTATTTTGCATCCCTATAATTGAAACATTACTTGTACATTTACCCAAGGTTCCTTCCCTTGCATGGGGCTTGTGAAGTCACAGCAGGTCCTGACTCCCTGTGCAGCTGGATCCCTTGGTTGACTGTCCCCCATTCTCCTCATCCACCAGCTCCTCCTCCTTCCTGTTCACAACAGGACCTGTACCTTGGGGTCCTCAGAGGTATCCACAATGCTGTTAGGGATAGGGAGGTCTCCGCAAAGTATGGCATGCAGCTCTTTGTAAAAGCAGCAAGTCTGCAGCTCAGCACCAGATTGGTTGTTGGCCTCTCTGGCCTTCTGGTATGGCGGCCACAACTCCCTGGCTTTCAGGCAGCACTGCTGCTGGTCCATGTTGTACCCCTTATGCATTCCCCAAGCAATCTGCTTGTAGAGGTTGATGTTTTTCTGGCTGGTTTGGTGCTGTGTTTGCACAGCCTCTTCTCCCACAGACCCAGGAGATCCAGTAAGTCCTGTCTATTCCAGGAAGGAGCATGTGGAAGCATGTAACTGGCATGGGCAGGTGGACAATTGCATTCAACAATGGAGAACTGCTAGATGTGCTCACTAAACCTGGCAATCAGGAAAAGGAATTTAAAAAATGTGCAGCGCTTTAAAAGAAAGAAAGGTGCTTTTGGTCTCAATAATCCCTGGGCAGTGGAGTTCACAATGGTGACCAGAACAGTCAGTGTGAAGCATTGTGGGACAGCTGCTAGAGGACACTTTGGGTCAACATAAGTAATGCAGTCTGTACACTAGCATTGCATTGCCCCAAGCACATCCACGTTGGTCTACAGCACTCAGGGAGACAGTGTTACTGTGAGGTAGGAAACAAATTTAAGTATAAACACACATACAACTAGTTTGATGTAAGTTGCCTTTCAGCAACTTAACTTTGTCGCGTAGACCAGTCTTTAGGGAGTAAGATGCCTGGAGGGGGTACAAGGTTGGAAACTGCCAGAAGATTCTACTATATAATTAGGATACAATATCACAATTCTGAAAAAGAAGAATGCAAGAAAAGGAAATGGATAATGAGTCTGCATAAAGATCTGTGGTTAACCCATCACTGTGAAAGCTAGCCAGTTAAAAGTGTGATTAATTATTTATGTTATGAGAGCACCCAAAGGTTTAGAGTTTCAGGTAACATACCTGCACTGCATTCCTCCTGTCACTATTTGTGGTTTTACAACCACATTTTCCTGTTTTGAAGCTATTTTTCTGCTCTCTGTTGCTGTATATAAAAGCCCACAATACACAACAGGCAAAACAGACTAACAAAGGAAACAAACTAAACACAAAAAATTGTCAAATGCAGAAAGTAAACACAAAGAAATAATGGTAAATATTTAATTTTCTTTAATCTCAGTTATAGTTCTCATTAGGATTACTTGTAATGACAGAACATAAAACAATTTTTCAGAGAAAAAGGCAATTTTTAAGTTGATGCTGCCCTTTCAAATAAAATAGACCACATCTTACAAAGTACCAATAGGTACCAAGGGCAGGAGGTGGAATAAGAGTAGAGTTTAAATTGCCTGGGTGACTTTAACTCTCTATGGTCATGCTTTTTTAAATGGAACCATCATTTTAGATTTCTAAGATTTCCAGAGCTGAGCATTTTGTTTTAAAAATTTTTAAATTCTTGTCAGGCATTCTGCAAATAGATTAATTCTATCTTTGTGTATCAACCCTATCACAGGTCATGTACATAAAACCTTTATCACCAAAGCACAGGTCCCTACCACTTAAGCTAATGAAATAATGAAACCATTAGTTGCTAGCAGTAACTTGCTCTATGTCTACTATGCTCTTGACACAGACACAATGGACTTTGATGACAGCATTTTACATCTGCCAAGAATTAACTACAGATTAATAAAACATTTTGTGTGGGAAATGCATTTAAATTCAGAATTTATGACTTAGTAATCCTATTTTTCCTACCTATATTTCTCTGTAATATTGTAATATGTAAGGCAGAAAACAGCATTATTAATTACACTTTTTATGCTTTAAAAAATTAAACTACAGATAAAAGATATAAATATGTTAACAACTTTCTAAGTATATTGCCCTTCTAGTATGTTATCAGATTTAATATAGCCCATTAAAGTCTACTATACTGCATGGAATTTAGTTTTGTTCTTTTAGCAGATTCAATAGTCAATCACATTGTGTGTGTTACCTGTCTGTCAATTTTATCGTAACATGTCTGTGATACAGACAGTGGACACTGGGGATTATAAAGCCTTTCAAAGCCTAAAATTATCTATTTGATTTTTTTAAACCAACAGAAGTGGGATGAATGCTAATTCACAGAAGCTGTTTATAGTCACTTCTCAACAAATCTGTGCCCCCAACAGGAGGCCCAAAGAGAGGACTGTATTGATGTTACATTTTGAACTATGATTCAGTTTATCCGTGGCAAAAAAGGTCACTCACCACCTGAACTTTCACCCATCCAGAACCTCCCAGTGATTATCTTGATTCTGAAGCCTGCTTTTTGTCTTCAAGTAATTTTTATATAAATAGTTCTGCTAGTAAAATGGATAAAATATATAATTTCCTGTGTAGTCTCATGAGAGATTTATCAGACTTTGATACACCCACTACCCAGTGCTTTCATGTGTGTACAAAGGTATTCTTGTGTTAGGAAGTAAGAGACCACAGCGACAAATAAGGGGTTGGTTGACTATGTGTATCAGACTAAGAGATTCCTCAATCAGACTCTTGCAGGTATCAAGGTTGTAATATATTTCTAACTGTAACAGTCAAGGCAAGGACTTCAGTGCACTCTTGAAGGTATGGGAAGGCAACTTTTCTGACTATCGCAAAAGAATTATCCTCCACTGAGATGGACTATGCTATGTTTTTCAATACGCCCAGAGAGAATTATATACTTGTATATTAAGAGAACAAAATAAAAGAGCACAAGTAAAGTCTCCATTCAAGAGCTCATCCTGGAGCAAGCTTTATCTGAGCACAAAATAGCAGCTAATTCTGCAAGCAGAGGGAGACATCTTTCAATGCAGGGATTTCCCTAACACCCCACCTACACCCACCCTGAATTTCCCAACACTTCCCCCCCAGTTGTCAGTTAGTAACAGTGTTATACCAAATTAGTGAGCATCCCCTACACCTCCCCTAATTTCAAGTCCTGGGGAGAATACTGTTTCCATGTAAAGGTACAATAAGCCAAAACCCAAGTCACAGCAAATACAAGTCACACACACCACAGCCCAACATGGTCTGGCAATCATTTATAGCCTAGCACATCTATTTTTGCCTTTCAAGATATTTTAAAATTGTATTTGTAACCAAGCAGAGCCTGGAAGAGACCTGAACAGCATCAGGAAACTTAGCAAAAAAAGAACAAATCCAGAATAAATGCACAGGGGGACCACAAGGTTCTGTCTCCAGAGGAAGTCTATTTGGCATAAGCTGGCCAATTTCCCTCCCCTCTCCAAGATTCTAGTAACATGACAGCTGAAGGCCCACTCTCTCACTGTCCCCCAGGCAAATACATCCTCCACATCTGCTTTCTCATCTGCCCTTCACTGTGGAACATCTGCCTCCCTGTGAATGCAGGCCTTACCCTGCTTTCCCTTATGTAGGACTAGGCAGCCTTTCTTTCCAGCTTGATCCATCCCAACAGAAGGGAACATCCACAGGCAGTCCTTTCCCAGAGAGGAGCAAGGAGTGCAGTTTCTCTCAGTTCCCTTACTAAAGAAAAGCAGAACATGTGTGTCAGCACAGTCCAGGAAAGCACCAACATATTTTTTACGATCACTCTATACTTCACAGAAAGTTCCTAAGGGGCAGTCGTGTTAGTCTAGTTCAGTAAAACAAACAAGGAGTCCTGTGGCACAGAAAGACCAGCAAACTTATTTATTGCATGAGCTTTCATGGGAGAAAATCCCACGTCATCAGATGCTTTGAAGATGGGGAACTTACAGAGTGAGAGTAAATAAATGCAAGGAATTGTAAATCATGGGATCAGGTCACACTGTAACAGCAAAGCAGTTGTGAAGATTCAAACACTGGGGATAAAACCACACTGCCAACTTTGCTCACATATCTGCACAAAAGATACTATTACAGGACGTAGTAAAACCAGCTACTCTATCAGAGGCTCATTCACCTGCTCATCCACCCATGTGATTTATGCCATCATGTGCCAGAAATGCCCCTCTGCCTTATATATTAGACAAACAGGACAGTCTCTGCACAAAAGAGTGAATGGGAACAAATCTGACATCAGAAGCCACAACATTTTAAAACTGGTGAGTGAGCATCAGGGCCATCTCTAGGGGGGGCGCGGGACCCCGGGCAAATCACCTTTTGTGGGGCTCCCACTCAGGCCCCTCCAGCAGTGAGTGGCAGAGCCGGCCGGCTGGCCAACCCATGGGAGGGGCAGACCTCTTTGCCAGCTGTCCCATGCTGAAGCCCAGCTCAGCGTTCCCAGTCCTGTCCCACCTGCCACACACACTGCTTTTGGCTCTGTGCTGGAGCAGCAGGGAGAAGGCAGGGTGACCAGGGCAGGGGACAGCCGTACAGGTCCTGTGCTGCCTCCGTCCCTCCCCACTGCTCCAGCACAGCGCCGAAAGCAGCGCACTTGGCAGCGGGGCAAGGACTGGGAGTCCTGAGCTGAGCACTGCTTTTGGCTGGCTTGCCCAGTCCCCGGTATGGGAGCGGCAACGATGCGGGCCACAGGGTGATCACCCCTCTCGCCCCCCCCCCCGCCCTTCCAGGGATGGCCCTGGTGAGCATTTTTATCTTCCTGATCACTCCATTGATGATCTGTTAATTGCTGTGCTCATACAAATGAATACCAGATCAAGGCTTCAAAGAGAAGTTGCAGAGCTCAAATTTATTTGCAAATTTGACTGTATTGCTTCAGGGCTAAATAGGGATTTTGGATTTTTTTTCCTCATTACAAAAGGTGATCTGACCTCATCTTCCTTTATATGCTGTTCCCCAGTGTTTGAATCTTCACAACTGCTTTGATTTGCTGTTACAGTGTGACCTGTCCCCATGACTTACACTCCCCTGCATTTATTTCCTCCCATTCTGTAAATTCATCCATCTTTAAAGCATCTGATGAAATGGGATTGTCTTCCATGAAAGCTCATGCAATAAATAAAGTTGTTAGTCTTTAAGTGCCACAGGACTCCTTGTTTGCTCTTCATAGAAAATCATCAATCCCAAAAACTAGAGTATCTGGAAAGGAAAATGGAAAGGGTCTAGCCCAGGGCCTGCCACCCTATCCCCTTCAATCACTCATTCTTCTGCCACAGGCTCCAAAATTAGCTTTGCTCCCTAAAGCTCAAAAGGTACAAATAAACTAGTGGACTGTTATCAAATCCATCTCTTTATTCCTTATGTTGACTTGCGGATATATATCATCATCAGTTTGAAGGGGGCAACATTCAAATGGGAAGGGTGGTGTGCACTGAGGAGAGTGAAAGAGGTTTATAAGGCAGTGAGGTAGGCAGGATCTGTTAACTGTTCATTTCTGCTAACATCTGGGTTTTCTGAAAGGAGTAAATTTTTTGTAAAGTGTCAGATTGTTTGTGGGGTATTAGGGATATTCCTTTGAAACACATTGTCACTGCTTTTAAAAATAACAGCTCCGTCTTTCCAGCTCCATGTTTGCCCTTCCTACCCTCTCAATCACCCATTCCCAAGAAGCACAGTGTCATCTCACCCTGAGGCCCATCCTTCTGCATTTCACTCCCTCTTATTGCCAACCTCACCACACTCCTCCTGGCTAGAGTCAGTAGCTGCTCAAGTTATTACTGTGTGGGAGCTGTCAGCAACCTCTACATTTAGGCTAATTAACATTTTCCATTGTGAAGGATTCTTGCACTCTATCTTTACTTCAATTGTACATCTTGATTTTGGAAGCATGATTTAAAAAAAAAAAAACCAAACACACTGTGTATATACCCTGTCCCAGGGTCTCATATCAACAACCACTTCAACAGAACTGCATAGCACAGGAATGAAGGAAGCTGAGTTGTAGCTGGCAAAAGGAATGAGCTTCTGGTTTAGGCAGCTAAATGCCAGTCAGGCAAAATGAGTACTAGCTTAACTGCCAGACTTTGAATGTGATGCATGGCAAATCACTTAGGCTATGTTCACACAGCACTCTTATTTCGAAACAACAGAGGAGACAACTTGTATCGAAATAATGCCTGTGTGTGAACACAGCTTAAAGTAAAGTTTTGTCTGTTAGTCCCTAATTGTGCATGCCTCCTGTCCAGCTTGAGATGCCTGTAAGGCAGAGATGCTTAGCCTTCAGTCATAACCACATTTGACCTCAACAGGTGGGGTGGCTGGCTGTTTAGCAGCAAAGTAGTGGGATAAAGTGAAATGAGCAAAAGATTAGGACCCACCCTGTCCTAAATTCTAATCCTGCTACATAACTTGGAGGGAGTAATTTCTCAGTTAGTAAAAGGGGGAAGGGTAGTAATGTGAATTTCTCCCACTGAGAAGATGAGTTTATTGAGGTTTGTGATGTTCACATGCTACAGTGAAGAACACCATAAAAAACCGATAAGGAAATTAATATTCTGTATTCATTGCAGGGTTTGACTGGTGTGCAGTAATTAAGGCAGAGGCCATGCTACAATGACAAGAATAAAATGTGATATTGAACAGCTGCTTCATTCCCTTGGCACTATCAATCTTGTGCCCAGAATGAATCGGGGGGGGGGGCAACCTGTGATCCTCACAAGAACCTTAAATCTGACATTTGTGAATTTTCAAGTGCATGACTTTACAAACTTATTAAATTTCTGTTATCAGTGTCTTTTGGTATTAATTTACAAACAATTTTTAAGCCCTATCCTGTACAGGCTGCTTAATACAAGTGAGACTCTGAAGCCACAGGTAACAAAACAAGGAGAAGCAAAATATACATCCTGCCACATAAGGTGCACATGCTACTATGAATACCCTGATAAATATGCTGCCTGAACTGAAACTTATTTCAGTGTGCTCTAAAACCACCAACACAAGAGCATGTTGATGAAAACAGTAATCAAAGGAAGGGCCCAGTGTCCCTCATTTCTCTCTCTTTTAAGCAGTATACTGATCATCAGGTTCCCAGCCCCTCTTTGTTTGCCAAGCCCCTGGTATTGCCCCTCCCTCAATATTCCATAAACTCTTTTTCATAATCCTACTTCAACAAATTCTTAGTTAACTCTTTCTCTGTCCACCTTAGAGTGGACTGCAGCAAGCAGTTTTTATTTTACTACATACACCCGTAACTTCTTCACCTCCACCCTTTTCCCCCATCCAGTAATAAGAACACCTAAAAGACATTTCCCCTCAGCAAGGCCCACAAAACAAGCCAATGTTGGAGCATCTAGGCCCAATCATCTTGATATCATGAGCCAAACTTTCCCGAAAAATTCTACCCTAGAATCAGGGACTGCTTCCAAGCTTCACTCCCAATATAAGCTCCACCCACACAAATCACCATTCACAGATGTTCAAAACATGATCACCCATGTACTCTAGGCTTGATTTCCCATACTGGAGTCTGAATACATCAATGGGTTAAGGGGACTCCTCAGGCTTAGCAACCTCTTCAGCAGGCTCTAATGCTCACCTAGTAAGCTTCTTGATATAGACTCCCAATTAATGGTTTCATATGTACCATGGGGCTTTGCAAGGCTTGCTGGGCTTGGGGTCTTTTTGGTTGGGAGGGGTGGAAGCAGTGATGCCTCTGCTGTAATGTAGACACTTCCTATGCCAATGGAATGCTTTTTCTGCTTCTGTAAGAAATCTGCCTCCTGGAGGAGCAGTAGCTAGGCTGACAGAATTTTTCCATTGACTTATCTGTGTTTCCACAAGGAGTTATGCTGACCTAATTGTGCTGCACAGGGCGTAAAATAGCTTGGTCCTCCTACACTTTAGATGTCAACCAGGCCATTCACTTGTGGTGTCAAAATGAGCTGTCATGCCGATCAAACAACGCAGATCTTCTCCTGTGACCTTTTTTCTCCTTTCTACCATGCCTTGATGAGCAGTGAAATAGTTTTAAATGTCAGCATTGTTTGGCATCTCCACTGGCAACTACTGAGATGAATGGGACAGTTCACCTTGCTCAGAGTTACTGATTCTGGTTCTCCAAATGCAGGCAAATAGCAGTGCATTAGTTACACTCAGCCACAGTTTCAAGGCAATCTCAGCCACCATACCAGCTAGAGATGTACTTTTTTGCTACATCAGCAGCACATACCTGCTGAATCCAAGTCTGTGATGAAATCCATCAGGAAAAATATCAGGAAGCTCAGTGTCTTTTGGGAACAGCAAGGTGCATGAGTGGGTGAAATTAAGCTGGAATGGCAGTAGCTGTTCCTTAACAGAAACAGAGGAAGAAGCACTAAGAATGTTTGTTTTTTAATGACTTTTTTCCTCCTAAATCAGGACAGCTTTTCTGTTAGAGAGCCCTCTTACTAAGGAGAGCAGGCTGTGTCCAGAGGAGCAAAACAGTTCTACTCTGGACTCGCCTGGACAAAGTGATGCAAAGAAAGAACCAACTGAAAGCTAGGCAACTTGCAGAGGCTGCTTTTCCCTCCTCTGCTGCAGACATTTTGCAACATGCAATACCCTGGAAGCCTTCAGTCATAAATTCATCCCAGGTATAATTATGTTCACTTCAATGGAGTTAAATGAGGGAAGAATTTAGCCTACTCTGTTCGTTAACAATGTTCTCACAGAGCTTTTAAAGATAATGGGGCAGGAAAATGGTTCAGAGGATCTTCAGAAAACCATAGATATTAGAGATGGAAAAAATCTGCCAAGGAAGACTTACCCTCTGCCACTTCCACAGCATTGCTTTCTAGGGGGCACTTTCTAGTGATTTATCAATTTAATTTCAAATGCCCAGTTGCGGGTGCTTCTGCCATTTCTCTGGGAGACTATTGCATGCCCTGATTTATCTCACTGAAAAGAAGTTTCTGCAGGTACCCAAGTTCCAGAGGGGCAACCATGTTAGTCTAGTTCAGCAAAACAAACAGGGAGTCCTGTGGCAATTAAAGACTAACAAGTTAATTTGTCACATGAGCTTTTGTGGTATAATTCCACTTCATCATGTCATTCTCCATTTCAGGCATCTGATGAAGTGGGAATTTACCCATAAAAGTTCATGTGACAAATAAAGTTGTTAGTCTTTGAAGTACCACAGGACTCCCTGCTTGTTTTTCAGATACCCAGTTTCTATTCCTCTTGTATACTTTTTTTCTTGTTACCCCAGCACTGTGGTTCTCAACCAGCGTGGGCCACATATGCAGCTCTATATGTGTGACATCGTGTGGGCCACATACCACCTGATGGCTCTAAGGGTGTTACATGGGCTGCAGCTGTGTGTAGACAAGTCATGGGCTGAGGACCACTGCCCTAGGTATAGTCCCCATATTTTAGCACTAGATAAAGTCTCTTTTTGCATGAAGGATTTGTAAAAACCTCTACTGCACAGATCTCTGAAGCATTTGATAGATGAATGGAAGGAATAAATCTTAACTTGCAATTGGTCAAATGCCTTTGTCCTGCCTGGGACACTGTGATGTTACTAGCTAAGCAAAACCTTGCAATACACTTTGTAGATGGGGCCAAACTCCCAGATAAGGTGGTATTAATGGAACAGAAAACATCTCTACAGAAAAGTTGGTATACATGTCTTCTTTCATACTTTGAATGTTCTGAATTGAAAATAATGTTTGTCAAGTGCAATTTTGAACTTGAAGGTAAATAAAAACCAAAAGAGATAATGGGTACCATTTATAACTTAAAAAAGAAAGAAAGAAAAGGCAAAGGTCTAAATCTGGAATACTGTACTCTAAAAAAATGCAAGAAGCAATCCCGGTTCAAGAGCATGCTCTGTGATTCCTCCAGTCACATGATGATATAGGCTTGAAGTTTGTTGGTTTTGTAATAAGGGTGATAGTTAAGATTAAGTAAACTAACTATTTGTCAGGTATTTTTGATATGTGAAGGAGTTAAAGGCACAGCTGTGCATTACACAAATATCATATAACATAGTATGATTAGTTTATTTACAAACAAGGAATCCCATGGCACATTTAAAGACTAACAAATGTATTTATCACATAAGCTTTCATGGGAGAAAATCCGACTTCATCAGGCACTTGAAGATGGAGAACTGACAGGATGGGAGCCAAATAAATGCAGGGAAGCGTGAGTCATAGGATCTGATCAGGCTGTAACAGCAATTCAGAGCATTTATTAGGAGTCAAACAGTGGAGTACGGCAATTATATGTTATGGGTTCTTTTCCCATTACAACAGGCAATTTTGCTTACCTTGTCCCCCACCCACCTCCCTGCTAATTGACGCTCCCATCCTGTCAGTTCTCCATCTTCAGGTGCCTGACAAAGTGGGATTTTCTCCCACGAAAGCTCATGTGATAAATAAATTGTTATTCTTTAAAAGTGCCACCAGACCAGGGGCATCACCGCTGCTGGGGCTGTGTGGCTCCATCCCTGCCTTAGCAGCAGCAGGGGCCGGATCCAGGCAGGGGCCACCTACTGCTGCCTACCAGCAGCAGGGATCAGATCTGGGCTGGGATGCTAGTGGGAGGAGCCCAATCCGGCTCCCGGATTGGGCCATGGGGCCAAATGCGCCCAAATACCAGGGCTGCATGGCAGAGGCAGCAATGCCCCTGCACCAGACTCCTTCTTTGTTTTACTGAACTAGACTAACATGGCTACCCCTTTGGAACTTTATTGCCAAAGAGCCACTCCTTAAAAAATATACATAATTATTAGCTAATTATTAACCCTGACCACTAATCTTATCTAAAACTGACTTTTGCTTACAAAGTGAGTTGAGTATTGATTTGGATACCTATGCCATGGCATAAGCTTTATACTAGTAAATACATATTATTTATTTGTTTCATAGTGGTAGTTAATAATGATATTTATTATCTTAAGATATTCTATAGATTAAACATGGAAGCAGTCTTGAACTTGAAGAATCCCTAACAGTATTTTATGAACAATGTATTATTTGCCAAGAATGAAAAAGAACATTGCTTTTGCTTCTAGTGAGCAGGGATTGTGGTACAAGAGGCAACCAATGCAAGAGACAAACCCAGGTATTTCCAAAATAAGGATGTAACTGATAGAATTCAAACAGGTTTTCAACCAGAATGCAGGCAATCATTACTTTGGCATGAAAACTGTTAAGCAGTGTACACACATAAAGGTAAAATTAGCAGACTTCATAAATCCGTTGAGGCTACTTTGCCAGCGAGCAAGGGTGAACTGCAAACCCAGTTCTTCTGTTACAGTCACCAAAATTTTGACGGTGCTGTAGAGCAAGGTCCCCATGCAGTGAACTGAAGCCTCTGCATTTTCTGCCAGGATGGAAGTTCCAAACAAAAATTTCCTTCTGTGACAACTTTTAAAAAGAACAAATAGATACTTGAGGCAGTAGAATGAACATGAGCTCAGTGGAAATGTAGCTGATACATGTGACTTTATTGCCCCAGGAGGAAAGTCCCATCATAAATGCTGTAAACATTTACTGAGAAAAGTAACTAAGTATGAAACCACTCAGACTGGTACTGACTTGGCAGTGACCTGTTTTAATAATGAGTTAAATCATTTTGCAGAAAAAGGCTGTGTTCTGGAACTTTCACAGTTACTGTTTTCAGTACTGTTTTCTCTCAAATGAAGCTGGTAGACTGATCTGACATTTGTTTATAAGTCGAATGACAATCTTCAAAGAAAAACTTGCACCACATCTTGATGATGCTTGTGAGTTCACTGTCTTACACAATCAGCTTTCCTCAGAGAGACTTATCAGTGCCTGTCAAATTCTGTCACTTCCCTTTCTCTACATTTCTAGATAGTGCAGAAGAAAGATTATTGGCCATTGTAGTTTACAAGCCTGAGTTGGAAGATGTATTTCTTCTCAATGATGCATGGAACAAAGAACTAAATGTGAATGAGAGAGAGTGCACATGTGTGCCAAAGAGTGTGTAGATGTTTCTGCAACTCCTCTTGGATGGCCATTTTCTTCCTGAAGTATGGGAAGTTGAAGAAGGTGTGAAGAAAATGGACCAGGAGGGGTGGCAATTAGTTAAGGACCCCACCCTCCTTGTTAAATGGGTAGTTAAAGAAGTTTTGTGCCCTTCGGAAGGAACAATTTTGCGAGGAAAGCGGCAGGATCAGGCCAGCAGTAACATAACAGCCAGTGGGACATCAGAAGAAGCCCCATGCAAATCAGGACTGTCTTCAATGAGTGGATACTACTTGAATACTATGATAGGAAATTGCACAGGATCTAAAACAACAATACATAATATTAATTGCCTTAAACTTCCACAGAAACAAGAAAGGGTTGGTCTTTCTGAGATCCCTGTATTCACTGAAAGTAATGGGGTTTGCTTGGCAGCCAGGAGGGACACTGAGGTTAGGATATTAGTGGGATTCCATGAGCATCAGCTGCTCCAGATCTGGGAATCAAAGCCCAGTACATTGATGACCCCCTCAGGGCAACAACTGCAAGTATTTGGGAGCTGCACCAAGACGTCGTGGCAAGTGGACTTCCAGGGTATAAGGGAGATAGGACCCACAGAATGAACTAGAGAAACTAAGGGCAGCAAATGTTCTAAGAAACAATCCAAGATTCAATTACAATACCAGTGCCTGATTATTTTTCATAGCATTCCTGCCCCAGTAGATAGATATATATTGCAAAACATTGGGGTGGAATTAAATTTTTAATTAATTGCTACTGAATATGGTAAGCAAAATCGAGAAGACATCCACTAAATGGACCACATGTGATAAAACTAGATCACAGAGAACAATTTATTATATCTGCAGAATGATCTCTACAGGAGATTGAATTATATCTCACTGGGTTAAATGTGTCCAGGGTTGTACCTAAATGTGCCCCATATCTGAAAACTCTCCACAAGAGGTGGGCAGCCTGGTGAAAATTATGGTATATTGAAAAGCCCATAAAGAAAAGAGCTACAAGGGGTGTATTAGAAACTGATTTGGGTAGAAGAGGGCTAGGAGTTGCAATAGAATCATAGAGTCAGAAACTAGAAGGGACCATGGGTATGTCTACACTGGAGGCTTAAGTTGACTTAAGCAACTCCCTGGTTACATTTGGAGTTCATTAAGTTGACTTAAGCATTTGCTTAAGTTGACTTAATAACTCCTGCCATTAAAGTTGACTTTAAGGGCTAAGTTGACTTAATAAAGTCAACTTAACACAATGTGCCCATTAAAGTCGACTTAATAAAGTTGACTTAGAGCAATTGAAGTCAACTTTATAAAGTTGACTTAAGCCAGGGGACCCATTTAAAGTCGACTTTACTAAGTCAACTTTAAATGGGTCCCCTGGCTTAAGCTGACTTTCTAAAGTCTACTTAAACAAATGAGGCCTTTCTAAGTCGACTTAATAAAGTCGACATTGAGTCAACCTTATTGAGTTGACTTAAAAAAACCCTATAGATAGTGTAGACATAGTCAATGAGAGGTCATCAAGTCTAGTTCCCTGCACTCATGGCAGGACCAAGTACTCTCAAACTATCCCTGACAGGTGTTTGTCTAAGCTGCCTGTAAACACTTCCAGTGATGAAGATTCCAAAACCTACCTGGGCAACTTATTCCAGTTATTAAGCAACCTGACAGTTAGGAATTTTTTCCTAATGTCCAACCTAAATTCCCTTGCTGTAATTTAAGACCATTGCTTCTTTTTCTATCATCAGCAGTTAAGGAGAACAGTTTTTCTCCCTCCTCCTCCTCCTCATGAAAACCTCCTAGATACTTGAAAACTGTTATCATGTCCCCTCTCAGTCTCCTCTTTTCAAGATTAAACAAACCCAGCTCTTCCAATCTTCCCTCATAAGTCAAGTGTTCCAGACCTCTAATCATTCGTGTTGTTCTTCTCTGGACTTCCTCCAATTTGTTCACATCTTTCCTAAACATTACTCCATGACCACATCGCAGCTAGTTCGAACTAAACTTCAAACTAAGCACTTAAGTCCAGACTAACCACCAGTACCAACAAGTTCGAACTAAGCGTTCCTTAGTTCAAACTAAGAAATTTCTTAGTTCAAACTAGGGAAAGCCTAGTGTGGCCATGGGCTAAATTAGTCTGGACTAAGCCTCCTTATACATGGAGCCCTATGCATTGGGAATGGGTAGGTACTTCAATTACCCAGGTTATACCTGGAGCCTTACAGTCTGGGAATGGGTGACATTGAGCCCTAAGCTATTACTTGGGTAAGGGTAGGTGCCTTTCTCCTGGAGCCCTACAGATTGGGAAAGGGTAAGGAGTGCCTTAACAGGGTTATGCCTTGTGCCCTATGGATTTGGGTGAAGGTGGGATGCCCTAGTGTGTGAGTAACAGGTGATGAGGATGATAATGGCGTTTACTGCTCATCCCGGAGGTGCCTCCTTAGGACTGTCTGGGGAATAGCTCCGTCCAGTGTGATACCCTTTTCCATTTCTCATTCCTGCTGTGGTCCCTCTCACACCCTAAGACTTGAGTGTTTCCTCTTTATAACTTGTGGTGCTTCCTCTCTATTGCTTTGACACTACCCGTGTCATTATAGTTTTCCTTTTTTGGTTTATCAGTAGTCCAGTTGGATGAACTGTTTCAAGCTTTCTTAATTTTATAGACCTCTGTCACATCCCTCCCGCCCCCCCTCCCCATCATTTCTTCTGCAAGCTGAAAAGTCTTCCAATTCACTGGCCCAACTGTGTCACTTCACTAGTGGATGGCAGGGAAACCCAGGCCTATCTACTACTCTGGTAGTGAGGAGGAAGAGAACACAAAAAATTAACATTCCAGAAGTCCATGAGGATGAGAAAACACAAACAGTCCAGTGTGTTAAGTATTGCACAAGATTTAAACTGTACTGCAAGTGGGCTAACAAGGGGACACTCAACCACATTGGGCTTGGAAGTGCACTTCACCATGCTTCAGAAATCAAAATAATGCATCCATCTGTTTCACAATGCTTGGCACTGTCTCAGCGATAAGAAAGAATTTGCAATTGACACAGCACTGGCAAAGAACACATTGATGGCAATGAATGAGGATGGAACGGTGATCCCATACAACCTAGTTAAAAGAAAGTTTACCCATTTTGTCTCATATAACAGTATAAATGAATATACACTTGCTGAGCAAAACACAGTTCACACAGTATGCCATCTGGCAGAGAGGATCCGCTTCTGATCTGGTCCTGCAAGACACTGAGCCAACAAATCATGGCACTTTGAATGCTCCAGATGCCATGAACACCATCTTTCCTGCAAACATCATAGAAGGTGCAGCAAAAACAAACTGCAAGGAGGATTTCCTGGCAGAATTGTTTAATGGACACATAAATTATTAGCAAGACAAGGTGGGTGAGGTAATACTTTTTAATTGGACCAAACATTCGTTGGTGAGAGACAGGTCAGGTCAGATCAGGTGACCTGAAGAAATGCTCTGTGCAGCTGGAAAGCTTGTCTGTCCCCAACAGAAGTTGGTCCAGTAATAGAGATTATCTCACCTACCTTGTCTCTCTAATATCCTGAGACCAACAACATTGCAACAACGCGATAAGCATAAATGATTGCCAGTCAGCTTTGGAACCACAAACGTAGGATGTGGCATTTTTCCTCAAACCTCAACTGAAAATCCAAAATCTGGCTTGGCAAGTTTTAATGAAAAGCGCAGTAATAACAACTGTCCATTAACAACATATGGCCACATGCCTGTCATTCAGTCCCCCGCTCAGGAAGTGGATACACTGAGTACTGGCATGAACAGACTTGCACAAGTCACACATTATCTTCAACAGAAACATGTAACCCTGACTGATCAAGCAGTCTTCCTTGCTCTGATACAGGTAAAATGGACTGTGCTGGAATATAAAAATATCCCGATTCCACACTTAAGAGGTTTACATATATCAGTGAATTTCCTAAAAGTGCCAGAACAGCATACATGGGACTCTGAAGGGTCAAGTGTGTGGACTGAAAGTGGAATTTTTGGGTGGGTGAACAACAGAAATTGTAAATTCTGGTAAAATCTATGGAATAGTCACTCATGCTCATGAGATCACTCTATAATGTAGAAAACAATGACAAACTCCCAGATTTTGGAAACTTTGCAGGAATGAGTTTAGTGCCTGCCTCACTGCACGCTAAACAGCCAAAGGAAATGGTAAGGCCTCTATCTGCCTCTTCATCCACCTGTCAAGCACTCCCCTGCGAGTAGAAGCCCCAAATTCAATTCCCCCATCAGAGGAGAGGATTTGGAACAGAGTCTTTTATCTCACAAACAATTAATTGTACAACTGAGCTATGGGATATTCTGATGTGAAACTCTGTCAGTCTCTCCTGTTGATGCTGCTCTTCCACTGTGTCTGATTACTGAAAGAGCGATTGGAGCAGGGGGACTGGGGACATTAACCACCAGCCTAGCGTCATTCTCATTCATTACTTTTTCTCTACTTGCTCCTCTCAATGGTTATTTACAATTACTCATACGCTGTGGAACAGCCCTTGGTTGGGCGATGGTGGGCCTTAATATCCGCGTTCCCCTCTGTAAAATGGGGATAATTTTCCCTGTTTCACAAGGACATTGTGGGACTAAACCACCAAATATTTTGGGGTGGGTCTAGAAATTCCTGGCTCTTCTACTCAGTCACCTTGGTTCTGGTATTAAAACTCTGCAATAAGACAAATCATGGTAATCACAGCTGCATCATGCTGGCAGGAGAGTTCAATTAGCTTCAACCAGGCTATAAAAGGGGTGGGTGTATTCTTGTACTAGAAGGAAGCTTCAAAGGCTAGTTACTTTTACTAGAGGAGGAAGTGTTTTGGTTGTTTTAGTTTGCAAAAATGAAATGTATTACTAAATATAGTTATAATTAGGTGTAGTTTAGTTGCAAGGGAAGCTAAGGACAACTACGATCAGCTCTTTTATCTATGGTTACTGAAAAGGAACAGAAAAGTTTGTCTGGTCTATGCTGGCAACTGTCATTGGCACAGGCAAGGGGTTCATAAACTTGGGGTCATGATTCCTCAGGGTGTTGGAAAGTCATCATAGGAGGGTTGTGAGCTATCAGTCTCTGTTCATGCTGGAAAGGGTGGCATGGCATAGGGAGTTATCACTTTTGGATTGTCACAGCCTGAAATATTTTTCAAAGAGAGTCCCATAGACCTGTTGCTGACACCTGTTTTCAGCAATAAGCATTTTTGAAGTGTTGACAACACTGAAGAGTTTTAAAAGAGCAGTTAACAGCTTAGTAAATTTTGAGTCATCATGAATTTTCTTTTTCCTTTTCATGACATTGTCTCCCACTTTTTTTGTCAATAGAAGAGATTTTTTTTAACAAATTGATAAATTAAACAATAGCAATTCACCAGAATCAGATGGTATTCATTTAAGGGTTCTGAAGGAACTCAGATATGAAATTACAGAACTACTTATTGTGGTATGTAATCAAGCACTTAAACCAGCTTCTGTCCCAGATGACTGGAGGATAGCTAATGTGATGTCAACCTAATGTCAGTACCAGGCAAATTGGTTGAAACTATAGGTAAGAACAGAATTATGAGACATACAGATTAACGTCTGTTGAGGAAAACTCAACACGATTTTGTAAAAGCAAATCATGCCTAACCAATCTGTTTTGAAGGGGTCAAAATCATGTGAACAAGTGTGATCTAATGAAGACAGCACTCATGGACTTTCAGAAAACCTTTGACAAAGTCCCTCATCAAAAGCTCTTTAAGCAAAGTACGCAGTTGTGGAGTAAGGGGAAGGTCCTCTCATGGATCAGTAACTGATTAAAAGAGAGGAAACAAAAGATAAAAATAAATGGTAAGTTTTCAGAATGGAAAGAGCTAAAGAGCAGTGTCTCCTAGGGATCTGTAGCAGGACCAGTGCTGTTCAACAATGATCTAGAAAAAAGTGTAATACATGAGATGACAAGATTTGCAGATAAGACAAAATTATTCAAAAAAAGCTACATCCAGAGCAGACACTGAAGAGTTATAAAGAGAACTCACAAAACTGACTGACTGAGCAAAAAAATGGCAGATGAAATTCAATGTCGATAAGTGCTGAGTAATGCACATTGGAAAACAATCCCACCCATACGTACAAAATGATGGGGGTCTAAATTAGTTGGTACTACACAAGTAAGAGATCTTGGAGTCATTGTCTTTAGTTCTCTGAAAATATCTGCTCAATAAGCAGCAGCATTCAAAAAAGCTAACAGTGTTAAGAACCACTAGGAAACGACTAGATAATAAAAGAGCAAATATGTCACTACATAAATCGGTGGTATGCCCACACATTGAAGACTGAGTGTGGTTCAGGTCACCCTGTCTCAAAAAAGATATATTGGAATTGAAAAGGTACTAAAGGGGTAACAAAAATTATGATATATGGAACAGCTTCTGTGTGAGGAGAGATTAAAGAGACTAGAATTGGTCAGCTTGGAAAAGAGGAAATTAATAGGAGAGAAGATAGAGACAACTCACAAATGATGTGCAGAAAGTGAATACATAAGTGTTGTTTACCCCAGGTTTAAAACCAAAGGAAATATTTCTTCACACAACTCACAATCAGCCTGTGGAAGTCGTTGCTGGGGATGTTGTGAAGGTCAAAACCACATGTGGATTTAAAAAAGAATTAGCTAAATTAATGGAGGGTAGGTGTGTGTGTAAATGGCTATTAGCGGAGTTTATCAGGGATACAGCCCTGTGCACCTGTCTCTAAAGGCTATGTGTACGTCTAAAAATTTAGTTTGGACTTGAAGTCTGAACAAAATAAGTCTGAGGTTAGTTTGAATTAGCCTTGGGCTGGTTCGGACTAACCATGGCTTTTTAGTTCGAACTAGCCACATATCCTAATTCAAACTAAAATGCACATTTGGTTTGAACTCATGATTTTGTTCAAACTAGCCATTACTTTGAGTCTTGCATGTGCTCAGTTCATTCAAACTAAGACAACTAGTCTGGACTAAGCAAGAGGTCTTATTGGTCCAGATTAAGCTTGGGCTAGTCCAAACTAAGAAATTTCTTAGTTCAGACTACCCAAAGGGTAGTGTGGCCATTGGCCAAATTAGTCCAAACTAAGCTTGCTTAGTCCAGGCTAATTTGGCAGTGTAGACATAGTTTAAATCTCTGAGCCTATGTCTACACTAGCAAATTAGTCCAGTTTAAGGAGGTTTAATCCGGACTAATTTGGTCGCTGTCGACATGAGGCTTTGCCTAGTTCTAAGTAAAGCTTAGTTCAAGCTAGCCACTTAGTTTGAATTTTAGTTCAAACTAGTGTGATATAGCCATGCTAGTTCAAATTAAATAAGTTTGAAGTAAGTGGTTAGTTCAAACTAGCCACATTTTTTAGTTCAAACTAACTTTTAGTTCGAACTAAAACATGTGGTTAGTTCAAACTCACCAGAAACTAAACAAGTCCAAACTAAGCTTCCTGGTACAGATAGAGCCTGATTGTCAGAAGCAGGAAGTGGATGCCAGGGGATAGATCATTTGATAATTGACCTATTTTGTTATTTCCCTCTGAAGCATCTGGCACCAGCCCTTGTCATGAGATACTGAGCTAGGTGGACAATTGGTCTCACTCAATATGGTTATTCTTATATTCATTTTTTAAAAACATTTTTTCTTCTGGCATATACCGTCTCTGGCTGCAGCTTTAGCAGAGGCAGCATTTTGCTGCCTTATCTCCTTGCCAGCTTTAAATGATTGACTAGTAAACAATGTCACCTCTCTGAAAATGTTACCAGCTATGGCTACGATATGAGAGAAAACCCTTTTTCTAACCTGTGTATTTTGTGCATTTGACAAAATTGTATGTATCATTTGACTCTCCAGGAGAAGCAGTGAGACTGTTAAGTTCACTGTGTGAATTTACACAAAGCAATAGAGAAGAAACTTTCTTTAAAAAATTATATTACCATGAAAATTGGCAGAGGGTCAAGTAAAACCTGAAACTACATTTTGGCTTTCTTCTATTTGCTAGATTTCAAATGGATGATTCCTTTCAAGGATTTTTCATAGGTATTCTTACCTATGGCTTTTAAAAATTCATACTAGGTTTACATAGGCCACCTTTTCACTTGTTCACATTAACTATACTCAACATGCAATCTGTGCAACAGGGCACTGGCTTTATTCAGACTTGTCTGTAACACTGTGTGACCCTTCACCACCATACCAGAACATAAGATAATTTAAGGCTCTGTGTCAAGGCAGTTTGTATCTATAGGATCTTGTCAATTTCCAAAGGGATAGCCATGCTAGTGTAGTCTAACAAAAAAAAAAAGGAGTCATGTGGCACTTTAAGACTAACATTTATTTTTTGCATGAGCTTTCGTGGGAGAAAATCCCACTTCATCAGATGGGATTTTCTCTCACGAAAGCTCATGCAAAAAATAAATCTGTTAGTCTTAAAGTGCCACACAGCTCCTTGGTTTTTTTGCTGTACCTATAGGTTAAATCTGCATACAGTGACACTAATATTCATGGTGGTGGCAGCAGCACTTTTTGGGAATATGAGAAGATTGTTCTTAGACTGCTTAATTTTGATTCAGAAAATAATGTGTGTCTATGTTCTGTGACCAGTGCACATCTGCAAGAGATTGGAGTGCAGTAAATGAGATGTTGCAAACTTTCAATTGTACTGCGGCATACAATCACAGTGGGTCAAATTCACTGTCTGTAGGCTTAAGTGGTGTACAGGCCTTTTGCTGGCTCTCTGCCCAGAATGAATTTCACCCGATAATATTAAGAGTGTTCTAGTAAAATGCATTCTTTATACTTTGTGTCACTGAAACACAGCACCTGGTTAAGTTTGGTGAATAAGATTGTACTTAAGCTTATGATTGGGCTGCCAATGGCAGTGTTGGGGTTGCCTGGACAACATTACCTGTATATTTCCAAACATCCAATGCTTGTATTTATTGGTTTTTAAATAGAATAGGTGCAAGTACTGTTACTCTATAGCAGGGCTCTCAAGCACATAGCCTGGGGGCTGCATGCAGCCCCTAAAGCTATTTCCTGTGGCCTGCAATGACACTATTGTTACTGATATTTGCACAATTATTGTATAAAAAAGTTTCAGTGGTGCAGACCTCACACTAATGTACTAGTCCTCATGTGGCCCTTCTGGTGATTTGAGTTTGAGATCCCTACTCTACAAGATCACTGCATGGCAGTTTCCTGTTGTCCCAACACACATCCCATTATGACCCTTGGATTTCTGCCTCTCTTTATGCCTGCACAGGGGCTTGGGCCAATTTCACTTTCTTAGTGCATTGGTTGTGTGCGGACAAAGCACAAGAATTAAATTTCTCCCTGCTGCATCTGATGAAGGGGGATTTTCTCCCACAAAAGCTCATGTGATTAATAAATTTGTTAGTCTTTAAAGTGCCACAGGATTCCTTGTTTGTTTTCCTGAACTAAACACACCTTCCACGCTGGAATGATCATACATGTAACTATCTTATTCTTTACATTCATTTTATATTCTGCCATTTGCAATAAATATTGCTAGAATTTTATTTTGTATGACTAACACTCCAGTCACATGGAACATGAACAATTACATCTGTTTGGGAAAGGCCTCCAGTCCAGATGACACAGCTTTATTTCTTGCTCATTTTCCCAAGTACAGATCTTATGTTTTTATCTTTTCCATGGCTTACAATTCACTCAGAAGATCTGTTCTTCAGGAGTAAGTGTAGACAGTGAATTGAATATGTTATAAAGAGTAGAATCAGATTTTAGAATGGTCAGGCTGAATGCATACCTCATTTCCTTGGAAAGAAAAAAAACTAAGCAAGGAATACGTGAAGATCCTCCTACTTTTCTATAAGATTATCCCACGGGGGGGGGTGTCTTTATTTTTCCTCAGGAGAGATTTATCCTCTCTCAAAAAACAAACTCTGGAGCTGAGATCCATGACAGAGTTGCACAGATGCATGCAAGCCTGATCTAACTTTTATCATGAGGGACATAGGACTCCAGTCTCTGAAGGAAAAGTGCTGCAATGTCATGTTTAGTGAGCAGTTGATGGTAAATTTACCATTGCAAGCTAAATCAACAAAAGGCACTTGTGTAGACAATCATGAATTTACAAGTTTGTACTTTTACTAGATTGATTCAGGGATGTGATTTGTTTTTAGACAATGGTTCTGATGGAGCCTCATCAACTCAATTCAACTGCCAGTTTGTCCAACTTAAGTTTGTCTTTGCAGAAAAACAAGTATATCTTGCCAAGCTGTGGGAGTTATAGCAAGACTTAGCTTGTCTAGTTTGAAAGACTCACAAAACGTGCCTCTGTTGAAAATACCACAGTACTTACTACCATTGCCATATTGAGCTGTTTGGTTTTCTTGCTGATATTGGCTTTACTAGCTGTATTTAAAAAAAAAAACATATCCTTAAAATTGCAGTTACTGCCACCTTACCATTAGTTTTTAATGTTTTTTGAGCCTTTAAATGTTGTATAAACAGTTAGTGGCCTAAAAGATTTCCTTTTCTACCATAGGGCTTTTCTACATAAGGATGTAAACCAGCATAGCTGTAACATGCCTGCCAACTTCTGCCCACAGACAACCCTAACAGAACATATATGGGCTTCCCAGCCTTTAAAAGAGTACCTCCTATGGCTTAGACATATTGTGAGCTCACCTCTTTTACAAAAACCACATTGATCTTTAACTAGGTCCACTGCTTAGCAGCTTGTGAACAAGCTTAGGCAGTACAGAAATAGTATGGACTCAGTAAGCCCCAAAAGTTGGGCACCTACATGTGCAGCACCTTAGAGGGGTCCTCCTGCCACCAAAGCTACCACTTTTGGCAGCCCCCCACCAAACACAGGCAGCAACAGTGCAGGGTGAAGCCCCCCCCCCCCCCAAGCACCACATGACTCTGAAGGTACAAGTGGCTGGGGTGGGGAGGAGGTTGTTGCTGGGGGTGTTTTGCCCCCTGGAGTACCAGGAAACCATTCCTGGGTGCCATAGGGATCTGGCACAATTTTTGTTGAGCCCTGCTTAGCTACTCCCTGTATAACAGAGTAGCAATGTTGTGCTGAAAAGGGCATGTATGTACCCCAACAAAGAAGAGGATGTTAAAGAAAACCTTGTTCACTGCTACATTAACAAGTTCAACATGGCCAAGGATTGTATGTCCAACTATCACTGGCCTATTCTGATTGCAACTACTCCCACAAAACAGGCTAGCCTTTTATTAACAATACAGAAAGAAGTTTAAATCTGAAGTATTGAATAAACATTTCCTCTTAACAATAACTTACTCCCTTTGCCTGTAGAATTTTTCCAGGGAAACACCCCTTTGACATTCCAAGTGTACCAACTGCCATTGATCAGGGAAAAAGAAAATGTTAGTTGAGATGGTCCGAAGCACCTCTTGCTGGAGTCTGACTGAAGGCAAAACCCCACTACACACACAAATGACAAGACAGGTAGTTAAGAAAATACAACCTTCGTCTCTGCTCCTTATTTATTTGCAACCTCACTATGGAAAACAGACACAGCAGCAATTTCAGTCACTCCATGACCTGGCAAACTCCTAGCAGCATCAGTTTGTTTACTTTAAGGTATTGCTTTAGCTGCTTCATAGTCCTGATGCCAAAAGTACAGGCATGGCCAGCTACGCCAGACTCTTAGAAGACAGAAAAGGAAAGTGAATAAAACATGGAAGAAAGGTGACAAAAGGGAGGGAGTAACAGCAGGAGCAAAAGACTCAACATTCTCAAACACCATCTGGAATGTGAAGACTTGAGGTAGCTCTATCACTGGCTCCTTCTCTGACCTTGTCTAACTAGGACATCTGACAGAAGCAGGGTAGTAAAGGTCCTGCAGTCTCAGGACAGTGGGCACTGGCAGTTGGTGTGGTTAAATTTACTCCATTCCATACATGCACCTCCCTGCCCATTTCCTGTCTTCCAGATAATGTTGCAGAGTACAATAGGAAGCTCACTCCCTTACATATATAGTTTCCAGTCTACTATTCCCTCAGTTACTTCATAGGAGAGGCACTTGAATAGTCATGCTGAAGTATTTTGAACACCTCAGTCCAGTGCATGTATTTTCAATCTCTGCCCTCATTACCATGAGAGGGAAAGGTCAGGCATTTCAGATTTTCAAAGGAAAAAAATACCAATTCAGATGTTTTCGGAATACTTCCATTTAATAGACAGTATCTAATTTCTATTTGACAGTAAAGCACAAATATGGCACCAGTCTTCAATGTAAGCAGCCTACTACAATGGAATCAATAGGAAAGCCAAGGAAGCCATTTTAACCAAGACAATAAAAAAAGACAATACTTATAAAATGCTAAGCTCCAAGAAGTATATATTAATTTTTACCAGCAACTCTTGCAATCAAACTTTTAAAGCAATTGAAGGTTGAGTAAAAAGCCTAGTTTATTTAAAAGTCTGTACAGTCACTAACCAAAAAAAGACATCATAGAATGTAAAAAAGATATATACAAAATGTACAAAAAAGCCCAACTCAGGTATAGGAAATGCACAGTTGTTAAAAAAAAAAATACAGGCAGGACAGAATCATATTTGCTCATCTTCAGAGGAAGCACCATCTTCTGTGGCATCTGGAGGCAGGGGACGAGCTCTGTAGGGATAGGAGAAAATTGTAACTTTCAAAGCAAACTAATGTAACTGACCAATAGGCTGGTTGAGAGTTTCTTTGAACAGTTCTCTTTAGGGAGCCTCTACATACAAGACTAAGTAATGCAGACCACAAGCATTAGTGGCCATTAACCGCTCTCAGTATTCTTTTGTAAACTGATTAAACACAATAAGGAACACTTGAATCAGTTACACATAGTAGCCAACTTACTATTCAGCAAACAAGCAAAGGTAAAAGCAGCTTTAACTAACCTCCTTAGACTTCTTAAGAAGCCTTTCCCCTTGAAGCTCACAAGTGCAGAGAATGTTATGTTGCATTAGATACCCACTTAAGAGCCTTTCTTGATAGCAGGAATTGGTTCAGCCACCTTTCCTCCTTTATTTGGAGGACCACATATCCACCATCCATAGCTTCGATGGAGCAGAGGCTCGCAACTCAAGTGTCAGGTCTAAACACAGTCAGCAAATCTATCCATGTGGGGTTGAAGGGGAGAGGGGAGGTACAGCCAGCAGGCCACCAAGGGTGAAGAAAGAACCCCCTTCATATAGCAAAAATTCATGCAGTCTTTAATTTTTGTAATCCTAACAATAAGCATTCTGTAATCAGCTGAAGTGTCAATTCTTTTGGGCAGTCAGAGCACTTTGGGTTCTGAAAATACAAAATATGCAGTTTCCACAGCTTCCCTGGAGCACAAATCAGTGTTACATTAAGCTAGAACAGCCAAAGAATCTAAAGGCTTGCACATACTAGAGAGTTATTGTGCAATAAGCCATCTTATTTTAGAAAAACAAGCCCACCATACCCACCTTAATGCTCCTTGATGCATTACAAATGCCCTGTTCTATCAGAACAGTAACACCACCTGTGCAAGAATTGTAATGCCTACTGCAGAACAGCTCCTGCACTATAGCATGTGTGAACACTGACAGAATTTTCTTCTGCATTAAATGACCTCTGGAAATGTCCCAGAATTCAAAGCCTTACCACTCTGGTCTTCCACTTGGACTCTGCTGCTCTGAAATGACAAGTGCCCCCCTCCTGCAAGTCCCAGGAACTTTTTAATTTTTCCTGTTTTCCTATGGCAACATTGAAAAAGGGCATGAGTTGCTAGCAGCTACGGTGAATGACGACACAGAAACACATCGTCTCAGGGGAACTTAACATTACCCACAGTGCACAGCACTCATCTCCTTCTACCAGGGGTTACTAGCACTGGAAGCTGACAAGTGGCATGGCGGGATAGGTGCCCACATTTCAGTGCTCTTTCTTGCAAGAATGCAAAGCGTGGACATGCCTTGACACTTATAAGGAGCACAGAATGAATGTGCAATACTGCTATAAATACAACACATTTATTATAGGGCAAAGACTTATTGCAGAACAATTTTCTAGGGTAGACATGGCCTGAGAAAAAGAATGTCCAGAGAAAACGGCTTTACCTAAGCAACTTATTGCTTGTTCCAGATAGCTTCAGCTGCGTCTGAAAGTCATGTGCTTCAACAGTCAAGTCTCATCACAAGAGACTATTGGCCTTCCAGTTTAAATCAAAACAAGTTGGATGCACCCTATTAAAAGGTGCCAGGGCCAGCTAAACTTTCCTTTCTGCAAGCCATGATCTTAGCCATTCAGTGACTATTTGCCCTTTGAGCAGGGAGCAGTTTTCACCTTTTGCAACAATGTAGCTCTAAACCAGAGGTCTCAAACATGGCCCCTAAAGATGCAACCTGTGATGACATGATTGTTGCTGGTATTTGCAATATTGTATGAAAAGGTTTCAATGGTGCAGCCCGCGGGCTAACGTACTAGTCCTCACGCGGCCCTCATGGTGATTTGAGTTTGAGACCCCTGCTCTAAACCTAACTTCAGTATGTAGAATATTGCCCTTTTTTGCTGCTCTGCGTATGTCTAGCTCCAGTAGAAGAATGAGGTAGAAAAATACCAGTAGGTTAATTTTCATTTACTAATTTGGGGAACAGGACTAATAGAGGCAGGGCACAATTCCATAAGCTAAGAGGATTAATCATTTATAAAAGAGGGAAAGTGGTAGCTTCCCAAGAATCATTTGCTATTCCAAGCCTTGTGCCTTGCACACTAGTAAACTTTATATGCAGAAGAAAAATGTTTTTAGCCATCTTAAGTTTAAAAAGCACAGAAAGTTTCCTTACTTTTTCAAATAATTTTTAAAAATCTTTTCTCCTTTTTAACAATAGTTTACATATAACATAGCACAGTACTATATATGGGCAGGGAGGAGGAAATCTTCGCTGCCGCCTGATTGCTTACTTCCGGTTCCAAACGAAGCGTGTCGTGGACCAGCCAGTTTATCACTCTGCTGTTCATAATTGAGGTTCTACCATACAAAGATTACTGTCCCCACCCTATCTCACGTCTTGATTACTGCAGTCCACGCCTCTCCTCAACTTGATTCTGTTCAGTCCATTTTGAAACAGTTGCTTACAATCTACCATCACATAATGCCCCTTTGATTTGTCCCTATTGAAATCTATTTAAATGTCTTGTTTATGAATTCAAAGCCCTCTAACTTTGTCCCTCTACTGAATCTACTCCAATCCATACCATAGCCAATCTGCTTCTTGCAAAACCAAATCGAGGCCATGACCTATTCTGTCCCAAACACATTTACGTTTCCCATATCTTCCCATCTCCTAATGGTGTAAGGCTAGTAAACGACTCACTGAAGAAAGCTACTGTTTTACCTAGGAAAAAAGTTAAGGCAGAAGAACCATCACCTGCTTACTTTCAAAACAAACCACTGTGCATATTTTGTTCTACTGTTTTGAAACAAGCAACAGCAGTCATCTAAAACCCAAGTCCAGAAGTCTCCTTTGCTGTCTGTTCTAAGCCTTTAATACAGTTAAGCATTTCACCAGACAGGCACTTTCTAGAGGCTTCCAAGAAGCTCCAGAAGGGGCAGCTGTGTTAGTCTAGCTCAGTAAAATAAACAAGGAGTCCTGTGGCACTTAAGACTAACAAATTTATTTATTGTATGAGCATTCGTGGGAGAAAAATCCCACTTCATCAGATGCTTTGAAGGAGTAACCAAGCATCTCTCTTCAGTGATCTTTGCCTGTAACCGGTCACCGTACAGAAGAGTGCCCCAAAACCGCACCCTTCTCCCTCAAATGAGATATTGCTTTAAAATGGCAGAACCATGGGGGCCAGCAGAAAAGAGAACTCGTTTGCATTTCTTTGTTCAACGAGTTGGACCAGTGGTTCCCAACCTGTAGGCTGCAGACCCCTGGGGGCCTCAAAGCAACTCCAGGGGGTCTGCAAAGCATGCTCAGAGTAGCCGGGGGGGGGGAGCCAGGTGCTGCTAGCTCCAAGGGCCCTCTAAGGCAGGGGGAAAAGGCCTGTGGGGGGGTATCAGCAGGATGGAGAACAGGTAGGTCGGTGGGAAGGGAACACTGGGCAGGGGGCCATGGCCACAGCAGCTACCTGGCTCAGGGTAGGGGGCCATGGTCACAACAGCTCCCTGGCTCAACAGAGGGGGGCCATGGCTGCAGCAGCTCTCCAGATTGGTGCAGGGGGCCACAGCTGCAGTGGCTCCCTAGCTTGGGGCAGGGGGCTACACTCTCCTCCACATGGGCCACATTCTGAGCATGGTGGTGCCTCACTCAAAACAGGGGGCTGTGGACTTTCTCTCCCCTCACAACAGGGCCCCAGCCTTAAAAAGGTTGGGAACCACTGAGTTAGACATTTGCTACTTTGGTAAAATTTCACATTTGCATATTCACATCATGTACAGAGAAATGAGCTGGCTTATGAGGAGAAGTCCTGAAATACCCTTCACACTCCCATTTTTGATGCCAGAGGGCTCAGTTTCAAACCGAGGGCTGATTTGCTGCTTTTGTACTTCATAACCCAACTCAACAGAAACCAATGCTTACTTCTTGCTAGTTCTTCCTATTCCACTGCTTCCTGCCGCCTCCTCCTCCTCCTCCTCCTCCTCCTCGGGCATCTGGTTCTCCTTCTCGCTGTGTCTGGAGGACTGCCTGAAGAACTCACCGATCCCTTTTTGCCAGGTTGGCGTCGGTCGCGCACACACTGGATTTCCACCAGCATACTTGCTTTCGGCTGCAAGAGAAAGGAGTGTCTCAAGCCAGCCGGTTAGAGGACATGTGCTCTGCTAGCCCAGGGCGTTTCTAATTCCGGGATGGAGCGGAATAAAGAGCTGCCCGGAAGCCCATTGGGAACCGCTGGCTGCAGGAGGGGATATTTATAGCGCGGACTTTTCAGCCCGCTGGTTGCAAGCTTTGCAGGCTCCGCTCGCCAGCTACCGCTGCGGTGGAGAGGCCCAAACTTCCCCATCCCACGCGGCGCAGGGCGGCCCCCGGGGCCCGCCACCCGGTGACGGGTCGCTCGCGCCAACCCGCCGCCTGACATGAGGGGCCCGATCCCGCCAGCTCCCTCCCCGGCTCTCACCTTTCTTGGGCGGCGGCGAGGGGCCCGCGTTGGCGCTGCTGGAGCCCAGCGCTTTGCGGGGAGCCCGGGCGGCGACCACTGCAAGGGAAGGGAGCCGGTTAGTGCCCGGCCACGGCCCCGCCACCCCGCAGCCTCCCCCCCCGACGACCCCACCCGCACCTTTGCGGTAGGCCCCGCCGGCCCCGCAGTCCGCCTTGGTCCGCACCATGCCGAGGGGAGGGGGAGCTCGGCGCGCGCGCTGCCTGCCGCCGACCGAGCGGGAAAGCAGAGCTCGCGCCACCGAACGGGACGGGTGCGCACGCGCACTCCGCTCCCACGCCCCGGCGCACAGACAGGCGGCGCGAAGGCTTTGCTTTTCCCGCGCGCGGGCGCGCCCCGCTTTTCGCGCCTATTGGTCGAGAGCGCGGCCGAGCTGGCCACTCACAAGCGCTGCGCGGCAGGAGTGGGCGGGGACTCGCCCAGCTGTCTCCCCGTCCCCGGCGTGAGTGAGGCGGGAGCTGCCATCTCTGTGATGAGTTGGTCGGGCTCGACCACCCTCCCCCAGGGGAGCCCGCGCTCTGCCCCGGCGGCCCAGGTGCAAGGCTGCTAACACAACCGTCTGTAGAAGTATGGACAGTCAGGAAAGAAATGTACGATTTCTTGCCTGAGTAAATCCCTATATAAATAAAAATGTCCGTAAAAATGGGGAGGAGAAAAAAAAACGCTGTATTTTTTTACTTTGATTGTCATCCTTCAGAATCACTTCATGTATCATCAAACTACATTGATCATGACTTTATCGTTTATATTGCTGCAGCCCCCAAAATAACCCAATTGATCGATAAAGTGCAACTAAAACCACTGTTCCTAAGGAGCAGCCATTTTCATCCCATTCTGTAAGTTGCCCCATCTTCAAAGCATCTGACAAAGTGGGATTTCTCCCACAAAAGCTCATGCAATAAATAAATCTGTTAGTCTTTAAATGCTCCAGGACTCCTTGCTTTTTTTGCTAAAACAACTGTGAAATTCGAGTTTCTTGTATACAGAATATCAGGCATGAGTGCCCACTTTTGTGACATATTTATGGTAGTTTAGTGATTTTTAGTTATTTTCTCTCTTCAAGCATCTGACAAAGTGGGATTTTTCTCTCACAAAAGCTCCTGCAATAAATACTTTTTTTTGTCTTTAAAGTGCCACAGGACACGTTGTTTGTTTTGCTGAACTAAACTAACACGGCTACCCTTTTGGAACTCGTCCACTGATCAAGAAGTCACCAACTAGGGCTTGTCTATACAGGGAGATTCTGACCATAATAGATATTGCACAATAACTTCCCCCACAGACACTGTCTTCCAGAACAAAAGTCACTTTGTGCAGGTATAATTACCGGACCTTCAAGTCATTGTTGGAGGGATGTTTTTATTTCAGAACAGAAATTCCCACCGGGAGACCTTTGGGAACAGCTGTTACAGAATAGTTCCAGAGGGGTAGCGTATTTTTCATGCATCTGGTGAAGTGAGATTATACTCACGAAAGCTCCTGTGACAAATAAATATATTAGTCTTTAAAAGTGCCACAGCACTCTATGTTTGTCACAGAATGGCTTATGCCAACATAATTGCCTGATCAACTTCCCTACATAGACAGACAAACCTAGCTGGTGTGGATGGAGTTTGGGAGAGCGCAAAGGGAAGCTTCGGAATGGGATCTGGATCTAAATCAATTAAGGGTGGAATGATTGATGGTCTTTCTGCGTTTCAAACTCCCTTCAATAATAGGGCAAAAGAGGTCTTGTGATGAATTTGGAGCTGCCCTGTAATGACTTAATACGCACATTAGTCTAATGATGGGAATGTTTACTGTAGTATATTGGGATGTCTGAGGGGATGTCTGAGACCTCTTGCTGTTAAGCCTATATGGTTTCAGCAGGATGGCATGAGCCCACCAAACAAAAGAGAACAAAGACGACAAGCTGGGTTAAAGAGAAATGCTCTAGAGAAGGGGAAACAATGGGTTGCGGGGGGAGCAGACTAGACGTAAGAATCCACAGGGGTTGTCTGCTTAGGTGAATTGGAGAGAGCTGGAAGGGTTCTGTGGAAGAGACATCCATGGAGGCTTTACAACAAACTTTTTTTTTTTAAACTCCAGTGCTGTGTCCTATTGATAAACAAACAATGCTTGTGGTTTTAAGAAGGCTGTTTTGTAGGAGTATGTCACGAGGCACAGACTCAAGGGGAAGAATTCAGTTGGACTTGCAGGGGGTCATAGTTGTTGGTATACAGGTTGCTGTAGTCCTGGTCCTTGTCTAAATTAGACAACTGGAAAATTGTACTCCAGCAGAGGTGAAGGCTTGGCACCCATAGTGATGCCCTTGGAGGTCTGAACGGAACCATTGTTGTGGACATAAGTCTGAATTAGGATCTTCCAGCCAGTTTCTAGTGGGGAGGCCTGAGGTGGGCTAGACAGAAAATTGTG
Organism: Podocnemis expansa; assembly: GCA_007922195.1. Lineage (NCBI taxonomy): Eukaryota > Metazoa > Chordata > Testudines > Podocnemididae > Podocnemis > Podocnemis expansa. The sequence goes on along the minus strand of ML681971.1, from coordinate 264,680 downwards.
GGTGGAGGGACTGTGCCTCCCTAAGCCATGAGGCTTCACCCCTAAGTAATCCCACACCCTGACTCTTCAGGTAAAGTGTCTGCAAAGTGATCTGGTCAGGACCTCTCTTCCTTGATCTTTTTTATTGCAATGTCTGAAAATAAAACCATAGTCTGAGTTCAGCAGCTCTATGCAGCCTGAATATCACAGTTACTCAGGAAAATCCTGAAAGGCAATTTAAATTGCAGAATGGAGATTTGTCCCTTAGGCATTTTGAGGCATTCACCCTCCTGTGCACTAATTTTGGTGCAGCTCTGTTGCTGGGAATCTTGGTGTAGATAGACCTATTAATTGCTACTGCCAGTATTGTTAAAAACCATGATTAACTTCATAATCAGAATTTTAAAAAAATACATATTTTGGGGGTTTAATTTGCCTTCTGGTTTCCAAGTATAAGTTATATTCTGTTCATATTTTCTCCACAGTCATGAGAACTAGAAACTTATTTTTAAAAAATATTAACTGAGATTTTTACATATGTACATGCTTCAAGGAGCTAGGAGTTTACAAAAAAATCCAAAGTATTATGAGAGTCATACAAAAGTTAGTGCCTAAAGCAGTCTTGCTTATTTTTTCAAAGTTAGGCCTGTGTGTATAAAAAGAGTTCACAATCACTTTGTTAAAGTATTGGAAGTGAAAATATCTTTGTTATAATTGAACTACTTTTGTTTTGAAATTACAAAGATTTTATTTTGCTAAACCAAAAGCGTTTAATCTATAATTTTAGCTCCTGATGTTGCAAATGCTTAGGCTCATGCTTAACTTTAAGCATACGAATAGTGGGAAAGCACTATTCATGTGAGCAAAGTAATATCCTTGAATAAGTGTACTTGTAAATTTGAGGTCTTAACTTTCAGTCTTTCTTTCCCCCCTAGCAGTTTTGTCAAATTCAAATAAAATACCATGCATGTAGAACTAAAAAGTCCAAACTAAAAAAGTCTGAGGTTAGTCTTCGAGCTAGCTGGGCATCCTAGTTTGAACTAAGTTTTTAGTTCAAACTAGAATGTGTGGATAGTTTGAAATAATGGCTTAGTTAAAACTTTTTAAGTTCGAACTAGCCATTACTTTGAGTCTAGCACAGAAGTCCAAACTAACCACCAGGTCTTTTTAGTTTCGACTAAGCTTTGCCTAGTCTGAACTAAGAAATTTCATAGTTTGGACTAGCCAGAGCCTAGTGTGGTCATGGGCCAAATTAGTCTGGACTAAGCTTCCTTAGTCTGGGCTAATTTGGCAGTGTGGACATAGCCTTTGATTTAATGGCTCCACCACAGGCAGGGCTGTCCCTAGGTGGGTGTGGGGCCCTGGGCAAATCACCCTCTGCGGGGCCCCCACTCACCTCCCCCAGGCACTGGGGAAGTGGGGCCGGCTGGCCCAGGGGAGGGACAGGCCCCTGGGCTGGCTGTCCCATGCCAGGGACTGGGCAAGCCAACCAAAAGCAGCAGAACACAAGTGTAGGGTCTGGTTTCTCAGCTGCCCCTAAGCCAGTGGTTGTCCAACTTTTTTCCTCAGGACCTAGCTCTGGACCTCTCTGCCATGCGGTGACCCTCCACTGAAAAAAAGCAGCCACCGCCAGAAAACTGAACAGTGACCATGGGTGGGGGGGGGTGTGCAGTCCCTCATGGCTTTCATCCTTTCTCTTGAGCCTTCTATTGCATCTCTGAAATCTACACAGCTAATCTGAGATCACCTACATGGAACATTCAGAGGGTGATCCCACACAACCTACTCCTGTCTCAAATCAGGAAGTATGTCCCGTCTCTAAAATTGCATGTAGTAACCTGGGGGGGGGCTCCGTGCAAATTGGGGTGGGGGGGTGGTGAGTGGGTGGAGAAATGAGATGGAAGTGCTAAGACAGAGGAAGGAGAAGAGAGACAATGCCAGGCTGGAAACAAAGGTCCTCAAAGATCCTGTCTGCTGCTAAGCCTGTCCAAGTCCCTCCAGGTGCTGGTCCCTTCTCCACTGCCCAATCCCAGGAACTGAAGCAGCCACTCTGGGTTCCACTTTCACCTCTGCACTTCATCTGCTCCCTGAGTCTGCATGAGTTTTCATGAACACACAATTGTCCACGATATTGTGATTGGAGGGGTGCTAGACCTCTCTGCTTGGTCTGGTGACCCCTGGCAGTGTGCATAAGGCAGCAACATAATGGGGCTATCCACTCCCCCCTTCAGATTAGGACCTTGTTACAACTTCTCCTTCCAGCAGATCCATCCCTGAGTTGGATTTTATTCTGTTACTTAGGCTTGCTAATTGTGAAAAAATACTATACTTTGTAACACAGGCTCCTACTAGAACAGTTTGCTTTTCTCTTCTCTTTTTAATTATCAAAAAAATGTCTGGAGTTTTTATTAAAATCTACAAAACTTTTGTTGCAAACAAGGGCATTCTCAATCTACTGAAAAAAGAGGGAAGTCCTAATTTGCAAAAATAACTGCAATCCCTATATCCCAGAAATGGTGGAATAAGGTGGTGATCACAGTTTTTTCTTTTCTTCATTGGGCCTATTGATTAAAAAACACAAAGGTTGCTTGCCAGTGACCTCAGTCCTCTTCGTATGAATGAGAGAAGCTCAAAGAAATACTGACTCAGAGAGGAGAGACAGAGGTTGTTTGAACAATAATTAGCATCTTATTGTTAGTCCTAATGACTCACCTTTGTTGCAATGCTGACCTACTGCCTTAAGCAACTTTCACACCAAGCCACTCCTCTAGCCTCACAGTAGAGCCCGCCCTGTGAACTAGGCTGCCACTTTTGGCTGGCTTGCCCAGTCCCTGGCATGGGGGAAGGGCAGCGGTATGGCTCTGTGGGCCCCCCCCCAAAGCACGGGGCCCTGGGCAGCTGCCCCTCTCTCCCTACCCTAAGGACGGCCATGACTACAGGTGGTGTGAACTGCAGGGGTATCTGATCAGTTCAGCCTATCCTAGGCTTGCAGTTGCCAGAGACAGCACCTTTGCTATGATGGACTGAACTGGGAGGGGTTACAAGTGTTTTGGAGGATAGAATCACAATTCAAAATTATTTGGACAGACTGGTGAAACGGTCTGAGGTAAACAGAACAAAATTCAATGAAGACAAGTGCAAAGAACTCCACTTAGGAAAGAACAACCATTGCATGTCTACAAAATAGGCAATGACTGCCTAGGAAGGAATACTGTGGATAGGGATCTGTGTGTCATAGTGGACCACAAGCTAAATATGAGTCAACAGTGCAACACTGTTGCATAAAAAGCAAACACCATTCTGAGATGTATTAACAGGAGTATTGTAAGTAAGATGCGCGAAGTAATTCTTCTGCTCTACTCTGCCCTGATTAGGCCTCAACTGGAGTATTGTGTCCAGTTCTTGGCACCTCGTTTCAGGAAAGATATGGACAAATTGGAGAAAGTCCAGAGAATAGTAACACAAATTATTAGAGGTTTGGAACACTTGACTTATGACGGATGATTGAAAGATCTGGGTTTGTTTAGTCTAGAAAAGAAGAG
>ML681971.1:0-260759 GCA_007922195.1 Podocnemis expansa | reverse complement strand
TTTTTTTTGTTTAGAAACAACGAGGTTGTTTCGAAACAAAAGTGCCGTGTGAACACAGCCTTAGAGATTGTCACAAGGAAGAAAAACTGCTCTCTTTAATTGCTGAGGATAGGACAAGAAGCAATGGATTTAAATTACCGCAGGGTAGGTTTAGGTTGGACATTAGGAAAAATTTCCTAACTGAAATAAGTTTCCTAGGCTGGTTTTGTAATCTCCATCATTGGAAGTGTTTAAGAACAGGTTAGACAAGCACCTGTCAGGGATAGTTTAAAAAGGTACTTGGTCCTGCCATGAGTGCAGGGCATGAGACTTGATGACCTTTCATGGTTCTTTCTTGTTTCTATGATTCTATGATGAAAGGCTTTGAAATTCACTCCTCTGATATCCCCCTTGATCTCTACCTCCCAATTGCACAGGTGAGAGATGACAAAAAAACAAAAATTCCGTACTTACCATCCTCATAGTTGTCAGTTTATTGTGGCTAACAGTGGTCCCATATTTGTATGATTATGTTGCAATCCAGATGTGTGATTCCAACATGTGTAGGCATACTCAGCCTAAGTCCAGTCCCACCCAGGACCCTGTGTATGAGTGATGGTGTATGATTAAAATCTGACCACCCCTATCATTGCTACTACCATTGTTATGTAATTGCAACAAATCTTATGCAAGGTATGAAATGTAAATATCAATGGAAAAGTTACAACAGGGGTCAGCAACCTTTGCCGACCCCTGTGCCACTCCTTCCCCTCTGACCATTAGCCATCAGCTGTGCCAGTGGACCCCTCTGCTGAAGAAACTTGGCCACTGCCTGAAAATTCAGCAGTCATGAATGGAGTGGGAGCACTTCCCCAGGCATGACACAGAAAGGAGTTGTCCAGAGTGGCTCATCTTGGTGGTGTGCCTAGGGATAGGGGTCCCCAGGCATGCCACAAAAAGAAGTGGCTGCTTTCAGGGGTTCCCAGGCAAGTTGCAGAAAGAAGCTGCCTGAAGTGGCTCCTTTGGGGAGCATCACACTACAGAGAGGAGCCACTCCAGGCAGCTTTTTTCTGTGCCACATGGAGGCATAGGCATGGGGGGACCCCCGGTGTCCCAGCTGCACCTGAAGGAAGCCACTCAGAGTGGCTTTCAGTGGCCGGAGTGGCAATTTCTGTGGTTCTACAAAGGGTGCCACGTGCTGCTCTGAATGTGCTCAGTTGCCACTGTCGGCACACGTGCCGGCAGTTGCCTACCCCTGAGTTACAGTCTATGACTATCCTGTTTGTATGCATGATTATATTATTATCCTGTTTATATGCATGTATCACGAACTGGGATTTTCTGCCACGAAAGCTCATGGAATAAATATATTTGTTAGTCTTTAAGTGTCACATGTTTGTTTTACTGAACTAAACTAACACAGTTGCCCCTTTGGATCTTGTATCATCTTTGTATCTGAAGTTATTGACTGTTTACATGTATTTCAAATGTGTTTGCTCCTGGAGGAACACCCACAAGATAACTTGTATACAATCTAACCAGCATATTGTGAATGGACTGAGCAAGTTAATGGCCCATTAAAGGACACTTACCTTGCCCTCTAGCCCATAGAAGGAATTTGTCCCCACCCAGTAAGTCTTCCTGTGGACGTTTTAGCCATAATATAGATCAGTGGTTCCCAACCAGTGCGCCGGGGCACGCTGGTGTGCTGTGGGAACACCCAAAGTGTGCCGCAAGCATGCCTGAGAGCTGGAGTTAAAGTTCCCTCCCTGCTCAGCTCACCTGGGCTGTTCAGAGCTGAGAAAAGGCAGGGGTTAAAGTAAGGGGGAAAGCACTGGAACACAGTTCTGGGGCCCCCTATTTTTAGTCAGGCAGCATTCTGGCCCCCCCCCCCCAAAGTAAAGGAAGGCACTAGAATGGGGAAATCCAGGGGTCCCCCTAAACATAGCAGGAGCAGCCCAAATGCACTGTTCAGGTGGCTCCACCTTAAACCTGGCTCTACCTTAAGCCCAGCCAGCAGACAGCTGGGGGAGGCTGGGAGTGTGTGACTCTCCCCCTGCAGGGCAGAGCAGCTTGTGTCAACCAGCCTGCGAACAGCCCAGGTAAGGGTTTCGGGGGATGGGGCACTGCTGGGGGTTGTGTGGGGCAGGGGTGTGTGTGTAGCAGAGGTGGGGGAGAGTGTCTGTGCAGCAGAGGGTGTGTAGCTGGGGTTGTGGGGTGGCTGGTTGATTGGGGATGTGTGTAGCTGGGGGTTGGGGTGGCTATGTGGGGGGCTGTAGCTGAGGGCTCAAGGGTCCTTCACAGGCAGAAGGGGGTTGAGGGAGGGGAGGACGGGACCCACTGTGGTGGGAGGGAGCAGCAGTGGGGTGAAGATTTGCCCTGGGTGGCAGAGAGCCACTGTGGAGAAGGGGGAAGTATCTGTTAGCTGTGCCATGCTCCCCTGCCCTGCCCTACCTTCCCACTCCCCAGGTTCCTCCCTGCCCCCCGCAAAGCCATTCTTGTTCTCCCTTCCCCTCCCCTCTCTTGCCACCTTTTTGCTGTTCCCCACATGGCTGCCCTTCTCTTTTGCCACCCCTGCCCTGCTCTGATCTCTAGACTAACTCCACCCCTGCTGTGCTACATTTACTACCCCACATAGCAGCCTTTCTGAAACACTGTGACATGGTTCAAGAATATTCATAAGTAACTTAAGTTAATTTGAATATTCATGAGTTTTTTAATGGTGGTGTGCCTTGAAAACTTTGATGGTCTCAAGGTGTGCCATGGCAGAGAAAAAGTTGGGAACCACTGATATAGATAACAGTGGGTTACTTACCAGTAACCGTTCTTCTCTGAGATGGGTTGCTGGCATACATTCAGTATTAGGTTCTACATGCCACAGTGCATGATTGGCCAAAAACTTTTTAGCCCTAGCCTGTCAGAGCAGGGTTGGGGGCCAACGCCCCCTCTGACTGCTCCCACAGCTATATATAGATGGCCCTGACCCTGAGTCCCTTATTATAGTTTACTCCAAGTAGCAGGGATGGTGGGAGGGGTCTGAATGTATGCAAGTAGCCTGTCTCGAAGAAGGACAGTTGCTGGTAAGTGACCCACTGTTTTTCTTCAAGTGCTACTCAGATACATTCAGTATTAGGTGACTGCTAGCTGTATTCTGGAAGGTAGGCAGAGTTAGAACCTTATTCACTGTCAGCACAGCTACCCACCAATGGCACAGCACCCAAAATTGGGTGAAGAAGCAGTGGACCACCAGGCAAACACCTACGGACACACCACCAAGTGCAAAATCTTTGAGAGAAGACGTTCATGAGAGTGCTGAGGGGTCATTTGCCACTCTGTCAGGAGACTAGAACTCCAATGGGGTGGTCCCAGTCCATTACTGGGGAACTTTGCTATATCATAATAGCAAAAGAGCATCCTTGTCACCAGGAAGACCGTCTAGTGTGAGAGGGTTGCCGTTCCATTAGTAGAATCGACTCCTGAGAAAGGCAGTCATGGTCCAGAGCAACAGGCTCCTATGCCTGCAGGTGATGAGCAGGGGTGGAATAATTGCCACCCTTGTGGCCTTAACCCCAAAGGGAAATCAAATGGGTTAGGTTGCTAACCAAGGGGTGGGGAACACATCGCCCCTTGTCCACAAGGGGGTAGGCAAAGGCCTTTCCTCACTGACGTACTGGCAGAAGATGCTGTGGCCAGGATTGATAAGGGGTGCCATAAACTGGGGCGCCATAAACTAAGGCATCCCGCCTCCATAAGGTAGATAATGTAGGAGGGAAAACAGAGAGGAAGGAGTAGCTGTGGACCTTGCTTCTCCCTCTGTTGATGCATAAGAATGGAGGGCCTGGAGGGAGGGCCCCAGAATTAAGCCTGGACTGTAGGGTAGGGTGAGCAGGGTTGCTGCCTAGGGCCCCACGCTTGGGGGGCCCCGCGCAGCTGCACTGCTGCCCCCCTATGCCAGGGACTGGGCGACCCAGCCAAAAGGGCGGCTGGGTTCAGTGCTGCTGGTCCAGCCACCCCCCTTCCCTGCCACTTGTGCTGTTCTCGGATCTGTGCCAAAGCAGCGGGGAGGGAGCAGGAGTCAGTGCAGAGCCGATATCACTACCACCCACCCTGGCCACACTGCCTCCCACCCCCCTTCCCACTGCTCCTGCACAGATCCGAGAACAGCACGCATGGCCGGAGGTGGGGGAGGGACCAGCAGCGCTGAACCAGGCTGCCCTTTTGGCCGCTCACCCAGTCCCCGGCATGGGAGGGGGGCAGCACAGGGGGTCTGCCCCTCCCATGGGCTGGCCAGCCCTGGCCCCCAGTGCTGAGGGAGGCTGGGGGCCCTGCAGAAGGTGATTTGCCAGGGGCCCCACACCCCCCTATGGATGGCCCCTCTCTTGATCCCAAAAAAGTCGGAGATGCTCCACCAAGGAGGCTATCGTAAGGAAAGAAGTGGGCATCCCAGAGGGGCCCTTCGTAGGGGTGACCCTTCAATGGGTTATAGTAGGGAAAAGGGGATCCCTAGGTACACTCATCCTAGCATCAGGAGAGAAGCCAAACAGTGGAGGGCATGAGTAATGGATGACCAGGGAGTGAAAAAAGAAAAACTGGTGGGAGGAATTCCCACATTAGGTCGTCCCCGACCATAGGGGCAGGGGTATGACCTGAGACAGAGGTGGCGAGAAACTGTAGCGTGGTGCTGGGAGGTGCTTTTGCAACTTCAAAGCTAGGTGCGCATTCCTCTCCCTTGCCTCCATACTCTCCTCTCCTGGTTCACGGACTTGCGTAGGGAGAGGTGTGCTGAAGTGAGGGAAGGGGTATCTGGCTGTGTCACAGAGACCACAGACAGCACTCTTGGATCCCCTTTGTTCACAGCCAATTGGGACTCTGCTATGGTGGAGCTTTCTCCCGAATCCACCAGGTCTCCATGCTACCTGTAGCCAGCTCCCAAATCCAGGCTCAGAGCATCCGATCCTTGCTCTGGCTTGTCTCCCCTGGGATGGGGTCCTCCCTCCAGGAGGGTCCCAGCCATCCCAATCAGCAGTGACACTCAGCCAATGTAGAAATGAGAGGATTTATTAGCAATCCAGTTTGCACAACAGCTAGGACAGTCGGCTTTCAGATCAACCAGGAGGTCTAGCAGTAAACCCCCAGGAAGGGCCCCAGAGATCCTGCCTCTCAGACCCCCATCTTCCTTCTACCTTCTCCTCTTCTCCCAGCCTTTTGTTCTCCTCCCAGCCAGCTGTCCTGCCCATGGTCTAATGTGGCCACAACCTGTGTCACCCACAGGGGGTCCAGGTAATCATTAATCACTTACTGTGTTATTGATTATTTTATTAGTATCTTTCAAGGCACTTATTGTCATAACATGGGGCCTGATTTTGCACTGCTCTACCCACAAGTCATCATCTGTACTTGTGCAAAGTGAATACAAATTTCTTCTGAATCATATGTGATTGCTAGTTTGTATTTGTCTGAGCCATCCCTTGCGGGGGGGCAGTAAGATGGGCGACTGCTGTGTGGTTCCGAAGCCCCGACACTGCCATGCTGTCCCTCCCCCCACCGTCTTTGGCTTGGGGCAGGGGCAGGAGTGTTGAACTGAGTCTCTGGGATCAGTTGGCTCTGGGATGGGGCGGGCCACCCCAGAGGCCAGGCTCCACTGTCCCGCCTTGCCCTTGGGCTGGCTGTTCTACCCTGGGGGTGGGGAGGGCTGACCCAGAGGTGGGGAAGGAGAGCAGAGCCTGGCGTCTCAGCCGGCCTGCTACCCCCTCCAGAAAAGGGGGGCAGGGGCCCCCCACAGTCTGATTTGCCCCAGGCCTACCCCCACCTACGGACAGCCCTGGTATTTGCTGTTCACTGGTATCAACCATGACACAAGTTACAAGGAAGTTGAGACATAGCATACCATTTTTCAAAATCCACTAAAGCACAACTTTAAAAAAAGTTAAAATGAGGAATGAAAAGGAAAGGGGGAAGGAGTGTTGTGGGAGAAGTAATAAAGGATACATCTACACTGCCAGTAGTAGGAATGATTGTGGAATATGCAGGCATACTGGGCTGGGCCTAGCTTGCTAAAAATAGCAAATTTGGGCTAGCTAAAAACTGAGCTAGGTTTCTAAAAATAGCTGTGTACCCATGGCACAAGTGCTGGCTAGCTGCCCTAGACTGAGCAGGACCCAGACATGGAAACTGATGGACAACAGACTAAAGAGGAAGCACTCACAGCAAAATGTCATTCTTAAGCAAAGTGTGTATGTTTGTGTATGGGTGTTTGTGCAAAAGAAGATTTATACAATAGTTAATGCATCTACACCAGTGGTTCCCAACCTTTGCCTTTACATAGACCACTACATCGTCATTGAAAGCTTTTGTGGACCACCATGTAATTATTCAATGGGATTATGTGTGTGTTCTGCACAGCCCTGTTGGAGACAGAGGTTCTGGCCCCTTACTTCATTTTTTTCTGTCACCCCAGCAGTGTTCCCTCTAATTTTTCATAGGCTGTATGTGCAAAAAATTTCTTTTGTGCAAATTTTTGGAACCAGTGTCCAAATTGGTGCGCACTACAGTGAGTGTGGTCAAACTTGTGAGTGCAATGCAGTAAGTGTGTGATGCAAATAACAGCTAAATTTTATTTTGATATGGTGATGGAAATGATTTTATAAATTATGAAACCTTATTTGAAACGTACTACTTGAAATTGCTTGCTTAAAGTAGCATAAAAATATTAGCACTGTTGAATTATTTTGTGCGAGCTTTATTCTGTTGTGTGCGCGGGTTTCACAACCTGTGTGCGCGTGCACATGCACACAGCTTAGAGGGAACATAGGTCCTAAGGTGTGGCACTCATGTGTCTTGCCAACAAGGGAACTTTCTTTGATGGATCAACTTGCTGCTGAATGGTTTTTCTCTCATTTCTCCTGAGGCCCCCACAGCACTCCCAGAGCTTCTCTTGTCCTTTACACCAGCTTTAAACTACAGTTCAGCCATCAACTGCAGTGGAGTTGTCTTGACCCAAGTGGAAAATCAGTCCCCTGGTCAATGATTAACTGTGACTGTTAAGAAATAGGGACTGAGCTCCAGAACTGGGTCCCTGGCAGAGCATTAGTTCCACTGCCTGCTGTTGTGAAGCAAAAAGAGCTGAATGTCTGGTTATGGGATTCAGAGAGCGAGAGTCTGTTTGCTGCTTTCTTTAGTAAAATAGAAACCTCTTAGTAAACAGTGCTGAGATAACAGAGGAATGTCTGTGCAAGGTTCGAAAGCTGTGACCAGAGACACTGATGCAGGTGGCACAACCAGGAAACTAACTGCTCACAGCCAGAGGTGTGCTCATCACTTACTCATATGTGGTAAGAGTTATGCTTGCTATGCAACCATTCAGGTCCCGCCCCCGCCTGCACGACGCAACTGCAAGTGCCTTGTTTCCATCCTGGCCCACATGCAGAACAGACTAGCTACTATTACTACCTAACCACTTCCAGTAAGTGCTCAGTCCTGTCCTCTGGTGCTGCACCACAGTACTCACCTGGACAAACATCCTAGTCCCCCTTGCAGATGCCGCCCCCTCTCCCCGCCACCCCTCCTTCCTATCAAGTTGAACTGTTACCAAGATATGAACATTTTTATTGCACCATCATCATAGTATCCCGGCTTCTGGAAGGACACTGGGCTACCCCATTCTTAGTGGCCACTGCTAGGAATTTGTTTTTTAATTCATTCTTCAGCCCTCATTATGTTGGGGTTTGGGTAATAAATTGGTGTTTGCCATGATCTGCAATAAGGCCCAGACTTGTGTGTATTTCAGGGTTAGACTTGGTCTGAGGCCTTGGAATTTCACAATCTTTTCCCAGACTCGGACTTGGTCTGAGGCCCCTCTGCTAAAATTTCTCTGCTTCTTCTTTTAAAGGTTCTACCTTGTCCTGGGGCTCTGCTGACTGCAGCATCCCACTGGGATGTGTTGTCTTGTTGGGGTTGCAGGCGAGACCGTTGCTGCTCTGGGGAAAGGCCCGGGGCATGGGTCCCAGACCAGCTGCCTGGCTGCGGGCCCCAATCCCCTCGGCCCCGATTCTCCACCAGGGCCTGATCTGGCCTCAGGCTCCTGCCATGCCAGCCTGGCCCAGGATCCCTGGCTGGGGACAGGAGAGGTGGGCGCGCTGCGGGCAGACGGGCCTGGGATAGGGCTGGGAGAGGCAAGTGCTGCCGCTGGCAGCCAGGCCCCAGATCTCCAGCCGGGGACGGGGATGGGAGCGGCAGGGGCAGCCCTGTACATTTGGGGCACTGGCACTGGGACTCGGGGCATATGCCCCATGTGCCAGGTGCCAACGACGCCCCTGGTTGCAGGTGGAAAGGAGCAGGTGGTCACTGGCCATCTCACGTTTAAAGGTCTTGAAGCTAGAGACAAGCCACTTTCTTCCCCTTTCTTCCCAGCTGCTGAATTATCACACAACACTGCCATGGAGGAGCTCATATTCCTTTCCTAAATGCAGAACCCAATGCCTTTCCTAGTGGCTGAACTCTGCCCAGCAATCATTTTAGACAAGCACGTATTTCCTCAGCTGCTGAATCCTCTCAAGCCCCCTCCCTCCTCTGAGCAGTCTGATTTTCCTTTTCCCAGCTGCCAAGTCCACTCACATCACTCTACCGTTAGCGAAATGTCATAATCCCCCTTTCAGCCACTAAATCCTCCCTCAGCCATCTGATTATTCCAGACAAGCAGCTTGATCCACTGCCCAGCTGCTGTGTACCCAGAATAGTCACCTCCCCACACAGACCAATGTCACCCTACACTGATTTCTATTCTTCCACTCTATGTACCAGGCGCTGACTCTGTCCTTCTCCCACTCTGGAGCTGCACAACCTGAGCCCATCAATCCTGCAATTTACTGCTGTATTGGCAGCATTGCTGGCTGCTAGGAGGCATGGTTTTCTACACTCCTGCAGATCTCAAAGTAGAAGTTTTCAAACTGCCCTAAACTGAGCAGGACCCAGACATGGAAACTGATGGACAACAGACTAAAGAGGAAGCACTCACAGCAAAATGTCATTCTTAAGCAAAGTGTGTATGTTTGTGTATGGGTGTTTGTGCAAAAGGAGATTTATACAATAGTTAATGCATCTACACCAGTGGTTCCCAACCTTTGCCTTTACATAGACCACTACATCGTCATTGAAAGCTTTTGTGGACCACCATGTAAACAAACCGCATTAAACATTTTTAACATAGCCCTGATAAGAGTCAAACTTGTATATCAAGGGCTATTAAAAACAGTTATTTCTAATAATTTATTGCACTCACTCACAAACATACCACACTCTTCACAGTACATTTTCCTGCAGTACATTTACCTGCAATAATTACTTCTCCCCATATCCACAGACCACCTGCAGTACCTTTGCAGATCACCAGTGGTCCATGGACCACAGGTTGGGAATCACTGATCTACACTAGGAGCCACATCTCTAGAAGTAGATCACAGGCTGCAGTTCTTCCTAGAGCAGAGATCTGCCCCCCTGAACAAGCTGAAGTAGGCAGTCCTTCATATTTTGAAAATAAAAAGCCCTACAGAAGTGTTAAGTGTTACTGGAGCCACTCATTAGCATGCAGCTTCCTTACCTGCTATCTCCACATCTACACTATGGATTCTACCACAGCACAGCTACGGTGGTGATTTGTGCTGCTGTAGTGATGCTTCTTACAGGAACACAAAAGATTTTTCTATTGCTTTAGTTAATCTACCTTTCTGAGGAGCAGCAGCTTGGTCAACAGATTTCCATTGACCTAGCTGCCTCTACACTGGGAGTTAGATCACATCAACAATGGAACAGTGGAGCTGGGCGAATGTAAATGTTAAGTTTAGACCAGGCCTTAGATGAGGGAATCTCTGTTTTCTTTAGTCTTGTCTGCCCAGAGAGTTTATATCAGTTCTCCCACTGTCTATCTAACAATGACATATCTTCACTGGTGGAAGTGTTGGTATAGATCAGTTGCAGGTGTGCTATCGTCTAGCCCCACCCTAAGCAGGATTAGATGATGCAGTGGTAGAAATGCTGTTGAAAGTCTGCATTTAATTTTTCTGCCAATGCTAGTATCAGTAGAGATGCTACACCAGAGGTAGGTGATTTGCTAGGGTCTCATGATGTAATCATGGGAATGTTTCCTATACCCTGTATTGTATTCTCGGGATGTAAAAAAGGGACGAAGAAGAGAGAGAATAAGGGACTCAAGTTAGAGTTCCAACACTTTAAAAAATTCCATTTACCTCTGCATGCAGATCTCTAGGAGTTAAGTCCTCTGAGGCATCTGACCAGGCATAGAAATCAGCCCTGCCCAGTCAAGAAGAGGAAATCCCTGAACAGGGTGTCATGTTGCAGGATCCAGACACAAAGCTAGGATTATGCAGTTACTCTACTGAGTAACTGGCAGTCAGACTAGGTGGATCCTGTAAACTCTGAAATAGCAGTATAAAAGGCTTGCTTTAGGGACATGTCTACATTACAAACTTTGGTCAATGCAAGTTACATTGGCATAAGGCCACTGCAGATAGCATATCGCTCTTGTGTACATATTAGACTCCTTGCTTGACAGCTGTGTCTACTCACAAGTAATGATTGTGTCAATACACAGTGCACCACTGATAGGTAATTTCAGTGTGCAGCTAACCACCCTCTAGCATACTGTCTTTTTTGAAGTCTTGGCAAAGCATTGTGGGGCAAAAATTAGTTCGAGGATGACTGGGAGGAAGGGGTCAAGGTTTCAGCATGGAACTTTCTCCATGCTATAGCATCATCAGGCTCTCCATACCCCTGTAGTACTCCTCACTGTTCGCCATCTCTAACAGAAGCATGGTGCCTGCACAGTTCTGTCCTCTTTTCATGAGTATTGTATGTAGAGAACACACAATCCTCCAGTATTTGCAAAGCTAGCTGCAAGAAAAACTGTGTCAGCAAATATGACAGTTTTGCGGACAGAATTCTATGGGACTTAGTGAAAGCCAGTTTAAGGTGGACAGTGGTGTTGATGGAGCAGCTACAGATGGTGGAGCACTGCTCCTAGGCCCAAGAAATGAGCACTGACTGGTGGGATCACATTGCAACACAGGTTTGGGACAACAAAAAGTGATTGCCAAACTTTCAGATTAGAGACTCATGTTCCTAGATCTGTGTACCAAGCTCAACCCAGCCCTCCAGCAGGAATGCCAGAACAAGAGCTGCATTGACAGTAAAGAAGAAAATGGCGATCATGCTGTGGAAACCTGCAAAATTTGGCTGCTAGCAGTCAGTGCAAAAACAGGTTGAAGTTGAAAAACCCACTCTGATAGTTGTTGTCATGCAAACGTGCAGGGCCGTGACTCTTGACCGTGTGCAGGACATAGTGGATGGATTTGCAGCAACAAGGTTCCCAAACTGGGGTGGAAACATAGCTGGCATGCATATCCTGTTAGAATATAGGTATTTAGGCTTGCCTCTAAAGCCTTTGATTGTTTAAATAAATTCTTATCACTTAAATAGTTAAACGGGTATAGAACAAAGAACCAAAACCCCAGGCTGCCTGTCTATGAGCCTTCTCTCCCTGTGACTTGCACTTTGACTAAGCAAAAAATGGCACCAGAGGCAGCCATAGACTGGGAAGCGTGTGGTCACATCCACACATTCCAAACAAATTACATTAAAATAAAGCAATGCTAGGTTGTTAAGAAGGCAATCCAGATAAAGGAAAGACCCTAGAACATTTAAAGAAACAGACAGCATTCTGACTGGTTTTTAAACATTTTTCAGCAAGTTGTGATTGTGGAATCTGTATCTCACATTGTTTGGTCATTGTGGTACCCACTTTTCTGATTGTTTCTGTCTTGCATAACTAATTGTAATCAGTCAAGGTGGCCAGATATGATTGGTTAGAGAATTACATTATGATATATTAGGATTGGTTAAAGAATTATCATGTAATATTTTAAAGACTATGATTGGTTAAGATACACTAGAAAAACTGAGATCAAATAGGAAGTAAGGTGCAAAGAAGGAAAATTACTGGTGTACGTGTGTGAAGAGCTCAGATTCTTGCTTGAGCACCCCAATAAACCGATAGTACTGCCTGCTGCCGGACTCTGGTCTTTTGTTTCTGTCAACGAACCAAGAACTGAGGAAGGGGGCCTAAAATACCCCTATTGTGGCACCAGCCCACAGTTCCTCAGAGTATATCAAGAAAAAGGGCTACTTTCCATGACTATGCAAGCACTGGTGAATTATTGGTGAATCAGCAATATCACTGTTGGCTCGTCAAGGAAGACACATAATGTTTGTTTTCAAGCTGGTGCGCACTGGCTCAAGAGAATGAGTTCTAACTTCAGGGCAGACTGTTAAGAAGCAGGGCATAAACCCCAAACTGACTGGCAGAGCCGTAGCGCAGGTTTTTGCCACCTGGAGCGCATTCCAATCAGAACGCGCCCCTTGCCACTAGTGGTGCTTGGAGCCAGCACTGGGAAAGCCACCCTTTAATAAAGCAGCTCTATTGAGCTGCTCTGCACTGCCCAGGGCTTTTCCCTGTTAGCCCCACCATAGTTACGGCTCTGGACTATAGGTTCTGTACTTAGATTTCACCAATGAACTATCAAATGTGAGCAGGGCCATCCCTAGCAGGCTGCAGGGCCTGGGGCCAATTGGCTTGTGAGGGGGCACGTGCCTCCCTCTCACACGGGGGAGGGAGCGGAAGGGGCTGGCCCAGAGGCCAGACTCTGCATTCCTGCCTCTCCCCTGACCCAGCCACTCCACCCCTGGGGGTGGGTTGGGGTGAGCTGGAGCAGAGTGGGCTGGCCCAGGGGCCACTCTCCTGCATAACCTCTGGAACCAGCCTGCCCCACCCCTGGGCCAGCTGTTCCCTGCCCAGGGCCATCCCAGAGCAGATGCTGGGTTCCAGACTTGCCCCCATCCTGCTGCCTTCAGCTTCATGCCAAAGGCAGTGGGGCAGGGACTGAGGACAGCACAGCTGGGGGGCACAGTGGGATGGGCCCCGTGCTGTCCTGCATGCAGCAGGACAGTCTGGAGCCCACGGAAGTGCAGGACCCAGGGCAATTGCCCCTATTCCCCAGGTCAGCCCTGACTGTGAACTGCTCAATTGCTAAAACAGCATTAACATGGAGTCAAAGATAGTGTGTTTACATACTCT
Source organism: Podocnemis expansa (assembly GCA_007922195.1). Taxonomy (NCBI): domain Eukaryota; kingdom Metazoa; phylum Chordata; order Testudines; family Podocnemididae; genus Podocnemis; species Podocnemis expansa. The sequence goes on along the minus strand of ML681971.1, from coordinate 247,636 downwards.
GCTCTATCTTACCACCCATGCTCCCTGACTCCATGTAGACAGTGCTATTGTGACATAAGAGATTCTCCACTGATATAGTTACCACCTTTCTGAGGGGTGGATTAGCTACACTGATGTGATGTGAGATGTTTTCCCACTGGTGTAGTAGTGTCTTCATTAAATATATGCAAAGACAAGGCCTTCTTGTTAGGGATTTTTATTCCCTTCTCCCCAGAGTTCAAGCAAATGGCATGAGTTCACATGTATGTCTCTTCTTTGTGAGGGCAGAGGGGCAAACGAATGCAGTTAACAATGTGAACTTTTAATATTTTGTAACATGGGCTACAAATGTTATCAATGTGCTTAATACATGCAGGATCCTACAAGCATTTCCTAAAGTCTAAACTCATTCTTATAAACTTAACATCTATTTTAACAATGGTGACATACAGGTAAACTGAACTAATTGAGCTACACGTCAGTGTTCAGCTGAGGCGTAAAGGGCTGGTTTGCCAGTATCACACCTGTATCTTAAAGAACACTATACTATTCAGAAAGCTGTAGGCAAGGACTTGCTTTCTTGACAGCTAGATTGCCAGTGCTGATGTAGAAATGCCAGTAATGATCCTGTGAGACTCAGTTTGCCTCTACCTCTCCTGACTCATGAAGTCATACAGCAGACACCTCAAGAGCATTCAGGGAAGATTCAGGCTCAGCAAGAATTGAATGACAGCTGAATGTGATTTTGGTAGACTGAAAGGAAGATACCTTTGTTTACTCACAAGATTGAATCTCCATGAGAAAAAAATCTCAGTGGTTATAGCTGCTTGTTGTGTCCTGAATAGTATCTGTGAAGGGGAAAATATTGGTGCCAGGGTGGAGGGAAAGGGTTATCTGATGAGTTTGAACAGCCATACACAAGGGGTGTCTGAAGACCTCAGTGTGGAGCTGTACAGCTGAGGGAAGTCTTGAAAGAGCATGTGAATAGCCAGCCTCTGTAATACATTGTTGTGTACTACGCTCAAGCAGATCCTACAGTTTTGATGTCTCTTTGGAACTGCATGGTAGTTGGTGTACAACTGTGAACATAAATGTCAATACACCTATTAATTTTGTGGTGTTTGCTGCACATTTACGACTGTGACACTGTTTGTCACTGTTCCTATGAGTTCTGTCACACTATACAATAAAAAGTGGGTGCCACCAGGCGTGCTACAGCATATGTTGACAACTAATGAATAGTTATTTTCCCAACAGCCAGAATTTTATTGAGTAACAAAAGAAATATAGAGAGCAATTTAAGAGCTAGTACATTAAAATATTAATACATTAACAGAACAGAAATTAATAAGGAGAAATAACATTGTCTATTTTACCTACACATACAGCAACCATGACTCTCACTGATCAGGACATGAAGCTGCAGTTGTCCTGGGGCAAAGGAATAGAGATGCAGCCCCTGAGGCCACATGGAATACTGGGGGGACAGGGGAAGGAGTTGCTAAAATGGAGTTCTTTATGGATGGCACAGGGAGATGAGATCATGACTGCTGGATCTATAGGTCCCCAAGAACCTGCAGCCTCTGCATTTGCTGCTAGAGAAGCCCCACTATGTCCTAAAGCATCTGCATTTCCTTATTCTGCTCCTGAAAATTACTAAACTTGTAATTGCATCAAAAAAATGAAGTTAGATAAAATTATTTATCAGCCTACCTTGATCTACATTAATCATGTTACCCTGCTTTAATTCTTTATTGTATCTCATAGCATCCACTCCTTTATCTTGCTACGGATTGATGTTAGGCCGATAGGTTTCTACTCCCCCAGGTAATCCCATTAACTTTTAAAAAATATTGGCACAGCATGAGTTTTCTTCCAGAATTCTGGAACTTCCCCATGTTCCAAATTTATTGAAAAACCAAAATTAATGGTTTAGTAAGCTCCTCAACTAGCTCTTTTTCAAAGTCTTGGATGCTACTTATTTGAACCTGTGACGTAAAAATGTTTAACTTCTGTAGCTTCTCTGTTTAACATCCTCCAGAGAAACTAGTCTTCAGTTCCTTACCCATCTTATGCTCTTAAGAATCCCCTCTTCTTTGTTGGGGTCATTTGTAGGATCTCACTGCCAAGGAGAGACTTTATGTTGGTCACTTGCTGTAACCTGGCTTCACTCTGTAGAATGCTAAGGGTTGCCTCACTCACCTCCCTTCCTCTTAGCTAGAAACAAACCAAACCAACCTTGACCGTTTCCTGTATATTTTTACCTTTACTTGATGGCCTCAAGTCCCTATTTTCCTGCCAGGCACTGAGGATATAGCTTTGTTCACTGCTGCAGCCTAACAATCTTTCAAAGCCCAGGACAGGGGTCAGCAACCTTTGCCGACCTCTGTGCTGGTCCTTCCTCCCAGACCCTCAGCTGGTGCTGGTGGCCCCCTCTGCTGAAAAAATGTGGCACCTGCAAGAAAATTCAACAATGGTCACTGCTGGAGTGGGAGTGCTTCCTAGGTATGCCATGGAAAGAAGTTACCCAGAGTAGCTCATCTTGGCAGTGTGCGTGGCGACAGGGGTCTCCAGGAATGCCACAAAAAGAAGTGACTCCTTTTAGGGGTTCCCAGGCATGTTGCAGAAAGAAGCTTCCCAGAGAGGCTCCTCTGGGGAGTATCACATTACAGAGAAGAGCTGCTCCAGGCAGCTTTTTCTGGGGTCACATGGAGGCATAGGCAGCAGTGGACCCCCTGCGTCCCAGCTGCAGCTGAAGGAAGCCCCCCACAGCAGCTTTCAATGGCAGGAGTGGCAATTTCTATGGTACCATCCAGGGTGTTGCATGCCCCTCTGAATGGGCTCTTGTGCCACTGTCGGCACATGTGCCGGGGGTGCCTACCCCTGGCCCAGGGCTGTAGTTTCCCCTCAGTGCCTAGGAAAGGTAAATGGGGGAGGGGTGTGTATGCGTGGGTGTGCGTCAACCTTGCTGTACTTTAGCTGCCTCAAGACAGAAACCTGGTCCTTGTCTCCACAGGATCCTACCCTGAGATGCTCTCTCCTGTTAATTCCAAAGGGATAGCCGTGTTAGTCTAATCCAGCAAAAAAACAAGGAGTCATGTGGCATTTTAAGACTAACAGATTTATTTTTCGCATGAGCTTTCGTGGGAGAAAATCCACTTTGTCAGATGCTTGGAAGCAAGAAAGCTCATGTGAAAAATAAATCTGTTAGTCTTAAAATGCCACACGACTCCTTGTTTTTTTTCTCTCCTGTTAGCCGCATCCTGGAGGCACCTTTTCTGCAGCAAGATCAAGGCCTAAGGCGGTGTCCACTCCACTTGCTGAACCATCCTGCGCCTGCACCCTTGCAGCCAGCACCTCCCCCACGGGACAGGCCCAGCTCACAGCCTCAGACGGCGGGGGCGGGGCGAGGCTGCAGCGCGGAACCCAGGGCCGCGGCCCGTGTTGCCCGACGGGCCGGAAAAGCGCGGCACCGAGGCGCAGCGGCCGGCCGGGCCGATCTCCCTGTCCTCGGCAGAGATGGCGGCGGGCGGGGACCTCCCGGCCTGGTGTGTCCAGCAGCTGCGCGGCGACTTCGGGCTGGATGTCGGCGAGGAGATCGTGCGGTGCGCGCCGGGCCGGGCCGGGGCTGGTTTCCTCTTGCGCTGTTCACGGCCCTGGATCTCCGTGAGGAGAAAGAGCAGCAGGAGCCTTTGCTCTCCCCTCCCCCCCCTTCTCTTCATGGCTCAGCGTCTTTAGTCAGAGTGGGGTTGGTGGCCTGCAGGCGGCATGAAAGTTTAGTGCAGGGCTCGGGCTCGGGGGGGTGTTAATGCATGTTGGAGCTGAGCGGCATGAGCTTCACACAGGTGCTTTCATTGCCGTTTTGTTCACCCTCCAGCTGCATTTTCCAGGGAGAGGGGATTGGTCCAGTCAGGCGTCCATAGGGTTAGCAGCTGTCAGGCAGAAGGAGGACATGTTCTCCTTTTTACCTTCATGTCCTCCTTCTGGCAGGCATTTTAAAATACATGATTTTGTCTGGCTTTTTACTTATAGGGGTTAAAATATGCTGGAACACCCTATTTTTAGGGGCGAGTGTTCCAGGGCTCCCTAAAAATAGAGGAATATTACATTAATACTCCACTTTCTTCATGTGCCCTCCAATGTCCTCCTTGTCGTATTTCCCTGTCCTCCTTTCCAGGCTTTGGTATCTGGTAGCCCTAGGCCTCCATCCTCCCCAAGACTTGAACAGATGCTTAAGATTATGCACCTGGGTCACTGAAGTCAGTGGCACGATTTGCCTACACCAAGTTAAGTATATGTGTAGAGGCCTGCAAATATTTGGATATCCGCACAATATCCGCGTCTGCGGATACAACACGGGTATCCATGGACCATTTCTTGCAGATGCAGATCGGATACGGGTCCACATATTTTTATCTTCACAGAGCTAGAGCCCTGCAAATATGTGGATATCCACAGATATCCATGTTATATCCGCGTCCGTGGATACAACATGGATATCCGCGGACCATTTGTTGCAGATGCAGATAGGATATGGATCCACATATTTGTTTCCGTGCAGGGCTCTACATGTGTGTAAGCCTTCCTAGGCCTATGGTGTTTAAACATCTGCTGCTAGTAGTTGTGGGACAAAGATGAGTTGGTTTTTAAATGCAACCCCACTTACCGCATATATTCTTTTTACATTTAATTTATTTATGTACAGACATACACACTGATACACAGCCTGGTTAGCTTGAAGTGTAATTCAGATATTAGTCCTAGTTCAAATCTTGTTCATGCACAAAAATCTCTAGCTTGAGTTAACTGGTGCTTCAGGGCTACATTTAAATTACAGAACAGTGAGGCTCAGAGGCAGTGAGGCTCAGAGCCTGGGTCAACAGACCCAAGGTGCTGTAGGGCTGGGAAGGGGAGTGTAAACAGCCCTTTGAAAGCTTGAGCCTGGGGTCTGACACCTGGCAATGAGGGTGGATCTGAGACCCCAGACCAAGCAGAAATGTTAACACTGCTGTTTTTAGCCTTGTAACACAAGCCCAGTAAGCCAAAATCAATTGACCCAGGCTTTGAAACTCTCTGTCTCCTTTTTGGCAATATGGACCTCCCCTTTAAGCTTTAGCTGGCTAACCCCTGTTGGAAAGTTTAAGCTAGTAATACTCATGTTGCAATTGGCAGCAGCTAATCTGGTCTCCCTGCATTGCTATTTAATTCGCTCTGAGTGTTTTGAAGAATGGTCTCTCTAGAGGTACATTAATTCAAATGCAGTAAACTTGGATATGATAAAGTCATGTCTACACTGCCGTTTATGCCAGCAAAATTTGTAATGTGCAGGATGTGGAAAAAAGCAGCCCAATGAGCAACATGTTTCACTTATATAGTGTGCAGTGAGCTTTTCCCTCTGACATAGCTACTGCCACTGGTAGATGTGGTTTTATTATGTCAATGGCAGAGCTCTCTCCCATGGTCATAGAACAGGCACCCAGGTGATTTTACAGCTGAGTTTCTGTAAGTAAACTCATAACTGTGGATGCTCTCTGTAAAATAAGTCAGATTAACTACTTCATCTGCCATTGAGGTGCAAAGGGATACCAAAAATTTGTTTATAAGGTGCTTTGATATTCTTCCATTCAAAGATGGAAGAGAAGGGCAAAGGATTTTGATGTTGTCAAGTAGAAGGGGGAATAACTTTCAGTAACATTTTGACCCATGAGATTGACTTGCACTTCATTTGTGGTTTGGTTTTAGGGAGTATGGAGTGAGAAGGAATCCCAGTGTGATTTTTAATTCCTTTGGTGAGAGGGAGAGTGCAGTTCTCACTTTATTGGTGTGGGGTGGGTCACTTGGAGAGGTATCTGACCCTTCTGTTTTTTGCCTGGTTCAGAAATAATAAGGTATTGCTCCAAGTGTATCAACCTCAGGAACATGTCCTCCTCTTATGCCTTTTTTTAAAACCTCTTCTCTATCATGACCTCTGCACTAACTTTATTGGAATGGTATGAAGGGAAAGTTGAATTTAGCTTTGGTGTTTCCTGTCTGGTGGAAAATATACTCTTCTTCTCTGATCCCTGCCAGGTACATCCTGTCAATTGAAAATGAGGAGGAGATCCGAGAATATGTAATTGACCTCATTCAGGGAACTGATGGAAAGAAGAGTCGGTTTATAGAAGAGCTGGTTACCCGATGGAGAAAGGCTTCTCAGCCAGCTTCTGACCCTTTGTCAATGTATAAAAAAAAAGAGGGTGAGTCAAAGTAGAGGGCGAGTGATAGAATGAAAGTATCAAGAGTAACCAAAACTTATCTTAATTACTTGATCAGCAGGTGCTTATATGGCCCTAAAGCATCCTCTGCAGCTGGTCTTGTATATTCCTCTCTGTCCATTAGAAAGGTTTAAAGTCAAGAGATCCTTCTTCCTGGGAGTTCACCAACATTCACTGCTGGTAGCTAACATGCCTTCCTACTGTGTGCACAACACTTAGAGACTTCAGAAGTACTTCGGGCTGGAGACCAAGGCAAGAGGGGGCGACGCAAAGGAAGAAACAAGCAAGAAACATCTCTGTATGCTGAGGCCTCGCTGCCTGCAGAGGAAGTTAAAACACCCCTTGACCTGGCCAAGGTGAGTGTGCCTGGCAGCCAAGGGAAAGCGACAACTGTAAACTGCAGGGCAAATGGGTCTTTCAGAGTAACACGAGGGAATAGATGGCTTTTTGCAAGCTGCAGCTGACTTCAAGCAGTAGTAGCTAACTGTGTGAAGAGATATGACTGTTCCAGTGACTCTTTAGCACTGCTAGCATAGAACATTCTTTACTAAATGAAAGCATATAACATGGCCTGGAGCCATACTCTTTCAGACTATGGTAGCAGATTTAGCAGACCTCAGAAAGACTTCTAGGGCTGATCCCTTTAGCAGAAACATCCAGCCAGTTTTAATGTAAATGGTCCTACTGGAGTGAATAGGTCATGTGTTTTGAGGCTATTGTTTCAGGCTGTTCATAGACTCATGCTCAGAGCACTGCACTGGCTTATTTTCTGTTCATGTTTTCAAGGTTCTCTTCATGACTCTGGGGACAAGAGATGTATTTTTTTAAAAAACGAAAGCCTGGTTTAGTACATGTAATAGGCAATGAAGACAGTGATCACCAGAACCAACAGAAATGATTTTAACTGGCAGTGTTAATGAATACAAAGCTAATCTTAAAATAGCAAAAGTGTAATGGATCATAAATTTTTTCCCAAGCCCTAGTTTATAAGATGACCAGATGAGGCAGTGGACACATGAAGACGGATCGTGAGGGGTGGAAGGTGTTTTCTTAAAGTGGTGTTTGGAGAAGGCTGAGGACCTTGGTGGGGTGTTGGTCAAGGGGCATGGCTAAAGCAACTGGGATGCTGGTGAAATAATCACATCTACTTGGTTTAAAGTAGGGGCGTCTGAACTTAATGGAACTCAAGAGCGACACAAGTTGATTATTAAACCTTGGAGAGCTGCACCAAGGCATATAACCACATACCTTTACCTACTCCAAAATTACTAAGCTTAAAATTCATTGCATACTTTAATTTTATCGTAAAAACAGGGCAAATATTGATCCTACTTAAGTCAGATTTTAATTACTTAAGGTTACCACAAAAACTAGACCTATATAGTAAAAACTTAGCTGTTGCTGGATGTAGAACACTGCAGGCTAGTGGCCTGTTTTTTAAAATCTGGGGCAGTAACTTGTCAATGCAGTATGTAAATGCTATCTCAGGTGCTGATCTCTAAGTATTGCACAGTGTTTTGATTTAACAGATTTCATTGTGGAGTACAATGCTTCATAGCAGTGAGTTGTGCCAAAAATTGAAAGTAATCTACATTCAGTTTTAAACTTTCCTTCTCTATATTTTCCTTTCTTATTATTCTACATCATGTTTAGGACTTGTAAAACACGATTTTATTTTAACAAAGAGAAAACTGGATTTAGGCCTATGAGAGATTTTAAACATGCTACAGCATCCCCGGCCACACCGCCACTTCCCTGCCATCCCCGGCCATGGCGCACTTCTCCACCTGTCTCTGACCATGCCGCGCTTCCCTGCCATGCCCTTCAGCGAGCCACACTTTTTCTTTTGAGAGCCGCAATTTGGCCATGCTTGGTTTAAAGGATTTAGTCTGGGAAAGCTTTGACCGTTGCTTAGAGCTTTTCAGGTTGCCAGGCTCCTGCTGCTGCACATAAAAATCCTTGAGTGCCAGACAGAAGAAGCTGGAGCACTGGTTAAAGCTTTCTCACTGGCCTGCTAAGTTTGGATGAGACTGGGTTATTTAACTGGCTTCACAGCCCCCATTTCCACCCTTTCTAGTTCCAAATCCTTAGCTTCCTCCATTTAGAAATGTTACATTTGAAAGAAAATGAGGAAACTTGCAAACAAGTCTTTGTTCTATTAGAGTTAAGGACGCTTGTATGTATGGCACAAAAAGGAAATGCACTGAAATCTGGGTTAAATGTGAAGTTAAGGCATTGTTCATAACCAACATAATCTCAGTCTCCCAGCATTAGGACCATCTATACCACCAGGATACACAAAAACAGCACACTAACACATTCTATTTCAGTTCAGCCATTTTCTAGCTCTCAAGATACACATCAAAGAACTGAGAATCTTTGCTGTCATCCTGTACAATTTTCCAGACTAATCTTTGGGGCTTTGCTTTTCATACAGGGTGTTTAGCTCGGAGGCAGCTTGCCAGGGGTCTGAAAATCTAACCTAGGCCCCTGTTCAAGTAGACAATAGGAGCTGTAACTTTTTATCAAATGGAGCAGGTTGTAACCACTGTTCTCTTTAATGTGGTGGTGAGACCTTCAAAACATGAGGGTCTTACAGTGCATGGTTCTTGATTCAATTTCCTCAAGCTCAAGAGGGAACATTGTGTGCTGGGACATATAGTCCCCAAGAGTTGCATCTGGCTCCTGAAAGTGAGTTGCCACAGGTGAAATTGTACAATTTCATGGGCCACTCTTGGGTTGTCCCTGTCTTACTATATTGCACATGGACTTTGTTCTGGAAACTGAGTTAAACAAACAGCAAAAACATCCTAATCCTATCTCCTTATTGTTGTATCTGTTACCCTAATAAAGGTGCTGAGAAGTCTCTGGCAAGGCCTATAAGCCTTGTCTTTCTCTTCGTTCTTGTTAATAAAAGCAGTGGCCTACTGATGGGAATAGCACTAGTTGAATAGAGCATGGGTGGTGGGGATCCTATTCTTAAACCCTAAACCAGAGTCCTGGAACCATTGAAACAGGAAGAATGAATCACAACAGTGTATGTGACAGAGACGGGAGGAAAAGCAAGAGCTGTGAGAGAAGGTGTCCTGACGCTGTTGTCTGTCACCATCTGAGACAGAAATAACAGTGGGAAAGTAGCACCAGCAACAGCTGGGGTGAAGTTCAGGTCATTGGAGTGATCTGTTAACATACAGTGAACAGAATCAGTGAAGTGCTGCATCTGTGCAAGAGGATGGTCTCTTAGAAACAGCCCTTCACCAAGTCTAGGAGAGACCAGAAGAGTAGAGGCAGGGGGAAGCTGCCCAGCACCACAAGGGGATTCCGAAGCATATCTCAGAGATGATAAACAACAGGCAGAGCCTTGATTCATCAGATGAATGTCACTAGAATCAGGCGCAACAGTCACAAGAATAAAATAAGGGTGATCATTCCTCAGGCTTCAACCTACAACCTGCTTACCAGCTGGAATCAGGAAGATCTACCACCCCTCCGCTGAGGGGATGGCACTGCACATGAAGGCACGTTATTGTGAGTTGACACGCTCCTTCAAAGCATCTGGTGTTGGCCATTGTCAGAGAAATAATAGCAGGCTAGAGACACCTTTGGTTCCACTGGAGCAATTCCTGCATTCTGTAATATGAAGGGCTTGGACTCTATGGGTATGTCTACACTATGGGCTTAACTCAACTTAAAGCCTTGTAAGTTGGCTTAAGCAAAGGCAGTCTATATTTAGAAATTATTAAGTTGACTTAAGCAACTTCTTAAGTTGACTTAAGCAGTCCTGCCCTTTAAGTTGACTTAAGCATTTAAGTTGACTTTACAGATAGGGCTCACCCCCATCCCTGCCCCGCGTGTGATTGGGCTCCGGGGCCCTGGTCCAGCCTCTGGGGGCCCAATCTGGCTCCTGCCGTGTGGCAAGGAGCTGGGGGCTGGATCAGGTTCCCAATTCCTCTCTGCAGGTGGCAGGGGCTGGCAGCTGACTGCTGCCCTGGCAGCCAGGAGTGCATGGAGTCGGCTTCTGCCTTTGCCTCTTGCAAGTGCCTAGGGCAGGAGTCATCTGCCAGCGTCTGCAGCAAGGGGCTAGGAGCCTGATTGGGTTCCCAGCCCCTCTCTGCAAGCTGCAGGAACTGGCTGCCAGCCCCTACCACCCACAGAGAGGGGCTGGGAGCCTAATCTGGCCTCCAGCCCCTTACCATAGGCTGTGGGGGCTCAGAGCCAGCTTCTAGCTCCCACAGCCTGTGACAAAGGGCTGGGGGCCAGATCGGGCTCTCAGTCACTCTGCAGGCTGCAGGAGCCATCTTCTAGCCCCCACTACTTGCTGCAAGGGGCTGTGAGCCAGGTCCAACTTTCAGCCGCTTGCCAGTGACGGCTGGGGCTGGGTCGGCTCCTGGAGCTGGATAGGGCTCGGGCTGGGGGTGGCCCTGTGCACTGTGTTCAGTGCAGACATACCCTGAAGTTGACTTTAAGTCGACCTTGTTAAGTTGACTTCTAAGCTCCCCCTGCCCCCTTCGGCATAGCCTATAACAGAGAAGGAAATTTTATCAGAAAAATTACCTGTACGGTATCTGCTAAAGACCTGAAGGAAGTAAGAAATTGTTTCAGTGCTCAAGATGAAAGAGTGCTTGAGAGAAGAGAGTGAGAATTCCGTGGACAAGCCACTCATTCAGCTCTCATCCATGATATCCTGTCTCCTTTATCATCAGTGTTCCCATTTCCAGTATAAGATATAGGTAACTGACCTGAGAGAGACTACCATCAAAAGTAACCTGCCAGTCTTGCTAATATTGTGCTTTGGATGAGGACAGTAATAAATTACATTATGCCAAATTGCCATAAACTATAGATGTCATGGAGGAATCCTACTTAGGTTATAGTGGATGTTTGGGGCTGGGTAGGAAAGGTGGGTTGTGCATTACCTGTATAGCCCATTAAGCTAGCTTTAACATTTATTTTATTCAGCAGTGATACAAGGAACATACAGGCCTGTCTCTTGCAAGACATTGGCATCTGCAGTTAGCATAATGCTTGAGGCCTATGAACTTTGGCACAGATAAATAGCTTAACAGTCACCTCTAAATTTTGGGGAACTAGAAGTAGTGTGTGTAAGGGAGAAGTTTCCCCATAACGACACCAGCCAACCACAGGAATATGAGCTAATGCCAGCTTTTGGATAGAAAATCCACAGAGGTCTAACCACAGAAGTGCCATGGCAACAAATTGAAGTAGATGATAAGGCAAGATCATTGATATACTAATCTACAGGAGGGTACCTCAATGTTAATAGAATGAGGAAATAGAAATAAAGAAGGGGGAGAAACACCTACTGAATAGGCATTAAACGTAGTGTCAGCATAACATATTATAAAAGTTGTATCCCAGCCTGTGGCCAGGAGGGGGGGGAGAGAGAGCCATTGAGATGTGCCAGAATGATGATCACTGGTGATGCAGAAGATGCTGGTGAACATTTCAGGCGGTTCTGCAAGAGATGCATGAGCTTTTGTGGTAGAAAATCCCAGTTTGTCAAACACTTGAAGATCAGAGAACCATGAGATTTTTCTCCCACGAAAGCTTGTGAATTAAAGAAATTAGTCTTTAAAATTGCCACAGGATTCCTTGTATGTTTTGCTGAACTAGCCTACTACTCCTCTGGAACCTGCCAGGGATGGTGTGAGTATATGGATGTTCCACATCTCTATCTACCTTGCTGGATTAGAGTTTTTGTGACTTTTCTAAATGTATTAGTAAGCTGTTAGTAAGTACAGAAGGGTTCTGAAAGTGTGTGTGTTGTGACTGGGCACATTGGAGCTGAACAGTAATTGTAATATGGGGCCTGTTCTTGGGAAGTGACCCTTTTAAACCATTACTAGGGATTCGTGAGTGATCCATGTAATTAACACACAATTTATAGATCAGGTTATAGATGTGAGGTAAAAAGTCTTGTCTCTTTGTCAGGTATTTGGGATTTCTGTCTGTCTCTAGGTGCATAGGTCATCATATAAATGTGTTGGGAATATGGATTTACTGAGTTATAACATGTTCCATGTTCAGCACTAGCACGGTGACTTGAAGCTATGTGTTGGCGGGGATTTTGGTTGCTGATTTTTCTGTAGTTTTCGTGTGATTTAACAAAATCTAATGTAGGTTCCTTCTTCTCAGGGTCCAACCACTTTTTCTCTGGCACATAGAACCAGGCTATTCCAGTTTGCAAAGAGAGGAAATAAAGCTGAGCTGTCCTTCAGTTCTTGTATCATGCATTGATGCTGAGCTTTGCTTCTATTCAGCAATGTTGTCCTGGTTTGCAGTTGGAGTCTGGTCCCACTTCTACGCGGGCCTCTGCTTCTCTCAGACGTTTACGTTGCAGTGAGAATGTTGTTTTAATTCACTCTTTCCTGTTTCTAAATTAGGCACAAGAGATGGGCAGTGGTGGCAATGTTGGTGATTCCTCCAAGAAAAAGGGCAAATTCGTCAACCTTTACACCAAGGAGGGTCAGGACAAACTGGCAGTCCTGATCCCTGGGCGCCACTCCTGTGAGTGCCTGGGGCAGAAGCACAAACTCATCAACAACTGTTTGACCTGTGGCCGAATTGTCTGCGAACAGGAGGGCTCCGGCCCCTGCTTATTTTGTGGTACATTGGTATGTTATGCCCTGCTTTTTTCTGTTGGCTGTTGTTAACTGCAGTGTCCAGTGCTTGGAGATGGCATGTGGCTGAATTAACCCCACTAGTTTCTTACCATTCCAGTAAATTAACAAAGTTTGTTTCCCTTCTGAATTGGGCAGCTCAGATCAAAGTCCTTTTAGAATCTGGAGCCATTACTAAGGCTGTAGCGTGAGAGTCTGTGTTGCACCTTTATCTTGCAGTGCAGGGGGAGGGGAGGCTGGAGTGGATTTAAGCCATCTGTTCACCTTTGTGATTTTGAGGGACTCTAAAGGCTGGAGAGACTGCCAACATAATTTACAAAGTTCTGGAGGTCTGATTAAATTATGGCAGCCCCATGGAGCAGCCTATGGGCTTCAGGACTGCAGCCTTCCCCCCCAGCATGGTACTTACGCCTGCCAGCAGGGCTTGCTCAGGGGTTTCCACGGGGGAAGATCTTCAGCAGGAACTAGGGTTTTTATGCTGTTTTTGTTCTTTAAACTAGCATAAAGGGGCTGGAGCACTGTTTAGAATTTCTTAAATGATCATCACATTCAGGAAAGGCTGGGAGGCGATACAGGGTCAGATAAGAAGGTGTCTCCCAAACAGGATCAGATTTTCGTTCTAAAAGATGACCCACAAAGAAGAGCTAACCTCTCAGTTTGGAAAGCTGATTTGAATTATTTTCCATTCCTTTTCTATGCCATTTGAGTTTCCCTGTGTTTTCTCTCAGGAGGACATGAGTTACATTTTCATTATCCTGGGCCTCAGCTTCCCCATTTATAAAATGAACTGATGCTTCTCTAATTCCCTAGGGTTTGTCAGAATTAAAGGTATGCTATAAAGAAAAGCGAAATAAAAATTGGGGTTGCTGTTTTGTGGTGATGACCTGAAAGGTGGTGGTGATAGGGTGTGTGCATGTCAGATTTTTTTGTTAAGGATTTTAATTTATTTTTTAACCCTAGGAAATGAGTAAGGTCAAACTGAGCTGTTTGGTTTTGCTGGAAAGAGCTCTTGGGAGTCTCTGCATATTGTGTGTTCCCTCAACTTATTTGATGGGACATCAGGGCAAAGAGTTTAATAAAGAGTTTCTTTCTCCTGGGAGTTCCCTATATACTATTGCTAAATATGTTAATACAAAAAACCAAGATATTTTAAAGGCACCCTGGGGAACAGAATAGGTTGGTTTCTGGCCTTATTTCTCCCCACAACTTTATGATGTATTTAATTTAAAAAAATCAGCCAACATCCACACACTTTAAAGGCACATTGGGGAACATAGTATGTTGGCTTCTATCATATTACCTCCTCCCCAACTTTATGATGGATTTTGTTTTAAAAGAACAGCAAAAACCTTGCAAGTTTGTCTGCCCTGGGCAGTGCAGTGACTGGAAAGCCAGTGTAATTGACTTCATGAGAGGGCGAAAGCTGAATAATTGAGCAGAAAGTGAAGTTTTTATCAAACTACCTTAGTCTTCTTTTACATATCTATGTAACACCAGTTTTTCATGACCATCTGGGTGAGAGAATGCCTTTGTTAAATGCTGCCCACCTCTTTAATGATTATGTGAGAACACCACACATCCCTGAAATCCTTCAGCAAAAAAACGACGAAGAGAAGCTTCATGTTGCTGAGATTTCTAAGATAAAAGCTTGTTTTCTGTTGTTTTTTTAGGTTTTCTTTCCATATACAGCAAAGAAGCAGAAAGGTCCATCCTAGTAAATCCCATGGACCCAGTCTTCATTTCCCCTTGCAGCTCTCCCTTAACTCTTGTCAAGGGCTTTGGGGCTGTCAAGAGCTATGTATTGCTCTTAGCTTTGCTTTTCCTGTTGTCTTCTAGGTGTGCACTAAGGAAGAGCAAGACATTCTGCAGCGTGACTCAAATAAGAGCCAGAAGCTGCTGAAGAAGCTCATGGCAGGTTGGTAGCAACCCTGTGTAATGTAGTTAATCCAGCAATTATACAGCAGGGTCAACCCTGCTTTGCCACAGGGCTGGACTGTGGCAGTGACTATGGCTGTATTTTCAATGGTGTTGTGTAAGGAGACAGGCCCCAGGTCTTTCTGGATTCAAGCAGTCTAGATCTATTCCTTCTGGATAAAGAGAGGGACTCTAGAAAACTGTATGGGGGAAATTTCCCAAAGATGCAGGGACTCCATCTGGATAGTTGATACTGGAGGCTTTCTGCAGTATTTGGACTCTCTGGAGAAGATGAGCAAAATCTTTCCAACCCACCACAGCTCTGTGGCAGCATTCACTGGCCTTGAAGAGCTGGAGGAGCATCTCACTGGAGCCCATCAATCCTGTTTCTTGCCCATTATGTTGTGCTTCCCTTTCCAAGTGGTTTGCAGGTGCCAGCGGGCTAGGCCAGGCTGGGTGCAGTGCCTGAGTTTCTTGCATGGTCCTGTGTGATGCGGTGACCACAGAGCACCAAAGCTGGCCATTACACAAATAATTCCAGACTAAGTGACGTGCAGTAGTCCTTAAAAATGAGAATGAAATTCCAAAATATTGTGTTTGCTGCTGAGTGAGACTTGTGAGGTTTATAGAGGCAGCTGCTATTAATGTTCTGGAAGGACTGTTTGTGTCTCACCCTTTTCTCAGGTGGTAAATGTAGGAACAGGACCTGGAGGAGAAGTAAATATTTAACACACTCCTCAGGTGAAATCTTAAGGATTGTGGGGCTATCTGCATTAATTTTCTTACCCTCCAGATTTCCAGTGACCCTGGTTAGAGCTTGGAATCTAGTTTATTATGTTCTTAATGGAGGCTTCTTCTCCTAGTGACTGAGAGGTACAGGTACTGGAACTGTTTTCCTTGCTTCCACAATTTCCTGACAATTAAAGATGTGCTGCCTATGGCTAGTAGTAAAACCAAGCTCCTGGTCCTAGGTCTGCAAAAATCTTGAGAAAACAAACAAGGAATCCTGAGGCACCTTAAAGACTAATAACTTTGTTTGGGCATATCTTTCATGGGTTGGAACCTACTTCCTTGGCTGCATGGAATGGGAGTAGCAGTTATAGGTGTATATATACACATTCAAAGAAGGGTGAGTTGCATTATTATGTGGAGTTGATGAAAAGGCGAGAATGTTTAAAGAGGAAAAATTACTTTTTATAGTGAGTTAGTCACTCCCGGTGCCTATTTAGACCCAGGTTGATCGTGTCAATTTTGCACATGAATTCCAGCTCTGCAGTTTCACGCTGAAGTCTTTTGATTTTTTTTTCCCTTCCCCCTCTGAAATATGTATTCAGATTGGGTCTGAATAGGGACTGGGAGTGGCTAGCTCACTATAAAAAGTAACGTTCCTTCTTTAAAAGCAAGGAGTCTTGTGGCACTTAAAGACTAACAGATTTATTTATTGCATGAGCTTTCGTGGGAGAATATCCCGATGCTTTGAAGAGGGAGAACTTACAGAATTGGATGAAAATAAATGCAGGGGAGTGTAAAACATGAGATCATGTCACACAAGTTCTCCCTCTTCAAAGCATCTAACGAAGTGTGATATTCTCCCACGAAAGCTCATGCAATAAATAAATCTATTAGTCTTTAAGAGCCACAAGACACCTTGCTTTTTTTTTGCTTTACTAGACTAACACGGCTGCCCCTTTGGAACTTTCCTTCTTTAAACATTCTTACCTTTTTGTCAACTGTTGTAACCTTGTTAAGACTGTTCCTCCACATAATAATGTGATTCACCCTTGTTTGCATGTGTATATGTGCCTAGCAAACTGCTATTTCCACTCCATGCATCTGAGGAAGCGGGTTCTAACCCACAAAAGCTTATGCCCAAATAAATTTGTTAGTCTTTAAGGTGTCTGTTTTACTGGAATAGATTGAAGCAGCTACGCCTCTGAAAAGATGTAAATGTATTTCAGAAGCATAACTTGCCAGCCTTCCTTGTCTTGCCTTTGGTTAGTCAGCACTGTAATGTGATTAGCTGGTCTTCTCTGCAGCAAGGTGCCATGGCTCAGTGACAATGGGAAATTGCAGAGCCTTTTGCCTCTCTGAATCTAGCCCACATCACTACAGTCTGTGCGGGGGCCTGTGTGAAACACATTGATGGGTCTCACTGGAGCTGTGATGGGAACAGTGTTCCCATCAACTTTGGCTCCTTGCTTTTCTTGGCATGAAGCCAGGGATTGCTGGCTGGGAACTGAATTCCCTTTCTCCCTTCAAGGCTTGTTCCCAAGTTGCATTGAGACATATTGGTGGCTCAGTGTGTGTGGGAAGCTCGTCCGGTGGGCTTAGGGCAGGTTTGTTGTGGTTAAATAGAGTGTTTTGGGTCCCAGCACTGTAAATCCAATGCCTTCCACCTGCAGGAGAAGCTCTTTGGAACAGTTTTAAAAGGCAAAAGTAACCTTTGATACTGGATTATTTTCAACTGGAGCTTTGCCATGAGTAAAGCTTCAGTGGGATCTCTCTAGCACTGGCATTTTAGCCAGTCTCTGGAATACTGCAGCAGGCTGGAGCTGGCATTATGGGGCAGCACCCTAGCTTGCTTAAAAGGTATTTTTGGTGTTTCCCTTCCTTTACTCTGGTGTATTTGAACTGTGCTGCTTTTCTGGGTATGGGTAGAAGGTGACAGGAGCTGACTCCATTTGATCTGAGGGTCTCTCATCTCTTTTACAAGGTGTCAAGGGAGCTTCCTGGCTCAGGAGTTTTAGGGCTCAGCTCTACCTGTTCCTTGCCAAGTGCCTCTAGACCCTCCTTGGGGTGTGTCAGTCCTTGTCCCAGAACCACACCTTTCTCTCGGGACCTGAGGGAAGGAAAGCGTCTAAATCCCTAAACCTGTGAAATGCTTGACCTAGATTTTCAGATTGGTTTGCTGCTGTGCCAGAGAGCTCAGGAACAACAGTTCCATCAATATGAAACCTTCTCTTAGTGTCCAACCATAGGGGAGAATGAGCCAAGCCTCTGAATTGGCCTGATGCAAAGCCCATTGGAAGCAGTGGGAATATTTCCATTGACTTATCAGGCTTTGCCACGGTACCTAGGAGAAGAGAGAGATTCCTGAAAAGAAAACAGAAAGGAGCATCCTGTTGACTGGTTCTGGAGCTGCTCTTGCTTCCCTGTGCTGTTCAGCCCATGAAGAGGCTGGCTTGACCTAGAGATGTCACATACCTTTTGCAACACCCCATTTGGAAGTTTCATGCTCAGAGGGCTTTTGGATTTGAAACTCAGTGGGAAAACAAGGTTCCTGCAAGATTCCAGTGGGGCAATCCAGTCGAAATAGCTAGTGAGTGACAGACATCTGTGGTGGAGGTTGGGACAGAGGGGAGTCAGTATAAGACATGGTGGGGCAGTCAATGTTAACTATATGAGTGAGAAAGGGGAGGTGTGGAAAGCTATGGTGAGTAGTAGAAAAGAGAAATTGGAGGAGCAGAAAAGAAAAAAACAGCAGCATATTGTGGCAGAGAACTCCCCAGAAGGGATTTTGGAAATCCTTCTGCAGTAGGGCAGGACGGGAGAACGATCTAGAAAAGTGCCTGAACAAAGGGACATAGTCTAAATTTGAGGGATGTGAGGGAACACAGGCAGAACTACTTCCTGTAGAAACTAACCAGCCAAATTACTGGAGCAATGAGGGGCAATCACTTTTTGTCTAAATTTTTATCCCACACCCATCACCATGTTGTCTGAGTCCTTAATTAGTTGCTGTAGAAAAGAGGATAGGATGTGGGGACGGGGATGGTTTCAAAAGTGCCAGACTTTGGGATGACTGACCTTCCATTTCCTATAATGTCTCATGTTCTTGGGAGCAACTGTGTGCTCAGTTGCAGCTGGAGTAGTATATAAACTGAGAGCCAGTCCCCAAAGACCAAAGCATGATTTGTGTCTGTATATCCCAGGCGCTGAGAGTTCTGGGCAAATGGAGATCATCAGCAAGGACCTGCTGCCTCATCAGGAAGCTCGGCTTAAGGCAGGTATAGAGATGGCTGTGAAACACAAAGACAAGTTGCTGGAATTTGATAGAACAAGGTACAGTGTGGATCAAAATAACACAAACTATTTTTCTGACTAAAATCATTTTTTATCTTAATAGTAGCAACATTCCCTCCCTTCCAAAACTGGCTTCACTGCAAGTCTGTTGAACCTGAATTTATAGATAGGTTGGCAGTCATGGAGGAAACATGACCATATAGGAACAGTCCAGGCAGTGGCAGGGCAAGCTGCCTCCTGTTCCTGAGCTGGATGGAGGCCACTTACTGGAGAAAGGAGAGTCTAGTCTTTGTGGGTTACCCAGTCGTAACCTCTTGGGTGAGACTCCCAGCAAGTACAGCCATTGTAGTGACTGGTCCATTCGGAATTGCACTGACAGCAGTGAAACGTGTCACTTTGGCCACTGATTAGCTTGTAGATGGTCTTGCCAGTGACCATACTGCTGGGAACAGTATTTCTGCTAGAAAGCATGATTCCTGTGTTGCTGTTGGACTTGAGTTTGAGAGGGAGGTTGTACGGCAGCTAGCTGGATCAGTCACAGGAAATGTGCCCAGCTTGCCTGGCTCTCACAGGAATTTCTCTTTGGCTGAATGAGCGTTCTTGTTTTGGGTTGCATTCTTATTTCCTGTAGTGCAGCATTTTATTTGTCTCCCTCTTTCCCTAGTGTTCTTCCCTCCTGGCAAATTCTCTTGCTAAGAGGAGAAGGTCATTTAAAGGTGACCAGCAAAGGACATTTTTAAAAAAATACATCTTTTGCCCTTTTTTGTGCTTTCTGATGTTAAGAATGCCTAAAATGGTGTGCAGTGATTATTTTTAAGTAGTTTTTCCTGCTACCTTGCAGTGATCAAGAGTGACAAGTCTGGTCTTTAGTGCTGCTGGAATGTTTCTTGGTGGAGGGGAGGTCTCAGAAGATGTGCATTGGGAGCTCTAACAAGTTAGCTGTAGGCTAGTGGTGTTGAATCTTTAATAAAGATACCCTTTCCTCCCAATGAGCTGTTGGAGTTCAACAAGTGTTCATAAAAACAGTTTTTAAACAGCCTAAGGGCAGGGCTACACTAGACATGCAACCATTCTGGCATGTCTCATGCAGATGCTGCCCGCTAATGGTAGAGCTCTCTCCCCTTGGCATAATTACTCCAACTCCATGGAAGCTCTGTTGGTGGGAGAGCACCTGCAACATAGTGCCAGTTTGAACCATGCCTAAGGACTATAACTTGTGTTACTCATGGGGGCGGGGAGGGCATCATTTTTACACACCTGAGCAACGTGAGTTAGATCGAACTAAGAGGTAGTTTGGAGCAGCCCTGAGTGTAACATGCCCTTCCCCTCTTAGCTGTGGCAGCTTTTGCTTTTTTTGTGATTTCAGAATTTCATTCATTTTTATGGTCACCATAGGGTATCCAGGGTAGACAAGACTTAGATTTCTAATATGAAAAAACAAGAAGAAAAAGCCTTTGCTGCTGCTGCTGCTATTAGGAAAATCCTTTCTGGCATCTTTTATCCATCAAAAAAGAATGGTGGTTTGAGAGGGCAGTCATGGAAAGACACAAACCCATTTCCCCCCTTAAGAGGTCATTTTTAAAAGAAAACTGTGGGAACTTCACACAAGGCAATGGTTTGAAAATTTTCCTGCTGAGATGACTATCTTGCTACATATCCACACACAGTAAAATCCCTTTTGGCTGCAGCTGGAGTCTTACCTGACAGCATTCCCATTGCAGCAGTTGTGGGCAATCAGTGCTGGGGACTCATCCATCCTGTTTTAATAGTAGGAAGGAGAACAGTCAAATGGCACCACCTCTGAATCCAGAAAGGAAAGAGATTTATGGTCTGTTTTGTAGGGCTGCCAATGTCGCATATGGGCAGCAAAACCAGCCAGCAGCAGTGCCTCATATCTGCGTTAGAGATGGGCAGATAATTGATTTTGTTGTTGTTTGCTGGCAGTTCTGAAAAATAGAGGAAAAAAAATTCTGTTTGGGTTGAATCAAATCTAAAAACTGGAAAAAACATTGTCAAATCTCCCTGCCCCCAAAGTCCATTATGGGTCAAATGGAACACGCTCAATGGCTATTCCATGTTCTTTATAATCTCAAGGAATAGTCATTAGGCTGGGAAGAGACACACAAATGCCTTGTGGGTAGGGCACTCATACAGGCTTTGGGACTCCCCCATTCATATCCCTGCACAATGACTAATTATTTATTAAAAAAAGTGGAACAGCTTCTCCAGGGAAGACTGAGAGAGCCCAGTGGTATTTGAAATTTGCACATAGTTCGGGGTTGCCTGAGACTGTGTTCTTCACTGAATAAACTCTTCCCTATCCATTTCCTTTGAGATATATGTAATTACAGTGGCCAAGTGGAGCAAGCCTGTCACTGAGTGAATTTTTCAAGCCTCGCGTTGAGGCCCTGGGCTAGACTGGTCATCTGTTGGTAGTGCTCTGCAGGAGCCTTGAGTTTAACTGCCTGTTTGGTCTATTTCCATCTATGAGGTCTGGCAGCGCTTTGGCCTCCGTGCTGTCCACCCTGTGTGGGCAAGGATCAGAGAGTACTGGTCAGTCCCCTTCAGCCAGAAGAATGTGGCTTCCAGGGGAAAGCTTAGGAAAGGTATGTGTGGAGACAGATCTTGGGTGTCTGAGGAGGACACTAAAGCCCCCTGTAGGTAACAAATCAGTTGCTGCTACATCCACACCATTACAGCAATGCACAGGTGAATGCATCCCAGGGCTGACCTGGTCATTGTAAAACCTTTGGAGGCTGCAGGTTCTAGTCTGCCCTGTCTCAGTCCAGAAGAACTGCATCCAGACCTTGCTGTTCTGTATGTATCTGCAGGCTTCTCTATATTTAAGATGGGAGTGGTTGTGTTTTCTTCCCCTGAGTTGCTGAGGAGGCATCAGCATGTCATCAGATGGGCAAAGTGTCATGCCTCTGACTTAGTGTTCCTGGTGAGACATGTTCTCCAGAGAGGCCAACCAGGAATCATAGGAGGATGGCTATGTGACTAATGTGATGGTCCCAGGTATGTCTGGGGCCATTTGCTGTCATACCTGGTACTATTCCACTGTGTCTCTGTTGCTGTCTTTCACCAGTGTGCGCCGTACCCAAGTCATCGATGATGAGTCTGATTACTTTGCTACTGACTCCAACCAGTGGCTGTCCAAACAAGAGAGAGAGGCACTGCAGAGGAGAGAAGAGGAGCTGCGGGAGCTGCGCCATGCTTCTCGACTTGCCAGAAAGATCACCATTGACTTTGCGGGCCGGCAGATCCTGGAGGAGCAAGACAGCATGGCTGAGTATCACAGCAAGTGAGTGGGTGGCACCAGCTACTGAGCTGGCGGGGAGCAAAGTATGCTCTGGCAAGCACAGAGAGGGGAAATGCTGAGATTATTAGGGAGGCGGCTGGGCTGTGTTCAATACATGACAAACTGCACAGACCGTTCTCTTGAGAGGCAGCCTGCTCGTTTGCTTAGAATGTTCTGTGCTTCTCCCCAGTTCTCATTCTTCAGGACAAACAGGGTCCCAAGCTCTTAGCAACTGATTTGCTTCTGTTGCTTATTTGCTCATATGTAGTCTCATCCTTCTGTCCGTGGTGTAGCAGACATCTGCCCAGGGACTAGCTGTGACAGCCAAATGAAGAGTTGGGGAACATGCTTTGGGAGCAGATGAAGTGCCTAAGGAGCAAAAATCTGTTTTTAATACAAATATGGCTAGTAATAGAGACAAGGCAAAAAGGAACAACAATATAATAACTTGATGTTCTCTAAAGCTTTTTTGTCCCTGGATGCTTTCCAAACTCCCTGTGGGATTACTTCCCCCACAAAGGAAATTTAGCTTCCTCTGGGGTAGAACTTGGCAACCATTCTGTGTCTGCTATATTACACCTCATCTTTTGGGAGGGGTTGTGACAAATACCTGAACTGGGGTTTGGCCAGGCCACTGTGGCTTTCAGAAGGCTGGTCCAGTGGTTTGGACACAAACCTGGGACTATTCAAGTCTTCACCACCACAGACTTCTTATGTGACACTGGGGAAATCACTTAGTGTGTCTGAGCCTCAGTTCCTGATTTGTAAAATGGGATGATGGCATCATCATAGCATATAGCAGTGGTTTTCAAACTTTTTTTTCTTACGGTCCATTTGAGAAAAAATCATTTGTATCTGCAAACCATCAGCTACATCTTTATCAATGCATTCCAGTCTTCTGACAGTGGCAGCAGGAGGCACTGCGACCTAGTACCTGAGGGTCTTTGACCCACTACTAGGTCCCAACCCTTGGTTTGAAAACCACTGGCTTATAGGGCTGTTGAAGATTGAGGGGTTCAGATGTTCTGGGGTACCAAGATAAATACTTTAGCTAGATTTTTGTTCTGTGACAAGTGTCCTGGGATCATTAGTAACTGGGGTGATCTGGACATCAGTTTTACAGGACTCCCCTGCTCTGGTGAGGGCCATACACTCCAGAACTGACTGGGAGAGAAGAGCACCCCTGCTGAGCTGTGCTCTGTCTGACTTACCGGCAGACGTGTCTGTGGCTGGCACATGTGTCTGTGTTGTGTGTTGGTAACTCCTTGAGAGAACACAGGGCAAAGCAGTTTGATACCTACAGTGGCCATGCCTCGAGCATTTGAAGGAGCCCACATGGCCATTCAGACATGAAATGAGCATGAGGGAGGTTGCTGGGGAGTAGCCTGGATGGGTGAGATGTCAGGAAATGCTTCTGGGATAGGGGATTTGTGGGCAACAGGAGGGGTATTAAGGTGGTTCATGTGTCCTTGCAGGTTGGATGAAACAATTGATGCCATTAACTGTGGCATGTTGAGTAAGCCGTCGAGGAAGCCTGAGGGGAAACTTAACGAAAGCTCTGGAGTTCTGGTGAATCCTCATCTACTCCAGCCTGCACCTTTGGTCAGTGCAGATTTCCAGTTCATCCTTGAGTAATGACTACCAGTAGAGATAGGCTTGATGTACTGTAACTTTGCATTATTGATGCTGTCTCTTCCCTGCCACCCAACCTGTTCAGTGAAACTTAAGGTCATCTGAGCAAGAGATGGAAAAGGCCACCTAGAAGTGTTAGTCCCTCACAAACTCTGGCCTGTGCAGGATTTTTGCCAGTGGTGTATTTGCTGTGGTCACACTTAACCCCAAGCAATGGGTTTCCTGCCCGTTCCTCAGCCTGATGCATCTTGGGAAGCTTTCCTGAGATTCAGCCTAAAGTAGCTGCCCTTTTTAAATTCCATTCGTAAGAATCCACCTGCCAGATTTCATTTGTGCCCCCTTGGTCCTACACTTTGAATGCTATTATCTTTTCTAGTCTTTGCTTGGCTCATGTGCACCCTGTGTTTGTGCTTAGACTCTTCTAAGTTTATTCTGTGTCTGTTTTAGGCCATGGCAGGTAATGCAAGTTAAACCTGTCCTTGTCCATGTACCAGGCTTTGTGTCTTTCCTCTCCTCACTTTGCCTTTTTTCTACATCTAATTATTTTTCAAAGGTTGTGGCAGCTCTTGCACATAACTGATCGATATTTTCCCTCCCCTCTCAAGAGGAAAAGGCACATGATAAGTAATGCAGTGGCCCCAAGTACTGCTTGTGCACACAGAAGGGGTCTGTGGCTGCACCAGATGGCCGCTTCTCAATGCCAGTATCCCATATGGTGACCCACGAGGAATGGGAGGATGTGGCGTACGTTGATTGTCTGAACAATTCCTTTGGCCTCCTGTAAACTCTTCCCCCTGCCAGCGCAGCCAGCTTGGTGTCCATCAGCTCCGTGGTCGCTTTAAATGTGCTGTCCTTGCTTGGGGATGCTATCGGGGGATAGTTCCATGTTTTAAATGGCCCATTCATTTCAAGGGCAGCCAGTGTGAGGTTCCACAGAACAGATTGTAGCTACCAAGGTTTGATGTGCAGAGACTCCACACTTTGGCCTGCAGTGATCCCTTTGATGAGTGATCTGCATGCCTGTGTGTGTTCTGTGTCTGGGCTCTATGGCGATGTGACAAAGGTAGCCATCTGGTCCACTTCTTGCCATAGGTTCACGGGCTGCACTGACAGCTTCCCAAGCAATGTTCCCTCTAATTATTCGTAGACTGGGTGCACAAAAAATGTTTGTGTGCGCAAAAGTATTTCTTTGTGAGCACCAATGTTAGCACTATTGAATTTTTTTGTGTGCACTTTATTTTGTTTTGTGTGGGTTTCATGACCTGCGTGCGTGTGCACATGCGCACAGCTTAGAGGGAACAGTGATCCCAAGTTAGATTCCCTCCCTCTTCCTGCTCCAGGGGTGTTGCTGTTGCACGGCTCATGGGGCTCGAGTCCCAAGTCCCAGCGCACCAAGACCCGAGTCCCAGCGTGCCGAGCCCTGGGTCAGCTGCCAGGCCAGCTGCAGAGGCAGCTGCAGCAGTGGCACATGACCTCCGATTCCCAGTGCACTGAACCCTGGGTCGTTTCCTAGGTCTATGGCTCTTTTGGCCCACAGTACAGTTCAAGTTGAGCTTACCCAGCACTAGATGTGGGTAGGAGCACTGTTGTGATTCAGGGGACCAAAGAGTAACAAATCTGATCTGTCAGGGCTAGACTGTGGTGCCTTCTGCACTGTAGTTCTAAGCAAAAGAGAAGCTCATGGTGATTTGGACTTTTAATTACTTGCTTGGCAGTGCAGAAGAGTTAACCTTCCTCTCTGTGTTTGTTTTGAACATGCTGAAGTGGGTAGACCAGAGTGGCTTGCTCCTGCACAGAAAAACAGCCCACCCCGCAGAAACCAGGCCGGAGCCTGCCTCTGAAAGGAACAGGTTACGGATTCAGGATCGAGAGTTACAGGAGATCTCAGATGATGGCTGGTGCCTCAGTATGCACCAGCCTTGGGCTTCCTTGCTTATCAAAGGAATCAAAAGGTAAAAAAGAAAAAGGGGGGGGGGGGAGCATGGAGCTGTGATATGTCCTGAGCAGTATGCAGTTATTCCCATCAAACACACAGCCTGCTTCCCTGGGGGATCTGTTGTGTGGGAAATGTGTGAACAGGGAGCTGCATCCTTTCATCTGAGCATGCTGGTGGGTTGGGAACTAGCCAGGCAGGCAGGAGTCAGCTTCTTTATGATGATAAATAATGAGGGCCTGAAAATACTCCAGTACCACTGGGCCAGGCAAAGCTGCCACTCCTGGTATTTCAGTGGTAAGTAAACATGCAAGAAGACATCTTTTCAGGCTTTCTTTCTCCACTGTAAAACAGACAGAAAAGGCACAAGGCTATTTTTGTACGAAATCCTTTGTAGATAATCTGAAGTATCATGGTGCTCTGTGCCTAGAAGTTAGGCTTTCCAAGGAGGCCCAGGAGGAGTTAGCATACAAGCAAGCTTCCCCTTTACAGTGCAGCATACCAGATAATTGGCATGTTTCCCTGTTCTAGTGTAGCTGGTGATAGGGTGTCTTTTTTTTTTTTCCTCTTGAAATTTCTGAGGAGATGACTTAAATTCTGAAAAGCAGGCTTTTTAGTTTCTTAGGCTTTAGAGACTTCAGATCCCACCACACAATGCACCTTGGTCTGAGCAGCCTGGGAATGCTGAAAGCCAGTTACTTGGACAAAGGTGGAGTGTTTTGTGCTGGCACCCATAATCTCTGGGAGTGGCACCTAAAGAAGATGGCAGATGCTGTCCATTTGGTGGAAGTTTGTGGGCTTTGTTGCTTATTGTATTATATACTGACCAGTGCCTAGCTCCTAGGAATACAGACTTGATTTCTGGGTACTGAAAAGTCAAAATAGTAACTGAAAAGTTAGAGTGACTGAACCTCATCAACAAACTGCTTGATGAGATTCACTGACAAGTGCCTCCAGAAATCTCACTAACATGTCCTTTCCTAGGGCAAAGATTGGTAACAGGAATCCCCTGGTGAAATATTCTGTTGAACAATCAGTCATGTGGGATCTCAGCTGGCATGTCAGTTCTGCATTCTCTTCTGCTCTCTCTAGGGTGGAGGGCAGGACCTGGTACACATCCCACAGAGGGCGTCTGTGGATAGCAGCTACAGCTCAAAGACCATCCCCTCAGGAGATCTCCGAGTTGGAGGCCACCTACCGAGTGCTGCTCCAGGAAGGTGAATCTCACTTTAGGTCTTTTGTTTTTGGTACACTGAGCTGTGGAACAAGCAGAGTTAGGAAGTAGATGCTTCTGGGCAGTTACCTCTGGCCAAGTCTGTACTGACTGTGGCAAATTTGCCTCTGCCAGTTCCATCTTCTGGGTTCAATTGAGCGATCAGTGGAGACCTGCTCAATCAATCTGGAATTCAACTCAGTAACTCCACCCTCATAAGAAGATTCAGCACAGTGGAACCAGAGAAGCAAGTGGGTATTGGAAAGTCGAAGGGAGCTATGCAAATTATTTTATGTAGTTCGTCTATCTCCCTTTGACTGCCACCTGAAACAACAGCAAGTGTAGACCAGGCCATTCCTTCTCTCATTTACCTTCCTTTCTCCTTTCTGTTCTTCTTTTCCATTCTGCATTTCTTCAGCTAGAGGGGTGTCCCAGACAATACCAACCCTGTCCTGTCCTCTAGAATAGGCAGAAGCTTGTGGCATGAGCACTAGTGAATTGCCTTTTCCTTTGACAGCGCCTCTTGGTTCAGGCAATAGGACATTGCTAGTGAATGTGCGAAGTACTCAGTGCCCCTGTGTCTCCAAAGTTCAAATGCTGTCATACATTCTGGCCTCCTGGAGGTCAGGAATAAAAAGCTGCAGGTAAGCAGGCAGGTGCCTCTCTTGAGGGACCCAGGTGAGCCTGAGACATCAACCTGATCCAGACTGGATGGCAAGGGAGGTGTCAGCTGTTGGTGGAGCACCTCTAAACATTAATCAGCCCCATTATGATGCCTAGAGATCACCTCCTACCTCATCAGAGCAAGGAACTCTGCATTCACTGTGGCTCAGCCACACTGCTCCTCAAAAAGCTATAGCAGGGTGAGATGCACAAAAGCATGCTGGTGCCATCCTTCACTAGGAGTGAGAGCCTCAGTCTCCACAATCTTAGCTTTTTGAGCCTGTTTCTTTTGAAAGCAGCTTGGCCCAGTGGCTGCTGCACTGAACTGGGACTCAGGAGACTTGAGTTGTATTCCTGACTCTAGCACGGGCCTGTTGATCAGACACTTACATACTGTGTGTCTAAGTTTTTCCATCTTAAAATGGAGATGATGATACTGTCTTCCTTTGCAGAGTGCTTTGAGTTCTACTGATGAAAGGTGCTATATGAGAGCCAGATATTGATTTATTCAGGTCACTTTGGCTAGCTGGCCTCCCTATCCAATGCACCTGCTGTCAGAACCACTGTAGTGTGATCGTTGGCTGTTCTGCTGGAAGGCTGGCCAGGATTGGAATAATGAGGTGGTGGACATCAGGACTTGAGGGTACTGAGAGCTTAGGTCAATTCTAGCAGAGGTCTAGCAGGTCTGTATGTGTGAGGAAAGTAGTGGACATGAGAGACCTTGACTTTAGCAAAGCTTTCAATATAGGTTCCCACAGTATTCTTGCTAGCAAGTTAAAGACCTACGGGTTGGATGAGTGGACAATCTGGTGGATAGAAAGCTGGCTAGATCTTTGGGATCAGTGGGTAGTGATCAAGAGCTTGTAGATGGCAGCTGGTATCAAGATGAGTGTACCAGTGGTCGGTCCTGGGGCTGGTTTTATCAACATCTTTCTTCATTAATTATCTGGAAGATGGGTTGGATTGTACCCTCAGCAAGTGTGCAGATGACACTAAGCTGGGGGCAGTGATAGATATGCTGGAGGCAGGGATAGGATAGAGAGTAAAAGACAAATTAGAGAATTGGGCCACAAAAAATCTGATGAGGTTTATCAAGGACAAGTATAAAGTCCTGAATTTAGGATGGAGGAATCCCATGCACTGCTATAGACTGCTATACCAACTGGCTATGTAGCAGTTCTGCAGAAAAGGACTTGGGGGTTACAGTGGACAGGAAGCTGGATATGGGTCAACAGTGTGCCTTTATTGCCAGGAAGTCTATTAATGCAGCCCAATATGTTAATAGGAACATCACCACCTGATCAAGGGAGGTGATTGAGCCCTGCAAATAGTGTAGTGGCTAGCACCTCTGCTTAACATGCAGAAGGTCCTAGGTTCAATTCCTAGGGGGTTGGACTCGATGATCTCACGAGGTCCCTTCCAGCCCTATAATTTGATTTGATTTGATTATTCAGCACTGGAGAGGCCTCATCTGGTGTACTGTTTCCGGTTTAGGAGCCTGCACTACAGGAGGAATGTGGACAAATTGGAGAGAGTCCAGCAGAGGGCAGTGAAAATGATTAGGGGGCTGAAGCACATGACTTAGGAAGAGAGACTGAGGGAAGTGGGTTTATTTAGTTAGCAGAAGAGAATAATGAAGCAGGATTTGATTGCAGTCTCCAGTTACCTGAAAGGGAGGATCTAAGGGAGTGCATGTCCAAAGAGGATGGAGCTAGGCTATTCTCAGTGGTGGCAGGTGACAAAACAAGGAGAAATGGTCTCAAGTGGCAGTGGGGGAAGTCTAGGTCAGAGATAAAGAAAATCTTTTGCTGGGGGGTGGTGAACCGTGGAATGAGTTACCAAGTCACCAAGTGGTGGAATCTCCATCCTTAGCGGTTTTAAAGGCCTCCACTTGAAAAAGCCCTGGCTGGGATGATTTAGTTGGGGTTGGTCCTTCTTTGAGCAGAGAGTTGGACTAGATACCTCCTGACATCCCTTTCAGTCCTCATCTTCTGTGACTCTATGATAGCAGAGGTGTGTCAGGTCAGTTTTCAGGTGTGTTGGCAGTGCCCTGCATAAACTTTGCCTTTACTATCATATGTCTGGTTTAAGACAGTTCTCCAAGACCATATTTCCTGAGCAATGCATCATTTATCCCAAAATATTAAAAGAATTACAGAAAATAAACACTAAATTTTCTCGTGCCTCAAAAAGTCTGAGCAGGAGAGATGTACAAATGAGCCTGTTTCCAGTTAAGAGCTTGCTGAGAAGTGGGAAGATCACAGAGAGGGTAAGAGGGTATGTGTGTGCTAGTCTTTTTCATTCTCTTGCAGATGTGGAATTTCCCAGAGATTATCCTTCTGGGTGTCTCCTGGGCTGTGTGGACCTGACTGACTGTGTGTCACAAGAACAATTCAAGGAGCAGGTGAGTAAGAAAAACCAGCCTCTCTGAGCTGACTTTTTAACTGTTTATGTAGAAATTTTCAGATTACCCTGCCAAGTGATTGTATGTTGATCTGTGGGAAAGGAAGATAATACCACAGAGAAGACTTAAATTAGCATGAGGAGACCATTGTTGGTGCATGCCCTGGGAAGAGAACACATATCAGCAAGAGTTTCCCCTGGACCACTCTAGGTAGTGGTCTAAGTGCCAGTACAGACCAGACAAAATAAATGTTCACTGCTGCTGGTAGCATGAGGGGGTGCTGGTGGAAGCCTGGCTCCAGTGTGCCTTTGGAAATTTTGGAAGTAGTGTGGTCATGTCTGCATTATTTTTATTGTATCAAATCATCATTGGTTCAGGGGAATCAAGGCAGAAAGGCGTTCTCGGCTTTAAGTGCCAACAAGGCTGTTGTGACAGATGTGGTTCACTCGGCCATAATCTGCAGACTGTATGTGAAGCAGACTGCAGACTGTCCTGGATTAAAGCCATAATCCTTGCATTTTGGCTCTGTTTGGCCCCTGCTATATTGAGGGCTAGGAGCTTAACTTTCACACCAATGTGACATCTAATTAAGCACCATTTATCTCATTGATGCTAGCTCCACTGGTTCCCGTGAAACAGAATTGATGGGACTGCCATCCCAATGAAGCAGGAGTCATTGCCAGTCTGCTATCTGTAGGTTGTTAAGTGGATTCTTTGTGAGAGAAGCTGATAAGATGTCCTGCTGAAGAGCGCTTTGGTTAAAGCAGGAAGTACAGTAGCAACAGGTTTCCTTTGGGCTGTGGAAAAGGAGTGGGTTACAAACCGTAAGAGATCATTTCACATGAGAGAGAGCTCCGTCTCACTCCAAGCTTGTCAGTTTGTACCAAGCAGAAGCTGGGAGAGTGGTGGCTGGGCACTAGAGAAGAAGACGACATGCTGAATTGGATGGGATTTTTCTTCCTGTTCCAAAGGGGTAGCTTTGTTAGTCTAGTTCAGCAAAATGAGCAGGGAGTCCTATGGCACTTGCAGACTAACACATTTATTTGTGGGATCTTCTCCCATGTAAGCTCGTGGTAAATAAATGTGTTAGTCTGTAAGTGCCACAGGACTCCTTGCTTGTTTTTCTTTTTTTTGGTCATCTGCTTTGCTTTTAGAATTGGGACTGGACTCTTAGAATATGAACAGTAGAGGGCGCCTGGGGATTGAGGTACCAGAAAGGCCACTTACATTCTATGGACTTGCAGCCAGTTTTAGAATGACAATTCTAGGAGATGGAGGAGGGAGTAGACTAATTAGATTATCACCTCCATCCCCTGGTGTTTCCTACAGCATATTATCCAGTGCTGTCTGCAGTCTAGTTTCAAATGAGGACCTTTTGTCCTTTCCCATCTACCCACAGGAAACTTTCCCTTGCCCCAGTCTAATCAGTTGCAGTGATAGGAAATACATCCTGCTCTCCAGACTATATTATTGATTTTTTAATTGAATCCCATCACTCCTAGTTCCACCTCTTGGAAACACCCTGATCAGTTCCAATTCTTCCTTGGTGGTTATTCCTTGAGGTACATGTAGGTTGTTGTCATGACACTTCTTTAGCTTTCTTAACACAAGCTGTATGTCATTAGCCTGTAATCTCTCCTCATAAATTAACCCCTGCAGATTCTTCAGGCTACAGTACCTTTAAAACCTACATAGCACAGTTGTGTCAGTACAATTCCACCTCTGTAAAAGCACGTGTGTAGCCAAGTTATGTTGACAGGAAAGAAGTCTCCTGACGACATAATAAAACCACTCAAACAAGAGACTGTGGCTATGTCAGTGGGAGAGCATCTTCTGCCAACACAGCTCTCTCCACAGAGGTGCTTATGCCAGCTGAACTTGCATTGCTTGGTGGGGTGTTTTTTCACACCCTGAGTGAGAAAAGTGTTGCCGGTAGAAGTGGTGCTGTACATAAGGCCTTAGCCAGCTCTGTTGCTGTCTTGTAAATTGTCCAGTTTCCTGACATCTTTCTCTTTTGTTGAAGCACCAAGTATTATTTGAGGAGTCGTCTCGCCAGAGCTGTATAATTTCCGTTCCTCTCCTCTTGGTCCTAAAATCACAGTGGCTTTTTTCTATCTCTTTCAGCATTAATGGTATCCAGGGATCTCTCTCCCAGTTGCAATCTGTGAGCTTGGTATTATTTTCTCCATGTGTATTGACTTGAAATTAGTTTGAAGACCTATGTGCTCCCGCTGAAATCAGTGGTGAGCATGTCTACGCTGCTTGTTGCTGCTGAACCAGAGAGAGAGAGAGAGAGAGAGAGAGTGTGTGTGTGTGTGTGTGTGTGTGTGTGTGTGTGTGTGTGTGTGGACAGGACCAATGTGCACTGCTCACAAAGCAGACCCTTCAAAACTGAACCTTGCTGGGAGCAGGACCCTGTCCTGTTCTGTAAACCAGAGCTGCATGTGATGCAGTCCTCTCTCACCTATTTTCAACCCAGGTTTAGCAGCAACTAGTACAGAAACTAGCTGTTGACAATTGGTCCTTTCCTAAAGCGGATAAATCTCTGTTGGCTTCAATGCAAGTGGGATAGAACACCTAGTTTTCTTTATCATAGGAAAAACCCAATGACAATAATATAAAAACCCATAATACAGTAAAATAAACAATCCAAAACTGGCAGCAGAGGTCTCTCCATGAGGAAAGGATATGCCAGAGTTCTTCTCAAACATTCTCCTTTGATTATCCCATTCTCCACCCCTCCCCATAAGCTTCCATTTCATGCTTCTTTCACATTTCCAGGAAGCGGAGTAATTATTCAGATCCCATGTAACCACATCAGTGGATGATGGACTGTGTTTGAAAATGAAACAGTTGCCCAATACGCACATTGGCTGGTGATAGTTGCTATGTTATTTTTCAACACCCATGAGTTTTGTTTTTACTTTTGTCTAATCTTTCTGTCAGCAAAGATGATTCTTTTCCGATTTCCAATTCCTTTTGGTTCCTTTGTATTTCTCTAGCCTTGCTAATGCTGATATCCCTTCCCAATTTAGTACCATCTGCAGATTTAATTTCCTTGCTGGTTGTTTCCTCTGTCAGGTTATTAATGAAGTTTAGCAAAACTGGCTCCAGTTCCAACATCCATGATGCCCTGCTGCTGTTTTTTACTTATCATCATCATTTCATATTTAGATTGCAGTTTTGCTCAGAGGGCTAAATTAGAATTGAAGCCCCATTGTGCTAAGTGAAATGTGGGTAGAGATGACCCTACCTCAGAGTGCTGTCATTTTAATTGGTGTATTGTTTATTGGTTGTTACGGACTTACTATATGTGTAATGTGAACTTGTATTTCAGATAGCTGCCGTGGGCCCAATCCTTCAGTGCATATCATGGCAGCATTTTTGTATGACTGGTCCCATTGATTTCCATTTGGCAATTGATTAAGGAGTAATTGTGTGAGGATGAGTTTCAGGCTTGGGTCTTGGGTTAATGGCAAGCTGGGGTGTGAGGAAGAAAGATGGTCTTGAGGTTAAAATCATCACTGACTTGCATTTAGGTGACATGGCTCCTCAGCCCATTTGTGCTCCTGACATGCTGTGTGAACATGAGCAAGTTATTTAACTGACCCATGCCTGTTTCTCCTTCAGTAAGATGGACTATTGCTCCTCTGTTGGAAGTGGTGTGAGGCTGATGTCATTGGTAAAAGATTCCTTGATATCCTTGGTTAGGAGTACAAAGGATTATCATCACATACAACATTTCCCTGACAGGGATGGTTTGAGGTGCACTGGAAACAGCAGAGTAAAGCTAAAACTCCTTCCTTCAATCAGCCTGGTTACCAGTCAGCTGTGCAGTTCAGATGGCAAGCTTAGCTCTGAATGTCTCTGACTATGCTGATCTCTGTCTTCTTGGAGTGTGCTCTGGGTTCGCTTACTTTTATTAATGGGAGCGTCAACAAATGGAAATTCAACTCCAAATAGCCCCTTTGTTGTGCTTTGCTGTGCTAAAGGTGATCAGAAATCCTTTGTCCTGCCAAGAGCGGAGTTAAGAGGCTGATTTTCCCTGCTCCAGGTTGACCTCACCAGCACCTCAAGCAGAGCAGGGAGCTGCCTTCCTTTTCCTGCATGAGGTGTTGGTGAGCTCATCAGTTCACTAGGGAAACACAAAGCACTACAGTCAGGCCTTGGCAGGGAAATAAAGAATCAGATGACTTATGGTTCTTCTTTAAAGTGCACTAAGGTCTCTTCAGATTCTGTTGATGGCTTGAGATTTGAAACACCTTTTATTTTAATTACAAAACAGCATTTTCGTATCAGATATTTACGTGTTTCTAAATGGTTTTGAACGTGGACCAGCATTGTTAACTACAGATAGATCATGTATGAAAGGAATAAGGAATTTATTTTTCACATGTGAGTGAAAAATCACTCACCACTTTTAGTTAGTGGGCTTCACTAAGTTCTTGTGCTCCTAGGTTGTGTGTGCCTTTTCTCAGTAGGCTTCACTTTTCCCATTACACTTAGTTTGATCCCGGTGTCCCAAAAGTACAAGGGTGCCAGAATATAAGAAAAAAATTAATACAATAAATAGAATATAAAGTCCTACTATACTTTGGATCCAGAAAATGACTTTTTTAGGAATGTTTACGGATGAGAGACTAATACATACCCTTGAACGTGAAGTCAGAGAGAAAAACATGTTTCAGTATACAATAGTATACACAGTAACTGAAGTATACAATATAAATTAGTGAAACCATATAGATAGGCAAATATGTAAATAGTTGACAGAGCATGTGAATATAACCTGAGTGCAAGTCCTAATATTTTTTATTCTGAAAGTCCAACGTAAAATTCACACTGATACAATATTGCCAAACCCCGGTGTTCAGAAAAGAAAAGAAAAAAACACTTCCAGTAAATTTGGATGTTCTATTTGCCTTCTGGATCTTGATCCTTTAAGGTTCAACCAGTGTGTATTTTCATGTTTTTCTCTGTCACAGGAATGTAATTCACTACATGAACAAACAAACAAACCTGAGATTCTCATTCAGTTGCCTGATTCTGAAAGCTGGGTCTTTAAGATCATCATCAGTTATTGTGAGACTTATGATAAAATTGTGTGAGTTCATAGCATTTCAGAGGACTTATCCTGGGAGATCGACAAAGACCTTTTCATGTTTCTGTTTCTGACCCTGGAAAGTTTCCTGACATGGGGTGCAAACAAGAGGATTATGTGTGAGAGTGGCAGGGAACCCATATGTGAGAAGAACTGTCCATTGCTATCTTATATGGGGGTGGGGGACTCATCTTGGGCGAGGAATGTCAAGATGAGCTGTGTTTGAAGATGAGATAATGATATACTGTTTCTCACTGTGGCAGTTAACACCTTCTACTTCCTGACTCTCTTAGCTGCCAAATTGTACACATCTACCATTAAAAAGGTCTCCACAAGGGTTTGACATTTGTCTGGAGCTTGGCTAGTATAGGCAGAAAGTCGTGTCACAATTGTAGCCAAACTCATTGCCCTTCCAGATCAAAGACACAAAATTAGCAGTGTCTGAACCTGGATTGATCACCTGTGATTTCATTCCTCTACTTCTGACTTGTAGAGCTCTACAGATACTGCAAAGAACACATTTATACCTAAGTTTCTCTTTATGAAATTTCTTGATGTACTTTTCCAGGCAGGAGAGTGCTCCCTATGAGTCTTGTTTACCCGTGACAAAGCAGAGTGGATTAGGGGTACAGTTAGTTTGGATTTTAGTGCTCTGAGGCCTTTAGAATTTTTTCTTATCCAAAGCTCTCTGTTTTTCAAAACACTTTTTCTGATGGTCTTACTGCCCAGCATAAGCCAGCAGATATAAAAAATGTACTGCTCAATCTGTTAAGATGTAGGAGAAGCTGCCAATTGATGATTAATTTAGGAACACATTGACATGCCAAAACATCTGAATGTTGGTTTTACAGCATTTCGTAGAGACTAGCATGCTGCCTTCTCTGGTTTCAGAGACCTTGAGGAAGAGCTGAGGCAAATGCATATAGCTTAATAATGAATGGTGATTGTAGGTTTAGCCTTTGCTACTATTTAAGTAAGATAGTCAGTGATTTGGGACTTAACTTTGCTCTCAAACACAGTCCACACTCTAAGGTAAGGATAAGATGACAAAATTCAGTTTAAGCCTTCCCAAGTTTGTATGCTTGTAGAGTTCCTCCCAGCAGACTGCTCAGCCCTCACCCTAGATCTTCAGTTTCTGGAGAACCAGTCCGTGTTCTCTTATTCCAGGTCGGGTAATGAATCATCTGCTCTGGTGAATCATGCAACTTATAAACTTTGTGGGTGACATTAAGCTGGACAGGGCTGCAAGGATTTTGGAGAATATGATTAAAATTCAAAATGTCCAGAGAAATGGTCTGAAATAAATCAGAATGTAATTCAATAAGGATGTACAGAGTACTCCACTTAGGAAGGAGCAATCAATTGAACACAAAAATGGGAAATCACTGCTTAGGATGGAGTACTGCAGAAAGTGATCCGGAGCTAAAGTGGATTGCAAGCTAAATATGAATCAGCAGTGTAATACTATTGCACAAAAAAAGCAATCACAAAACTTCACAAACATCATTCTGGGATGCATTAGCAGGAGTGTTGTAAGCAGTACACAAGATGTAATTCCTTTGCACTATTCTGTGCTGATAATGCCTCAGCTGAGTACTGTGTCCACTTCTGAGTGCCATATTTCAGGAAAGATATAGAGAAACTGGAGAGAGTCCAGAGAAGAGCAACAGAAGTTGTTAAAGGACAAGAAAACATGACCTCTGAGGGAAGATTGAAAATATCAGGTTTATTTAGTCTGGAGAAGAAAAGACTGAGATGCTAGGACATAACAGTTTTCAAGAACATAAAAGACCATTGTGAAGTGGAGGGACAAAACCCCCTGAGGGCACGATAAGTAGCTGCATCAAGGGCAGCTTAGGCTGGACATTAGGAAAAACGTCCTGGCGGGGCAGTTAAGCACCACAACATATTACCTAGGGAGGTTATGGAATTTCCATCATTGGAGGTTTTATAAGGACAGGTTGGACAAAAACCATCCTTGCCAGGTGTAGTTATTACACAGTCCTGCCTTTGGTACAGGGGACTGGGCTAGATGACCATTTGTGGAATAGTTCTCTGATCAGAACTCATTAGCATTCCACAGCAGGTGAGAAATTTAGTTGTTTTAAGCTTGCTGTTGCTGGCTTGCTTCCCGGTCCCACTAAAGAATTTGGGCCCAAGAAGTAAACCCTACTCACTGACATGGATTTAAATGGCTAAGGAATTACCCACAAGTGAAAAATTACTGTTTGTGTGACAGAGAGAGAGAGAGAAATAGTTTAGCTGTTACTCAACACAGTTAATATAGTTAGAATATAAATGTGCAAAGACTACATATACGTGTACCTTCATCATCATGTAATTAACACATTTCATAACCCCAAACAGGACAGCCTTTCCAAATCTATTCATAGAAACAGCCTGATTCCACCAATACATCCCACTACGAGATTTGGTGGAAGTCTGACACAATTTAATCATTGATATCTGCAACAGACAGCAGGCATCCACCAACTGCTTTCATTACAGAGCAATTCTAGGGGTCAAAGCCAAGGCTGGCTGGGTAGGGTGATAGTGAGTGAGGAAATTTACCAGGAAAGGGAGTTGGTTGTACACCTTAATTGTTAATTTCTAGCCAACGTTTTTTTTTTTTTTAAAGGTTCAGAATTTTTGTAAACAATATGAAGGATTGTTTCTGGCATTAACTGGACTCTGCTGAATCACATTTTACCCTTAACCCTTTGCTAACCTGGTTGTTGGTAGATGAATTATTAATTCATCAATAATCATGTATAAAAGGACTTTATTCTGTGGAAAAACTCCTCCAGTGCTATCCTGAATTACTAAGGTGGAAGCAATCAGTCGTTCCCCATCTCTCCAGTTTTCTGTTTTCTTCCTGCTCCCATCTTTTATCAGGCTGTGAGAGATGACCATAAGGGCTTTTCTAGCTGATGTTAGTCGTGTCCCCAGCTCTGTTGAAACGTGCATCTTTTCATTTGAGTCCTTTATACTGGTGAATGTTTTTCCAGTTCCACCCAGTTTCCCCTATTGGTCATCAGTCACTCTATAACTGTGTCAGACCTATCCAAATTCAGCTTGCTTGGCTCAGTGTGGGTAGGTGTTTTTCCAGGCAGGGATTAAAGTTTCTGAAGGCCTCGATAGCACTGGGCAAGGGTGAGCCTGAGTTTTGGAGAGGTAAAGGATGATGGCTCCATGCCCCAGGTTTGCTGGCACCATTGAGTCCTCCAAGTCTTCTAAGAACTGAACAGTGTTGGATTCTGCAGGATTTTAAAATCAAACGCTGTTCAACTAGTTTAAATGTTAATCCAAATTTTGAAGACTGATTAAATCCTAATTACTTGCCCCTGCACCTTTCACTGCAAAGATGCGGCCTTTCCAGCCTGTCATATAGGTCTGGGCTGGGAACTCTGATCCAGAGAGCACCCCAAGAAAGTAGTACTGGCTGACTGGAAAAGGCCAGCTTGGAGAATCCAGCAGTGTCTCAAACTTGTCCCCTCCTGCATGTGGATTTGGTTTCGTTCTGGAATAACGGAATGCTGCTCAAGTTGGCAGAGCTCAAAGTGACACCTGAGGGGCATAGTTGTGGGAAACAGGGGAAATGAAGACAGGCTAGCAAAGCCCCTTGTGCAGCCCCATGAAAGGCGTCTGTGCTGCTTGCCAGCACATTATCCGCCAGCAGCAGATGTAAGCTCTCAAAACCAGCAGGGAGGATGTTGACTGCAACAATGCATCAAGGCTGCGGTTTGTAACCTCAGTAGTAAGGCAGTTAACTTTTTTTTTTTTTTTTTAAACAAAAAGAAGACATTTTGATTGCCAAATCCATAACTATTAGCAGCTGTGGGTTTGAGCTGTTCTTTCTTCACACGTTGCAGTCTAGACCTAACAGGCTTTCAAACAAAAGTTTGGCTTGGCAGCTTTTGGTTTTGGTTTTTTGTCATCTTCCTTTTCCTTCTGCCAGTCCTGTCAAACTGAGTGGAATTTCACAGATTAGCTGCTTCCTAGCCTAGCACTGCACTGAAACAGTCCTTCATTTCCTCCCGTTGGCCATGTGGCTAATGTGTTGGCTTAGAACAGTTATTTGGGTTCTCAGACCCAAGGAGATGGGAAATGGGCCATCACTGGGAGTTTGCCTCTTCCTCAGGGATGCTTTATGGGGAAGCCTTCTGCGCATCATCACTAACCAACTTTCTGGGGAATTGAGATGCTAGAGAAGATAGTGATGGATGAAACGGCCATCAGCAGAGAATGTGTTGGACGCTGCAAAGTTCCAGTATCCCCAATGAAAAGCTGAGCTGTGAGAGAAGTCAATGCCTTGGATGTAATGTTCGCGCTCGTCTAGCAACTGCAGTCCAGCATGCTAAGTAGTTTACAGAGTTGGGAAGGTGAAGCAAGGAGCAGTGATGTGTCTTGCCCAGGGTGTCTTGGAGAGTCAGTTGCAGTGACTAGTAAACTTGGGCCTCCTGACTCAGTCCATGGCTATAACCACTAGGAATGATGTAATCTTTAGTGGGCAGATATCCCAGCCTGTAGGAGCACCCCATACAGTGGGTCAGGAAGGAGCAGTTGAGGGGGAGGTCTGGTCTGAGAATCTGGAAAGGGCAGCTTCCAGTCGAAGGCTCAACTAATGTACTTGGGCCCCTAGACAATGCTTTAATGTAGTTCTGCTCTGGAAAATGATTTAAAAATGGCTCCATCCTTATCAACAGACCTACTGTCTATGCAGACTCAGCATCAGAGCTGATGGCTCTGAGCCAAAGGCTTTTCCCTTTGGTTTAAATACCCTCTGAAGTCCTGCAGTGCCAAGGCTGGCCCTGGCACTGTGAAAAGAACTATTTATTGAGTTCCGCATTCTGGGTCACATTCTGCCTTCAGTTACACCTGGACAACCTAGTGGAAGATGTTGGTGTAGCCAAGGGGATACTGTCACTGACAATCTTGATCACTGTTGCTGAGGTATGGCTCAGAAGGATCCCAGCACTTCCCTGAACCCAGGTGGACTTTGTACCACTTACAGTTAGAGAAACACACCTTCTTGCTGATAAAAACCAAGCATGTTTCCTCCCTGAAGTCACTGAGATGAGACCGGAACCCCAGGGAGCCATTCTTGGCTTTGCTTTTCAGACTAGAGCTTCCCTAGAAACTCCTGAAGACAGTCTCAAGGACAGGATTTTCCAGATCCCAGAGGAAAGTGGTGTTGGGAAGTCTGAGGAGGTTGCAATCATGCAGTAAATGGCAGAGGAGTCTGGGTAGACTGAATGGTTTTAAGCAGCCTGATTTGACAAAGGAATAACGTGAAAATTCTGGCATTCTGTGTATGGGTTGTTTGGGAGAAGCAGCATCCGGTGCCACTTCTCTTGCTTTCAGGACCTACAGCTACTGAAACGGGTGGGGGGGGGGTGTTCTGAAAATGATGATCAGGCAAAATGAACACACGCCAAATGTCTGATCATTGCCACACACAGCCCTGTTGTTGTAGCACCAAGGCCTGCACTGGAAAGTAACAATGACCACCAGGCAAACACAGCACATACAGATAGAACAAATGGCTCTGGATTCCACAGGTGGGCAAGGTCACTCAATGGCACAGCTAGGAAAAGATTGGGAATCTCCCATGCTAATGACTGTACTGTACTAAAGCTGCTGTTTGCTGCAAGTGTGTTTTTGCCCCATTCCTGCCTTCTGGAGTACTAAAAAGCAAGGGGTCCCGCTAAGCATTGGTATAATTTTGCCAATCTCTGATTCCCAGAGCTGCCTCTCAGCCATCGGTCATGTTCGTGCTGGCGTGGGAGGGCAGGTTGCGAGTGCTGGCATAAATGCTGTTGTTTGGCTGCGGTTCCCATTCTGGTTGCCAGAAATTGCTGACTTTTCTCTTTTGGATACCACTACAGCAACATTTTCTAGCTGGATGGTGAGCAATTTCCCTCAGGAGAGGAGGAGAAAATGGCTGTTTAGTAGTTAATTACCTGTTATGTTAGTCTGACAGCCATGAAGCTTATGAGGCATGAAAGAAGAGTGAATCTGCCTTTCCCACAAATCACACTGAAAACTGGGTGAAGTAAGTTGCCCGGCGGCCAAGCACACTCCTAAACCACCTCCAGCTGTCCTCCATCACAAGGCCACCATTCAGTCCTCTCATTCCTCTCGCAGAGAACTCTTTGCTTCCTCCTGACATGGAGACAGCCAAGTGGCTTCTCGTAACTCTTGGAGCCAGCAACACAGGGCACAGGGTGTTTCTGCCTGCCATGGGAACTGATTTATGGATGCACGCAGGCCCAGCCACAGCAGCCCTGCACTTTTTCCGAGGGGCTGAATCTCTGCCAAGAGTTGTTTGAAATGGATTTCCTGATGAGGAATAACCCAGCTCTTTTGTCAGCACATGGGCTCTGCTTGCCTTTCTTCTTTCCAGGCAGTTTTGCTTTCTGGCCAAGCCTCTTTTATTTTGAGGCACTGAGGTTGAGATGAATCCTAGGCCCCGAGATGGCCTCTTGGATCAGCAGTAGATGAGAATTTAGGTTTGTTTCCCATTCTTGGCCCAGATGAGGAGCTCTGTCAATGGCATTCAGCTGTTTCCATCATTAACTGAACAGAATGCCCCAGCCCCTCAACATGCCCAGCTTTCTTTGGTATGCCAGGGCATGCAAATTGACTGCTTTGGCACCTTGCCAGGAGCCTGAAGGCTGTTGGTGACATCCATAAAATGGAACAGATGGCCACTGCTCTCCGAGACTACAGCTCCCGACATGCAGTTCTCCATCTTGATTCAGTCAGCTTGGGACCCGCATGCTCTGCAGGCTGCACCTTCATGTTAAAGATGGTGGTGAATGAGGGCAGGCTGCATTGCAGAACTCTGTAGGGCCAGTCTTTGAGACAGGGAGAGGAAAGGAACTGGCCTTATTAACATGTTATTTTTATACCTAGGTCTTTGCTGGGGCATTTGTTTTATTTGCTTCTGCTTTCCTGTGTGAAGGCCTCAGTCAGACTGAAAGAAAAGCCTGAACAATCACTGGTAGAACTGCTTGGAAAAGATTTTGCTCCTTGCTTTGTTCTCTGGCACCTCTGCTGGCCTGGGCTTTTGTTTTCTGACAGGATTCCCCCCACACCTCTGTTAGT
Source organism: Podocnemis expansa (assembly GCA_007922195.1). Taxonomy (NCBI): domain Eukaryota; kingdom Metazoa; phylum Chordata; order Testudines; family Podocnemididae; genus Podocnemis; species Podocnemis expansa. The sequence continues at coordinate 205,468 of ML681971.1, read as the reverse complement.
GATTTGTGTCCTCCTCGCACTCTGTGTCAGTTCCATTCTCCTTAGCTCATAACACCTTGGTGACTGGCAAACTCAACAGCACAGTAGAAAGGAGGACTTGGAGATAGGGTAGGGAGAGCTCCTTTCAGGTTAAGCCCAAGGTAATGTTATGGATTCCCGAGGACACTGTGTCCAGCCCCCCCTTAGCGAGAAGGGTAATCAGCTGAACCTGGAGCCTTTGTGGGGAGATGCAAGGAGAAGGTCCTGGGTTCAAACCCCAGGGGGTTGTATTAGATGATCTCATGAGGTCCTTTCCAACCCTATGATTCCAACCCTATTCTAAATGGGAAGAGGGTACTGGAATACCCTCTGTAAAATAATATGAAAAATGTAAATATTCTAACATGAGAAGGGGATGGAAAAGTCTGAATGGGCCAGGTTGTCTTGTGCTGGGTATAGCAGAGAGAGAGAGCTGTCAAGAGCTACTCTGACCTCTCCCAGTTAGAAATAGTTTCCATGAGCTTAGCCTCCAGCCAAACATAACTGTAGTGCTGCATGTAGTGCGCCAGTTGTGCCTCCTTCTCTGGGGGATGACAGGAGGAGCTGCTAGGAGGCAGCTCCCTTAATCAGTCAATGACTTCTGGGGTTTCCTCCAACACCAGGGGAATCCTCAGCTTGCCTGGTGCAGTCAGTTTCTGCTTCCTTTATACTGCTAAAGTGCACCAAGGAGCAGAACAGGGCAAGAGTTTCAGACCCAACGTGTGCTGCCAAATGTATTGTGTTCAAATGTCTCTGGGGAAGCCTGCACAGCCTCTGGCAACTGCTATTACTCTTAGTTCCTCCCTCCCCTGGCCTCTTTCAGGGTTTCCAGTGCTCCCCTCAACAAAGACGGAGTGAAGAAAATGGTGGCTTAGGTAAACCTGACTGGATGAAACTGTCTCTGTGTGAAATGGGGCCTTCAGGGTCAGATGTAATGAGGTTATCTCCTTGGTGACTAACCCATCTGCCCCTTTTGCCAGGGGTTGGCTGAGCTGGGAGGTGTGGACAGGCCTCTTAGCATTGCTGGTCAGGACATGCTAGAGAAGAGAGGTCAGTAAGTATGTGAAAACAATTGTATGTCAGAGTGCATCCTGTACCGTTATTGCATTGGCCACCTGCTATGTGTTGACCTACTGAATCCAGAGGGAGTATGGGAGCTAGAACATCAGACAGTGAGCTGTCTGTGAAGCTGACTAGGTAACTGCCTTCCAGCTTATACTGAGACATCAAGTTCTGCCTGCGTGTGTAGCAGAAGAAAAGGATCACCTGAGTTCCTCCTAGTTACAAACTTGTTAGTTACAGCCTCGGGTCCTCCCAATGTGCTTGTTTAGACTGGGGCTTGCAACTTTCTGGTGTGGGTAGAATAAGCCCAGAGTTCCTGGCTTCTGTGCAAGCTATACTCATCTGGTCTTAGGCAGATCATGTTCAGCTTTTCTATTGCCTGTGTTTGAGTCTGCTCACAGTGGAGAAGACAGACTTCCAGTTGCCTTGGGAGACTTAGGGGCACAATCTCAGAAAGGAAACATAGTGTTGGATAAAGGAGTTACATAAAACCAAGCAAAGTGGTGCAGATTTCCAAAGGTCACTAGGCACTTAGGAGCCTCAGCCTCACTGAAAGTCAGTGTGAGTTAGGCTCCTAAGAGTTTGTCACTGGAAAATGGGACATATATGTCTAAGTCACTTAGGCACTTTTGAAAACTATGTGTTTGTGTTCCACTGCAATATGCCTCTGTCTTATTGCACAAGATGAAAAGCCAAAGTTGGTGAGCTGGCATGCCTGGCAGTAGATGAGACATCTCAGAAACATGATGGGATAAATATCAATGGGATTCTTTAATTCTGTAGTCTCAACAGTAGAAGGAGGAAGGATTATGTTGTAGAAGTGAGGAGTGAGGGAGTGCCCTGGGATCTACAAGATTCAGTAGTATCTGGTGAGATAGCATCATGCATTATGACCTAGGAGGTACAACTGCCGGGTCATCGGAAGGCAGATGTGTATCAGTTATTTTGTATAGCACAAGAGGTTGAGAAGAGGACACCATACTCACTTGGTTGCAATAATGGGGGGCTTCAGATATTCAAATGTTAACTGCTCTAATGATGCTTCCATCCCTGGGAGTGGTGGTCCAGTAGAGAAAGGGTTCATCATATTTAGTAAATTGCCTCCCCTGTTATGCTCAAGTGTATTTCTAAATTGTCACTTCAGTCATCTGTGTCTCTCTGTCCAGTGTGATTGTCTCTTCATTTGGCTGCAATTTAAAACAGCCAGTAAAAATCAGGGATCACTTAGGTAATGTTTTAGTAGCTTTCCTAGTTCTCCTGTCATCAGTTTCAGTGGTGCACACTGAGGAGTTCCTGGCTTTTACACAGTAGGGGGCTACAGTGCTACTTTGCTCAAGCCCCCAGGTCTGCACACTGTGTTGGCATAAATCAAAGTTGTTAAGCGGGCCTGAAACACAGATGGACAAAGCTCTGCTGATGCCTCACCCTCACCTCCCCGAATGAATTCAGTGCGCTGAATGACTAGCCTCAGGAAGCCCTGTGCACCATTCCTGCGTACCACTTCATATTGTGCAGCCAGCTGGCATGGCCTCAGCACTTCTTGTTCTATCCAGAATGCATGCTCACAGCCCAACTTTGCAATATGCAGCTAGTGGGACAACAGTGTGGGCAGCAGAAAAAGAAAAAAGACAGATACAACTTCTGCCAAACTAATAAATGGACCTTGGAACCCCTCTCAGATTCCACTGGGGGAATCTCACTGGTGAGGGGAGATGGAACCTATCAGATGACAAGGAGGCCTTACCTAAGTTTTCATGCCTGCAAAAATTCCCCGATGACAAAAGGGTCTGTTTAAACAAAAGACTGCCCTTTTCAGAGCCAATGCAAAGAAAACCAAAGCTCTTGAGCCAGTGAGTTGGCAAGTGTGTCATGTCTTTGCCTTTTGTAACCATGCTGCTGTAAGAGCCCACTGCCCTCTTGGGACAAATGGTGAGGCTGAAGGATGGGCATTGATTTGGAGGGCACTGCTGTTGGAATGCAATATGTGCATGTGCCTATACAGGTACAATTAGGGAAGCCCCGATGCATCATTTTCAAACTGTGCTTTCTCTGGCTCTTTAGTAGTAGAGAGATCATTTTATTTCTGTATGTGGCTCTAGGGTGTCCACCACTGGAACACGGTGTCCTGTTCTAGTGTCCACAATTCAAGGAAGATATGGATAAACTGGAGGGGGCTCAAAGTTGAGCCACAAGAATGAATAAAGGATTGTAAAACATGTCTTACACTTAGCAAGTGTGAAAAATTGAGACAGGATGGGGGAGATAATAGGCACCTATATAAGAAAAAGTCCCTGATATGGGGACTGTGCCTATAAAATCAGGATATCTGGTCACTGTACTTACAGTAATAGATTCAAGGACCTCATTAGTTTAACAAAGAGAAGGGTGAGGGGTGACTTTCTCCCAATCTGTAAATCTCCACATGGAAAACAAATATTTGATGATGGGCTTTTCAATTTAGCAGAGAAAGATTTGACATGACATATTGGCTGGCAGTTGAAGCTAGGCAAATTAGGGCTGGAAATAAAGAATACATTTTTAACAGCATGAGTAATTAACTGTTGGAACAAAAATTATGGTGGATTCTACATTACAGGCAATTTTAAAATCAAGCTTGTTTTAGTAAAAGATCTGCACCAGGAATTCTTTGGAGGAAATTCTATGGCCATTGTTAACAGGAGATCAGACCAGATGATCCCAATGCTCCTTTTAACCTTGGAAGCTATGAAATACAGGGTTCTCCTTAAAAAAATGGGTCCTCTATCTAAGAACAGGACAGAAGCTTTTAAATAAATGGGGACAGATGGCTGATTTCAGACTGTGGAGAAGACAGCCCCTGAGCAAGGGTGGCTGGCTTTGTTTGCACAGGCTGCCTGGGCCACATTGAATTTGTGAAGAACCATTGGGTATGTCTACAATGGAGGCTTAAGTCAACTTTAAGCATCTCCCTGGCAATATTTGGAGTTCATTAAGTTGACTTACGCACTTGCTTAAGTCAACTTAATAACTCTCACCCCATTAAAGTCTACTTAGGAAAGTCGACTTTAAGGCAGGAGAGCCATTTAAGTTGACTTTATAAAATAGACTTAAGGCAGGGCACCCATTTAAAGTCGACTCAATCAAGTCCACTTTAAATGGGTCCCCAGGCTTACGTCGACTTTAGAAAGTCGACTTAAACAAATTGGGCCTCTCTAAGTTGACTTAATGAAGTTGATTTTAAGTTGACCTTAAGTCAACTTACCAGAGCCCTTTAGTGTAGACATAGCCATTGGTCCTGTAACCTTCAGAAGAACTTCCACCCAGCAGCACGGCAGGAGCTGTCATCCCAGCATCTAGTGATTTGGCAGTTGCTGCTGTTTTGCTATTTGAAGTATGTCTGAGAAATGCTCTTTGAAGATGGTTACATGGGAAGTGTCTTTAAAGGAGAGTTGCACTGCTCAGGGAGAAAATGATCCGATCAGGCGCCTTTCCTCAGAGCAGTACAACAGTGTGTGTGCGTTTGGTACGTGCACGCTAAATAAATCAATACAACTGTTGAACAAATGTGCTGGAAATCTGACCTACCAAAACCCAGCATCAGGGTTATTCTCTTTTCCTCTTTGCTGGCAGCTCTGCAAAGCCAGCAGGGCCATTTGCTCTCTGCTTTGGTTTCCTGGCCTAGCTGTCACAGAGTAGATCCTGTCTCATCTCTGCAGGTCTGGGGAAGAGGAAGTGATTTTCAAATACTTGGCGTAAAAATTGTGTATTTATAACTTCTAGCCAAATCCAAGATTTGCCATACTGAGACAGTCCACCACTCCACCTGGTCTAGTATCCTGTCCCAAGCAGTGGCCTTTACCAGATCTGTTTGAGGAAAGGCACCTGGTCACATATAAGGTATCATATTATTGCTGGGAAATTTTTTCCTGACCCCTGGTTACAGATCACTTTTGCCTTGAAGCCTGAGGATTGGTGACCCTTGAGACTGTATCCTAGCTACTGGAACTTCAGCTGTCTGAGTATTCATATGTGTGTTTGGCATATGTTCGCTTACTCATCTAGGATCTTAAACAATGTTTAATTTTTTTTCCCCCAAGAATGTTGTAGTTCACCTTCTAAACATCAGCGTAACTGGACTACATCCAGCAGCACTTCAGCACATTTTCCTTTCTTGGTGGATCCTTCGTTTTTGGCTAGAGAGTGAAGAGTTCTGTTTGTTTTTCCTGTACAAATTCACCAAATGTTTTTGTTGCATTGTAGTTGCTTTATGTAAATTCCTTCCAGAAGGTGCTCTGAATTTCAAAAGCAAAATTGTTCTCCCCATCAACTGCCTCTATGTGCTGGCTGCTCTTTCAACTGCAGGCCTGCTCAGAATGTCATGTTACACCGCAGTTAGAGGGCAACAATGGCATGTGTAGACATCCTGGAGCAGACTCTGATCCGGCCCGCTCTGGTAACAATAGGAGTGAAGCTGCAGCAGCATGGACTGTACATGTCTGCTGGGGATCCTGGGTGTGGATGCCAACAGCTAGCCGGTGCTGCCATGGCTTTCTAGATCAAAGTGAACTCACGTACGCCCACAAGTGCTGCAGTCACACTTCAGAGTTCAGTGTCAACATCCCCAGAGTTCAAATAAGCTCCTCAGTGTAGTGGTCCTGTCACTGGATGAGCTCAGTGACTCACTACTTCTACCTGCAAGATTCTGCTAGGAACCCCTCTGATGCAGAAGGGTCCATTCTACAGGAACTATGGTCCTATGTAATAGTGACGATTTAAAAATGATTCAGTTCAACAGCTTGAAGTTTGTGGGTGGGTTGAACTCTTATCTGCTAAACCTAGTGTATATTAGATGCAAGCCCAGCTGATATCAGTTGTGCAGATTTTGCACCTAATGTGGTTTTTAACTCATCTAAGTCAGTGCAACCAGGATGTGTAGACAAGCCCTTAGATTCTGACTTACCTTCTCATGCCCTGGAACATTTCCACCCACTGTGCTCTTGCTCCCACTGTGGTTTGTCTAAGACAGTTTGTGTTTGTGATTTGCAGTATCCAGAATTGAGCCAGGAATCTGGATCTCCATTCGTCTACGTCTGTGCTAATCCCCAGGAGATGATTGTGAAATTTCCTATCAAAGGAAAACCCAAAATCTGTAAGTAGTGGCACTCCACAGACACAGTCCTATCTGCCTTTCGGACACGCTGTTGCCAATTTTTGTCTGCCAGCTCTGTTTGCTTTCTGTGGAGCTGCTTGCAGGCTTTGATGCATAGGTGTTTGTTTAATAATGCAAACACACCTGGAGTAGCTTTCTCTTTAGTTTCTTTGTCTGCAGATGTTGCTTTCTTGGAAACACGAGACTTCTCCCTCTTCCCACTAATACCTCTAGGGTCTTAAGATTCATCACATGCAAGAAGGAAATTCACATTTGCAGTTGGTCTGTTTCTGGCATGAGTGCCTGGAGCATGATGGAGGATGTCAGGTGGTTTGATTCCTCGATAAACATCTGTAACCAAAAGCATCCCTTCAGACAGGGCCAGTAGCAAACTTGCAAATCCAGCCACATTAGCCATGTGCACGAATGGAGTGGTGTCTCACTGGCATGGAGTAATTGCACATCCGCCTCCCTAGGTCTGGATTCGAATGTCACCTCATCATCACAAGAGAACTTGAGTTAGATGGGTCGTGGGCTAGTCCTTTAGTAGATATTTTTCTCTGTTACAAAATTACCATCCAGTTTGGCTTGACCAGCTATCAGCTGGGAGGCCCAGGACTGCAACAGCAAGGGGGCTGCAGCTCTAGGCAGCATTGTGTTGGCAGAGCTGTGGGGAGATGCTGCAGAGCATCTGCCCACACTATGCTTGCCAGTGCTGTAAATCCGTTTTATGAGCAACTAGCCCTTCACAGTTGCTGATTATTGCTGCTCACCCCTATAAAGAGAATGGAAAAGGAGGGCAGCAGCTGGGGAGCCTGCAGACGTGGTTCTGTGGCACATGAAAAGCTAACATGACAGGCTCAAATCAGCATAAGCAAAAATGGTCTCTGTTGTTTGGTTTCACAGGGCTAATTATTAGTTGTTCTTTCTAATTTGCTGTTCATTTCAATGGGAGTAGGCAGGCTCCAGTGGGACAGAAGTGGAACCGTTTCTTGGGACTAGTTAAGTGCTATCTAGAGTCTTTTCTGTCTCCATTGCTTGAGAGGAATACTCCCCTCTTTTTGGATTTGGTCTGCCTTTTCATGGGCAATGTGTGAATCATTCTTCCCCACCGCGAGTTTCCAGTGGAGCCCAGAGGGCATGCATGGTACCTTTTGTTCAGTTTATTTCCTTTTTTATGCACACATGCTCATGGGAGAAGTGTGTGCTAGCCACAGTTGCAGAACCCACCATGAGAGATTATTCTTGGGATCCACAAGTACAGCGATTCCAATTCTGGTGGGTGCGTGTGGTATGGCCAAAAGGAGCTGTTTGCAGTCAGACACATTTCTTATCTCTGGAACATCCTTACAATTGTGCTACAGCTTACGTGCTCTGTGCAGGATGAGAGTGGGATGCTGGCTGCCACATGGCGTCCTTTGTGTTGTGACAGTTTCCTGCTTGACGAGGGATCAGTTTAACAGACTGGAAGGAAGCCGGCTGTGCTCGAGGCTGCCTAAGTGTCCCACTCCCACTGCTGACTTTGCCTTCCCTGACTCCTTCCGGACAGCATCTGTCAGAAGGATAAAGCAACTGCACCGGCAGTACATATACCCCTGCAGGAGGGAGACGGTCATTCCAGGCCACACCAACAGTATTTGTGATGGGGGGAGAGGAGGGAGGAGGAGCAGAGAATCTGTAGCCTTTTATCAGAGTGATTCACTGTCATAATAGGGGCACACTTCAGATCAGATATAGTCAACCTCAGGAGCAAGGCACTGAGTATGGATATCTGTAGCCTCCCACCTGAGTGCGCTGATTTGCTACAGGTCTCCTGTAAGCCTCTCTCAGCCAGTGATCAAAATGCCCATTTGTCCCATTGCTGGGAAATGAGGCCCTAGTTTCATCAAACAGAAATTGGGCGTGTGCAGACTAGACTCATCTAATCCAAGTAGAGGTCTGAGCCCCGGCACTTCCCAGTTATGTTCAAATAGAAATAAGTTTCTCTTTCTTCATCCCCAGAGTGGAGGGGAAATGACCCAGCTGCCTCTGTGTGCACTGGCAGGCAATGTAGGCATAACTCATGGAGGGAAAGCTGAGTTGGAGAAATAAATTTTCTTAATTTTGAGTGTAGGAGGCCTGTGCTTCTCCTTCACTCTTGTGGCAGTAAGCTCCACCATCTAAGCCTAGCTACTGTGAAAGTCCTGCTGCCTGCACTCATGAGCCTCTGTTGGTTGAAAACTCTATCGTTCCTGTAGAAGACAGCAGTCCAGGAAGCAGTGGGGTCCGGGGAGTGGAGCTTCTGCATGGGCATTCTGAGACTCTGGAATGTGAGATGGAAGGGCCCTTAATGAACTGATCGACTTTTAAGACAGTCAGATTGCTGGTGCCTGTTCTTTGCTGTTCACCTTTGTGTTTGTGTTTGTGTGTCCTCGCTCCAGGTTACCCATTTGTTGACAGTTTTTTAGCTGATAGATCTGGGTGCTTTCTTATCAAAATGGTTTCCAGGAGAAGGAGTGCTTGCACTTGAGACTGGTAGAAGAAGTTGGTGCCAAATGTGGAGCTGAGGTATCCCAGGCAGGCCAGGCAGTGCTCTTAACCATATGACATGGAGGTGTGTAATGGAGTTTGTATCTCTCCTGTGAAGAACCATGTGTTTTGTAATGTGCTGGTCTGATATACTGGGCTGCTTGGCACTTTGGGCACTGTGTACTCACCACTGCTGGGAAGTGTGATGGCTAACCACACTTTCAGATCAGCTGGAGGGGACTCTGGGGCTGGGAAAACTCTGTTAGATGTGGTCTATCACCAGGAGGGAGATGAAGGCATTGAAGATTCCCCAGCAAAGTATATCCTCCAGGACCATGATCACTTCACTTTCACAACAGTGGGTTTTATCTTGCTTCCGGGTCACAACCTCCTATGTGCAGAAACCTAGCAGAGGTGACCTGCACATGGCTTCCTGCAGTCAGCCACTGACACCTTTTCACAAATTTCTTTTTGCAGAAAAGTCTGTGATTCCCTAATCTCTGTGCCTGGGAAGCTTCTGTTGGAGTGTTGGCTGTAGCAGAACACTGGCCAGATGTAGCCCAGAACCAGGCCAAAGGAGGGGAGACCAACTTCAGGGAAATTTAGGAGGATCCATGAGAGAGCTGTATGGGGGAGGAAGCCTCTGGGATTTGCTTCCCCAGGAACTGGTTCAGAGCAAAAACACCCAATGTGAACAAGAAGCCTTCCTGGCAGATGCATTGCTAGGTTTTCGCTGCTTTGGGACTGGCATTAGCCCAAGACACCCTTGTTCCTTGGCAAGGTTCAATGTTTGTCTCTGGGCTGAGGGGCACTTCCCTAGCCACACTGTACGAGTGTTTTAGAGGGACCCTGAATGTTTGCTGGCTCAACACATGCCTGCAGCTGCCCTGCCCCTGGAGACCCAGCACAGACACAGCAATTCCAGCAGGAGGCACTGCTGACCATTTATGGCCCCACGTCCCAGCGGACATGCCCTTGTTCCATAGCACAGTATCATAGAAGTTCTTGGGCCAGTACTTTGAATCCCCAGGGGGAGATGGAGTAACCTGGAGCAATGTTCCCTCTAATTTTTCGTAGGCTGTGTGCACAAAAAATTTCTTTGTGTGCACTAATATTAGCACTGTTGAATTTTGTTGTGTGTATGGGTTTCACAATCTGTGTGCACATGCACAGCTTAGAGGGAACAGTGAGTCTTGGAGATCTGAGTGCAGTCTGCCTTTGATTCCTGCTCCTGTGCCCCTCTCCCTCTCTCAAGGCACCAGTTCAGTTCTTCCTGCTGTGTTCCTTGCACAGCAGGGCCAGGGTTGTTTCTTTGCTCTGACGGGAGCTCATGCTTTCTGGAAGCAGTTGCCATTGATCTAGTGACTGCTCTTTACCTGCCAGTCTTCAACAGCACCTGCCCTTTCCAGAAACCCTTAACTGCTGATGGACAGGCTGATAGAATTTTTGGCATCACTCCCTCTGTGGGCAGCTGAAAGCTCCTGGGAACTCCTGCATCTTTGCACTGCACCTCTGACCTGCTGCGGGCATGCCCAGTTCTGCCAGCCAGGGTTCCATCTGGAGAGCAGCCTGTGTCTGGGGGTAGAGGGTCCTGATCCTGCAGATGGTGCAAATGTGCTACCGCTGGTTACAGAGAAGTGTATTTAAAGTTAGCTGGTGTGCTGGCAGAGCTGAGATGAGAGCTGAGGAGTGGGTGGGTCTTTGGAGCAGTGAGGCTGAGGGAGTTTGTGCAGCCCATTGAGTGAGGACTGCAGAGGGAAGTGGCTGAATGTGCACAGTGGCTCTGAAAGCCAAAGGCAAGCTCTATAGGTGCAAAGGGTAGGGAGGAACTCCACCGGGTGAACTGAATGAGAGTGTGAGAGATGGTGCAATTTGCTCTGACACCAGGGAGGAAGAGATCTGGGGTAGAAGCCTGACCTGGTTAGGGAGAGTAGTTGCCCCTGGTGCTGAACATGGCTGTTGAGCAGGGGAAGCAATACACAGTCGGAGGAACAGACCCTCAGTGGCCAGCCAGTGCTGGGAAGCAAGAGAGCAATTTCCAGGCAGGCTGGGAAGGATGTTTATGTCTTGTGCATTTTGTCATCTTCCATCAAACTGACAGGGATCAAAGAACAGGCCTCATGCTGGCCATCCCAGCGTTTTCTGGACGGGACTGCTCTCCTAAGCCAAGTGTGTCTTCCCCAGAAGGATAGATCAGAGGCTGAGGCCATCAGGGATTATCCTAGCTGGGTGTTCCCCCAGTTCATGGAAGGGTCTCAGGGAGCAGCCAGGCACCTGCATTACACTGTCAGCACCGGGGGGGGTGTGTGTCCTGAGTTTTGACCCATTTATAAAATGCTGTAAATCTGCTGGTGTGAGACCCGTTCCCTGCCTGAAAGGCTCAAGCTCAGGTTACACCAAGGGTCTTAAACTCAAATCACCATGAGGGCCACATGAAGACTAGAACGTTAGCCTGAGGGCCACACCACTGAAACCTTTTCATAGAACAATATTGCAAATATTGATAACGATAGTGTTGTTTCAGGCTGCAGGAAATAGCTTTAGGGGCCTCATGCGGCCCATGGGCCGTGTGTTTGAGACCCCTGGGCTAGACAAAGACAAGTGCAGCCTGGCATTCTGGGGAAGGGAGGGCATAAAGCAATGCTACAGTGGAGAGGAAATGAAGTCTTTGGGAGAAGCATCAATGGAGGAGCGGGTGAGATGAACAAAGCCCTTTCTGTTGTTCACCTTGCTGGCAAAGTGCTGTTTCATCTCCCAGCCAGCCAGTGGGCATGTTCCTGCCTCCAGGGCAAGGAAGCCAGCCTTCTAACAGGGCAGGTGCTGCTTGCTTTGCTTTCCTTTGTTTTGCTTTGGAGGGACTGAAAACTTTTCAGGGGGGACATGAGGTGAAAGTACAGGCAAGAGGGGGCTGTACATTATCCCTGGAGGCAAACATTGGCCCTGCACTTGGGACTCCAGCTCACTGCCTCTTAGTGGCCCTGCAGGAGCCCTTGTGCTTTGGTTCCTAGATCAGGTTTGTTGCTGGTCTGATGCTGCCCCATGCAGGGGAAGGGAGGCTGGAAGCACAGTGCTGGGCCAGCTAGAGTCTATGTCAGGACAACAGTCCATCAGCCAGCAAAGCCTAAGGAAGGCAGTGTTGGTTCTGGGTTGTACTGCAGCCGGGGGGTGCAGATGGCCATGAGCCTGCAGGTTCACAGTCACTGTTCCACTCCCAGGATGTCAGAGATGGGCTTCCCAGGCAGCTGGTCTTAACCTTGGAAGCCCTTCAGGCTCAAACTCTGACCTCTCCTGCATGTGCTAGGCAATTGTGCAGGGGTCCAGCTTGCTCTGCTCCACTCGTTCTGGCCACTGCCCCGTTCAGCAGGGAGCCTGCTCTGATGGCTGTAAAACCAGGCAGGCAAGCAGGGATGTCTCTCCTACTCAGTGTTTGGAGAAGGTACCCTCCCTTAAAACACGTGGTGCCTGCCCTGTGAGCAGAGCAATCTCTGTCCTCCTACCAGTGGGAGGAGCAGTGGATGTTAATTGCTTCCCTTCCATGCTGCCACCCCCCCTCCCGCCCTTCCTCGGATTTAATGTCTGCATGGCCTGCAGTGCCTTCCCGCTCCCTGCAAGCTGATGGACTTTGGAAATGCCTGGCTCCTGAAGCAGGATAATTGAATGTGACAGGAAAACACTAACTAGGAGACCTCACTGCCTTCAGCTGCTTTGCATTGCAAATAACCTTTAAAAATAAAATGATGAGAGATTTCTTTTCCCCTCCCTTTTTCCCCCCTCTGCAGGGAAACTGGATTCAAAGATTCATCAGGGAGCAAAGAAGGGGTTAATGAAGCAGAAGGCGATTGTTTGACTTGGGGGGCCACAGTCCCAAGCCCGCCACCCACCAGGAATCAGCCCAGTCACTCCAGCTGCTCTTCCTGAAGCCTCTGAAACATGGGCGAAGCCTGGCACTTCTGGGGGGACCTGAGAGTTATTAAAATATCTGAATGTTGTATTCCAAGGCCATTAAAGGGAGAGCATTTTGCCCCGCTTCCTAAGTGCACAGCCCAGCTCAGTCTGGCAGCTTGGAGTTTCAAGGTGGAGTTGCAGCTTTTAAAAGACCACAGGTGCTTTGTCCACAGGACCTGTACCCCTTTCACAGGCTGGTCTGACGGCAACCTCAGAGGAGTGCTGGCATCTGGCACTGTCTGCTGCAGCACAGCGCTCGCAACAGAGCCGGAACTAGGCCAGATATTTGGAAAGAGACCACTTTTAGCCAGAGGCTCTCTCTCTCCCAGCAGGTCGAAGCTGGCTGACCCCTGCTGTTGCCAGTAGTTCTGTCTACGGGCAGCATGGTGAAGAGACAGATTGTAAGGCCAGCTCCATTGACCAGCACACATCAGTCACAATGCTATGGGTTTGGGGAAGCAGAGCTGCAATTGCCCTAAGTTCTTGCTGGAGCTGCCCCAGGCCCCCTTGGCCTGCAGTGCCCAGGAGCAGTACCTGATCAAAGGGAGCAAAGCAGGATGGGGCTGAATACCCGCTCCCGGAGACCCATCCCTGCCTTTCCTGGGTGCAGGCTGGGAGTTGGAGGGGAATGGTAAACTCAGTTCTCTGCCTGCCCTTGCTGAGTGGCTTTGTTTGTGAGGCTGCTCCTGTGAGTGGGTGGTAGCAGCTCTGGGCACGCTCAGCAGCTTGGCAGCTTTCCCTCTCTGTTCTGCTTTTTATCCAACCAGCAGCTTCTCTGGGAGAGCTGGCTCCACTCCAGGAGCTATGCACATGACTTAAAAAACCCACCCCCTGTGTTAGGCAAAAGATTGATTTCCCCTTCCTTTAGTCCTTCATGTTCAGCATCTCTATAGCAGGGCCATGCCTATATGCACAGTGCTGGGCTGTGGCGCTCTAGGTGCTCATCCTGTGTGGCCTGAGGGCTACCAGTTTCCAGCCAAGCCCCACCATGTTGCAGTGACACTGGTGCTAATGGGGAGTGATGTCACCTCGCACCGCCACACTGGGGCAGAGCAGCAAAGTCCTGCTCTCAAACTGCCTCCCCAGAGAGGTTCCAGAGCCCTGAGGTTAGACGCTCTCTCTTCATTATGTGGATAATGGTTGTTGTCCTGACCCAGCGGTCCTGTTTGTCTATTACTACAGCGCACTGGCAGCCAGGATCGCTTGGTGCATGCTCAGTGAAAGGTGCAGAGACTCTGTGTTATGGAAGTAAGCAGCTGGAAACATAGGTGTTATCGGTTAGGAATTAGCTCAGGCAAGATGCTGGTGCCCTGCTAGGCCTGGGAGCCAGGCTCTTCCTTTGTTGGGGGGTGTCCTACTTGTGACTTTGTCTTGGAGCTTCTGTCTAGTCAGCATGGATTCAAACATGCAGATCTCAGCTTTGGTGTCCCAGCTCCACTCTGCTAATCTCAGGGAAGCTGCTGTTCCCCAGGATATGGAGAAAAAGGGAGGTTTTCTCCCTTACTTTCTCTACTGCAGTCCAGGCTGCAGTCAGTTGAGTGCTGGCTGAACCTCTTCTGCCCAAACCATCTGTGCTCTGAGCATAAGCCCTGCATGTCCAGTGACTGGAGAGATCTGAGCTGGAGGTGGAGTGGGGGATTGGGAAGGATAAGGGAGTTTGCCTCTTGCTCTGTGGATAGGTAGCTGACAGAGCTGTAAAAGGGAGAGATGCTCAGTTTGGCCACAGGCCAGCGTCGGGGCTCTAGCTCGGCTCAGCCTCTTGGACCCCCTCTGTTCACAACCAATGAGGACTCTGCTATGGTGGAGCCTTCTCCCCTCCAGCACCCGGGTCTCCGTGCTACCTGTAGCCAGCTCCCAAATCCAGGCTCGGAGGGTCCGCTCCTTGCTCTGTCTGGTCTCCGGGGGGGGTTCCTCCCTCCACGAGGGTCCCAACCAGCAGTGACACTCAGCCAGTGCAGAAGTCAGAGGGTTTATTAGCAGTCCACTTTGAACAGCAGCTAGAACAGTCGGCTCTCAGATCAACCAGGAGGTCTGACAGTAAACCCCCAGGACGAGCCCCGGAGGTCCTGCCTCTCCGACCTCCATCTTCCTTCTCTCCCCTCTTCTCCTTTTGTTATCCTTTACATCCAGCTGCCCTGCCCCTGGTCTAAACTGGCTACAACCTGTCACCCACAGGGGGTTCAGGTAAGGTCATACTAAAGCCTCTTCCCCCCTAGTGGTACCTATAGTTACCACAACCCCATGTCCTACCACCAGAATACCATCACAAAAGAACAAGAACAGAAAAGAATCACAGTAACCCAAGAGGTTTTCTTACTTCATCACATCCCTGCGTGCCTCAGTTTCCTGGTTTGTAAACTGCAGCTAGTGTCCCACCCAAAGGGGCACAGGGAGATGCCATTGTCCAGCCAGGAATCTCCCAAACCAAGAGGAGCCTGCCTGGGGCTGTCCTGCCCTTCCTTCCAGCCTGACACCCTGGCTACGCTGCAGCAATGATGAGGAAGGACTGCAGCTCTGGGAGGCAGTGAGGACAGCCCTGGTGTGCATCCCCTAAAGCCTGGTCTCCCCCCGGTGTTCTTCTAGTGTGGAAACAATCTAGTGTCAGGGGCCAGCTTGTGTGTGGGCTTGTTGTACAGACAGGGCTTAAGTCTGTGTTGGCCTCAGCCCATTCCCTGGCACGGGTTATCAGGATTGGTGTGGCCCCTGCTTGCCGGTGGTCAGAGTCTGCAGGGGTCAGTTTAACCCTCCTCTTTACAGCCTTGGCTAATGGGCCAGTCACTCCCAGATCCATCCCATGGCATGGCATGACCTGCCTCTGCCCCACTTTTGCCTGGCAGCACTGAGCAAGCTCCTCCAGGAAGCGATGTTCGGGCCTGACATCCCACTTCCCTGCCAGGGGGATGCACCTGGCTTCATATGTATTTCACCAGCCTCCCATGCTACAACTGCCAGTAGCAAGCCAGTGATGGATGGAGGAGCAAGGAGAGAGCCAAGACTGGCTCTAAGTTAAGGCTGGGGGCTTGGATTCCAACTTCCTCTTCTCCAAGGTGCTTTTCCAGCCTTTGAGGGACCTGCCTGCAGGGGAAGGGGAAGCTCCTGGTGCTCCCTTGTAATCAGCCCAGGCTCTCGCTCCTGTCATGTGACTTGAGGGTTGTGGTGCAGCCTGGCTCATCAGCAGTGGCTGCATTTTGGTGCTGAATGCAGTGACCTTGCCTAGGTGTGCAATGTCCATGCCAAGCCACCCTGCCCCGCCATCTCATCAGGGCCCCAGAGCAGCAAGTTAGAGCAGAGTTTGGCCCTCTGGTCCCAAAGCCTTGTAAGCAGAAAGACCCTCAGGGAACAGCAAGAGCTTCCCACCCCTTCCCGGGTCCCTCTGCATGGCCTAGCCTTCAGAATCCAGTGTTGGATGCTGTCCCCCAGAGTGGCATCACCAGCCAATCCTCACACATGTCATGGGGAGATTAAGTTCAAATTCACCTCTCTGATTCATCAAGTGCCTGAAGTGTGGAACCAACAGAGGCAGAGGAACAGATCAAAGCAGGACATGGAGCTTTCCTTGGATCTTGCTCACCTTCATCTCAGCCCTCCTGGAGCTTGGTTAAATGGGGATCTGGGGCTTTCCACCTGTGGGAAGTGAGTAAATTCTTCTCATCTCTCTCCTGCTCTTGGTCACCCAGCTGTCCCTTTCTCTGCCACTCTCCTTAAGTGCATGATCCTACCAGTTCTTCAATCAATCAAATCATAGGGCTGGAAGGGACCTTGTGAGATCATCAAGTCTAACCCCCTAGGGCTTGAACCCAGGACCTTCTGCATGTTAAGCAGAGGTGCTAGCCACTACACTAGTTGCAGGGCTCCTTTGTTTCAAATCTTCCCCAAAGGCTTTGCTCACTTCCTCTTAAGGTCCCTGCCCTGAGTTACTTTGTTCATTGTGTCATTTAGTCAACCTGTGTTTTATGCCATGCCTGTTCTAGGATTTGCTAGTTCTCAAGCCAACTTGGCTGCAGTTGGTGAGAAAGACACTTTTGCATATAAAGTGTATTCAGCTTCTGGATGTCACTGGTGGTGTTCATGGCATCCTCATCTATCTAGTGCTGCTGTCATGGTGCAATCACTGTTAGAGGCCCCAGCTGTGACCATAGGGGCCCTTGTTTTCCAGGCCCTGTGCAAAGACATAGCAGTTCCATTCTTGCCCCCAGACACTTACAGTCTCAAGAGGTGAGGCAGTGCAGGTGAGGAAAGTGGGTCCAGAGAGGAGATTTGGCTTGTCTAAAGTCACAGGAACATAGTGACAGAGTTCATAGATCACACGACTCCCAGTTCTCTTACCCACCCACTAAACCAGTGATCGTCAAACTTTTTTGCTCTCGACCCAACTCTGGTCCCCCCTGCCAGGCACTATGGGAGGGGTGGGCTGCTCCCCTCCTGGGAGCAGCCTTCCCCCCTCAACGCAATGCTGTTGGGCAGGGGAGCAAGGGGCAGCCACTCCCCCCTCCTGGGAGCAGCACTAGCCTGCTACAGCATGCAGGATGGCCGCTCCCTGACTCTGGGAGCAGTGCCGGCTGGCAGGGGAGGGAGGGGCAGCAGCCCATCCTCCGGAGCAGAGCAGTGCTGCAACCCAGTACCTGTGGGTCTGCGACCCAGTACTGGGTTGTGTCCTGAACTTTGATGACCACTGCATTAGACCATGCTGCCTCTAACCTCTGTGTAATCTCCTAGCCACAAAGACTAGCCCCTGGCTGAGTGGCAGCTACCTGAAACTGCATCATCTGCTGGCCCAGTCTGCTTATTTCATTGATCACCTATTGTGCTTTTGCAGTAAATCCAGCCCCACGGAACTACCACATTCCTCTTTCCTCGTGCCACTGCCGCATCCCTGCTTAGTCTCTGACATTATAAACTCGTGCTTTTGAGAAGGGTGTTGGCAAAAAAGGGCCAAGCCAAAGTGAGGATGCAGACAGCAGCATTGCTGCACTGTCAGTCTAGGTTCCCTCTAAGGTGTGCGTGTGTGCACAGGCACACAGGTTGTGAAGCCCGTGCACACAACAAAATAAAGTGTGCACAAAAAAATTCAACAGTGCTAATATTTTTATGCTACTTTAAGAAGGTGGTTTCAAGCAGCATGTTTCAAATAAGTTTTTTTTTATTTATAACATCATTTTCATCACCATATCAAAATAAAATCTAGATATTATTTCCATCATACATACTTGTGTCATTGTGCTCCCAAGTTTGACCACACTCACTGGAGTGCGCACAAATTTGGACACTGGTTCTGAACATTTGCAGAAAATAAAATTTTTGTGCACACAGCCTATGAACAATTAGAAGGAACATTGCCAGCCTGTCTCCTTCTCTTGCACCAGCTCCTATGAGCAATGCCTCTGGCACTCAAAGAAGGTCAAGGAACCCCTGTGCTGTGAAATTAGCTGGCTGTGTGAGACTGGCTCCCTGGAGCAGGTTAAGAAGTGGGAAGCTCAGTCTACAGGTAATGCCTTGCTCTTCTGGCTCATTTCAGCTATAGCTCTCAAACTGCTTTAGAGGTGGGGAAAATGAGTCACAGAGCAGGGCTGTAGTTTGTGCAATTTCGCTTAGCAGACTCGTGGAACAGTTAGGGATTGCTTCCAGGTGTCCTGAATCCCAGTCCTGTGCCTTGTATGCTAAACCACACCACCTCTCTGACAAAACTGCATTGTGCCTGCTAGCCGTCACTGCCGAAGTGCTGACCTTGCGCACAGTGCTGCATAAGGCCTAGAAAAGCATCAACTTTGTCCCCAGAGAACTGACCAGCTCCCCAGCTGGCCAGTACAAGACACAGCCAACTCCAGGGAGCAATTGGAGTGAGGGAGAAGGGCATTTCTCACTGTAATAGGAAGGTGTTAAGCAGTTAGTGGGTGCACATGTGCTAGGCTAGAAAAAGTAACCAGGCCCCCAGTGTGTTGAAAACCATGCTTTAAAACTGCAGGCAAGCAGAGCCCTGTGGAGATGCCAGGTCATGGGGTCCCTGGGTTGTGGTGATGTCATGCATAAGGCCATCAACCTCCCTTTTTTGGATCAAGCTTCTGTGCTCCAAATCTTTGCTCATGCCTGGAGAGCTTGCCTGGGGCCCCTGCTGGTTTGTGGGGTCATAAAGAGTAAAAGGCTGCTGTGAGCATGTAACCTCTGCCCGTTGGTGCTGTGAGCATCTTCCCACATGCCTGCCCCTGATCACAGGAAGGCCAGGGAGAGGCCACATCATTCAGGAGTCACAGGAGGGTGGGAAATAGAGTTTCCTTCCCAGCTGTTCCCTGCAGACATTCTGCACTGGAGTGCAAAGCGGGGTTTGTTGATGAGTTCATCTGGGGGGGGGCAGTTTTGAGTCTTGCTGCCAGGGAGAACAAACAGGGTGTGCTGGTGCTGACCCCCTGAATGGGGCACCACCCTAGCTGGGCTCTACCATGCTTCCTGGCTGGACCTGGAGAAGGAAAGGGTGTTGTGTGTGAAATAAACACACATGCCACCAGCCTGCATAGCCATCAGCCCTTTGTCTCCTCTCCACAGCCAGCCATCCTGCCCTTAACTAGCCTCACGAATGCATTGGAGAGCACCCAGTAGGCCTTTGAATGGAACCTGGGCACTGTGAACAGCACCCTCCAAAATGCTCTGATCTTGCCCAATCTGCATGTTTAAAATCTCCCTCTCTAATCTCCTTGGCCTTGTGGTTAGGGCCCTGAGTGGTCTCTTGCCAGAAGCAGGGCAGTGGTGTTAACCAGCTGGAGTGCTGAGACCCGAGGCAGCCTGGCATCAGTTGTTTTATTTCTCTCTTGTGGCCAGGGTACCCACTGTTTAAAAAAACGTGCATGAGGAAAGAGTCATTGCCATGCCACCCCTCAGGCCATGTGTTATTACTTGGGCCATGTCCCCCTTTAGACCAAGCATCCATCTCTCAAGGTTCCCCTCAGGCCATATGTCCACCCTATAGGCCAAGCATTCACCTCTCAGGCTACCTCTCAGATCAGGCCCCTCTCAGGCCACACATCTAACCCTCAAAGCCAAATGTCCACCCCTCAGGCTGAGCATCGCCCAGCTAAGGGGGCCTGGCCCAACAGGGCCTCAGACTGAAGTCCCCTTATCCCCAGGGCTGCTGGCCCAGCTCTGTGTATAGGCTGAGGCCACTGGCATCTCAGACTGCCCGTCCAGCCTGACTTCCTAAGAGATGGGTGCGAGTGCGACACCTTGGCTCTAGCCTGCAGAGAGGCCCTGTAGGAGGCAACTGCTTGACAGCCACTGCAGGGTCAGAGCAAACTGCAGCAGCTTGTACGGGTCACCCAGGTAACTACTGTAGCACAGAGCCAGGGAAAGAAGACTGTCTGGGTGAGTCTGTGCACCTGTCAGTGTTTCTCCATCTTCCTCTCCGGGTATGACTGGGTCTCCCTACCTGTCTGCAGCCATGCACGTGTCTGTTCGTGTCCATAGAACTAAAACAGCCTCCGCTTCTGCTGGGTGGTTTCTGTAACAGCAGTCTTTGTGCAGATAGGTTGTTGACTGTGCTCACAGCCCCCTGCCTGGCTGTTCGCTTGGCTCATCCCATCTGGCCTGCATGGCTCTGCCAGGCACACACCCTACTGGCATAGTGCACAGGGTAGTTGGTGCACACAAACTTTTGCAGGGCAAGGCAGAGACCCTGGGGAAACTTGTGTCTGTGCTACAGCATGCAGCTCAGCCCCCGGGCCACTGGAATCAGACAGAGTTGGCAACAGGGGATCAGCCAAGCAAGTCATCTGGCTGGCCCTTTGGGAGATGCCCTAAAGACAGCTGTTGTCGTACAGTGCAGCCTGCCTGGAGGAGAAAGAAGGGGCAGAGAACTGAGACTTGGTGCAGGATGATGGAAAGGGCTGCTACCAGGAGTTCCTGGCGGGCAGTTCTCTGGCCTGTCTTATATGGGTGGGGGCGGGGGTCAAGTCAGGGAATCTGCTGCTTAGGACAGAGTCAAACCTCTCACTCTGGGGCAGAGGTGGGGGCAGAACAACCATTTCTGCCCCAGCACACCAGTGCCTGGTGTGCAGCCTAGTTAATGACTGTGGCTTGGCCCTGGGGAGGGAGCTGTGAGCAGAGTGTGATGAAGTAAGAAAACCTCTTGGGTTACTGTGGTTCTTCTTTTCTGTTCCTGTTCTTTGGTGATGGTATTCTGGTGATGGGACACAGGGGTGTGATAACTATAGGTACCACTAGGGGGGAAGAGGCTTTAGTTCGACCTTACCTGGACCCCCTGGGGGTGACAGGTTGTGGCCAGTTTAGACCAGGAGCAGGGCAGCTGGATGGAGAGGAGAACAAAGGGAGGAGAGGGGAAGAAGGAAGATGGAGGTCGGAGGGGCAGGACCTCCGGGGCTCGTCCTGGGGGTTTACTGTCAGACCTCCTGGTTGATCTGAGAGCCAACTGTTCTAGCTGCTGTGCAAAGTGGATTGCTAATAAACCCTCTGGCTTCTACACTGGCTGAGTGTCACTGCTGATTGGGACAGCTGGGACCCTCGTGGAGGGAGAAACACCCCCCCCCCAAGGGAGACCAGACAGAGCAAGGGTCGGATCCTCTGAGCCTGGATTTGGGAGCTGGCTACAGGTAGCGTGGAGTCCCAGGTGCTGGACGGGAGAAGGCTCCACCATAGCAGAGTCCTGGTGGGCTGTGAACAGAGGGGATCCAAGAGGCTTTTCTGGGTTCTCCGTGACACGGAGCCACAGAGGATCAGTCCTTTGGCCTTTCTAGGGATGTGGCTGGAGCCACTGGTGGAGCAGGAGGGGAACCAGTTTGCCCTGGGAGCCTGTGGAGAGAGTGCGCAGCCCCCAGATATCTCTTTGCTCCCCTTTCTCTACCCTATTCCCAGCTGCCCCACCTCCTGCTCAGGTCCCCTTCGTGGCCATGCTGCTATCAGCGAGCACCCCGCTAGCAGCAGGCTGGGCTAAAATGATCTGCCCGACGAGGTTTGCAGATCAGCCTATAAATTACTCCCTGACAACACCTGCTGCGCACACAGCTGCGGGTGCTCCTTCGGCAGCTCTAATCTCACTGTCCCTCCTGCTAGGTCACCTCACTCCATTGCCTGCACTGACAGCAAGTGATTGTTCTCATCCCCGGCACCGTGCTGCCCTTCCCTGCAGCGTGGGATTGATAGCAGCATGCCAGGCTTCTCCTTTCCTGATAGTGGCTGCCTCTGTTCCAGTGCCTGAAACCAGCTGCCTTTCCCAACCTATGCTTTCCCTGGTAGCCGTGGGTCTCCCAGGATGTGCCATCTTGGTGCTGATCTGTGTGTGCTCTAGCATACACAATGAAGGGTTTTTCAGCCATCCTTAGCTCTGTCCTCTGCAATCTGTGAAAAACCCTCCGTTGTGTATGCTGGGTGTGTGGCAATTCATGTGGCTGGCTTAGAAGCCATGAGACTGTAAACAAACAAGGAGTCTGGTGGCACTTTTAAAGACTAACACATTTATTTATTGCATGAGCTTTCATGGGAGAAAATCCCACTTTGTCAGATGCTTTGAAGATGGAGAACTTGGAAAATGGGAGGAAAATAAATGCAAGAAAGTGTAAGTCACAGGATCAGGTCAGACTGTCACAGTAATATGTTTTGTTGTGGTTTTCACTCCTTTCTGTGGGGTGAGTGGGATCCTCATCCCTGCCCTGGCTCCTTTCCAGCAGGTACAAGGGCAGGAGCAGTACAGAGGGACAGTAAAATCCTGGTGCTAGCAGAGGGTGAATTGCTGTGATACAGGCCCTAGTGATGACAGAAGACCCAAGCTCTGGCATGTTGGAGATAACACACTAGGACTGCACCATGCCTGGCTCTGCAGATTCAGAGCAGCATTGGGGCTTCCCTAATGTCACCAAACCCCACAAGCACTCTGAAGTTCTGTGGGGGCCACCCCACTTCCCCAGGGGGAGGCACAGTCTTTCGCCCTCTAAATTTCCCTTCTAACATGCAGCACAACCTTCATTAGCTTCATCTATTGAATTGCTCCTAACTTAACGTCTACCATAGGTGCATTATCAGTGCAGTCATATTTTCACTAACACTAATACGTCTTCACAGTATATCTGGTATGTGTGTATGTCTCTCTCAGCTGTACTGCCTGCATTTCATGATCAGTGACTTTTACTGGCTGCATTTGACTGGTCTTTGCAGAGCAGTAGAGACATTAACTGAGTTGGGGAGAAGTGGACACAGGTTGTGGAAGCACCATCCCCTGGGTTTGTGAGGAGAAGGGACAGGTTAAGGTTAGATCAGCGTGCTAACTCACCATGTTTTTTTCCCTAGTAAAGACACCAGATGACACCTTTCCCCTTGTACCTGGATTGTACTCTCTTTGGGCAGGGCCCATCTCTTTGCTCTGGGTTTATATAGTTCCTAGCATGGCAGAGTCCTGGTTCACGACCAGGTCTTCTAGACCAGGGGTCTCAAACGCAAATCACCACAAGTGCCACATGAGGACTAGTGCATTAGCCCGAGGGCCACGCCTCTGAAACCTTTTCTTACAATGATATTGCAAATATCGGTAACGATAATGTTGATGTGGGCCGCAGGAAGCAGTGTTAGGGGCCACATGCTTTAGACCTCTGTTTTAGGCCCAAGCCTGCACTACAATGGAACAACCTTGCAGCCTGAATCAGCTGGCATGGGTCAGCTGCAGGGGTGTCGCTGGCGCCGGGCACACGGGGCCTGTGCCCTGAATCCCAGCACCAGTGCCCCGGGTCCTGCGGGGCTCCCTCTCCTGGTCTCCAGCCCGATTGGGGTGGAGATCTGGGGCCCAGCCACCCGCAGCAGCGGCAGCCACTCTGGCCCTGTCCCCAGCTGGGGATCAGGGGCCCAGCCATCCGCGGCTGCGGTGGCCGCTTCCCCAAGGCTGAGCAGCCCCGCAGCTGCTGCTGCCACTCCCAGGTCCTTCCCCGGGCCAGCGACACTCCTGGTCAGCTGTGTGTGCCTAGCTGGAGTATAGACACACCCTGAAAGGAAACAAGCCTGCATCCAGCCCTGAGACAGGGATAGGATGGTGCCTAAGAGAGATTCTGCAGATTCAGTGATGAAAGGGGTGCAGTCAATGGTAAGGGGTGAAGTTGATGAAGCTGGAAGCGCTAGGTAGAATCCACCTGAGGACTTGGGGAAAGCTGCACCTACCTCAGGGATCTCCCAGTTATGAAACGACGCTAATCCACTCATTATAATACAAGTTGACCTAATGCTTCAGTTCATCTGGGTGAGGCCCACTCACCCTCATGGGAGCTCTGGGTTCCTCCAGATCAGCTAGCACATTTTTTAAATACAACATCCCCTGTCTACGTGAGGTGAGATTTTTCAGAAGCATTAGCTAATTCACTTTTGTTTTTTAAATGCCCCTTGTATTCTAGTCTTGGCTGTACACTCCTTCAGTGTCAGCTCCTTCAGGCAGGGCTATTTTGTTTTGGCTAACACCAGGGGTCCTGGCTGTCTGTGTGCCACAGCCCTGTATATGTTAAATAACCATTACTTAGATACTGACGTGTGCACATGTGTTCCTGATTTCCAGGCACACAGGTAGGCATTCTCCAGTCCCAGGATCCAAACCTCTCCTTGTATTCACGCAAACAGCCCCCAACCTTTCTCGTTGGCTGAGGATTTACAGGGCTGGTTTCTGGTTAGATTGTTCTGTCCAATTATACAATAAATAAAACTCCTTAAACCAGAAGGGAATGTGCTAACTCTCCACAGCGTGTTATCTTTAGAACAACTTGCTTTCCAGGGGAGATTTATTGCCTTTCAAGAACTTCATCAGTCTTACATAAATTAGATACCGCATGGCTTGCCCTGCGTTAATGTTGTTGTACCTCCTTCCCTAGTGTTTGGGTGATCTCTGCAATGACTCACGCCCTGGGTAACAACACTGCACTTGTACAGCCAGGGATATTTATGGCTTTAGCTCTGTGTTGGTTTATTCCTCAGGAGACTCAGTACGTCATTTTGGGCACAGCCTGCCCTGAGAGGCTGGGCAAGCAATGTTATCCTGGACTTGTAATGTTAGACTGACCACAGTGCCACAGCCTGTGTCCTCGGGGATGCCACAGCAGTGCTGGGCCTTTATTGCTCACCACCACCTGTGACACATTTAACGTCCCTCCCCAGATGGGGAAAAGGGGTCAATGGAACAGGGAAGGGCTTGAATAGTGTGATTCCAGGAGAAGATAGATAGAAGTGGCAGCAGCACCTGGAGAAGGCTGTGGAGGGCTGCAGGAAGGCTGGTGTAGGAGACCTGAGGCAGAAGGGAGCAGACATCAGTGCCAGGCAAGGATTGGATGTTTGGGAAGGAGCAGGAAGCAGCCCAAAGGATCCCTGAGAGTCTTGGGGAGAGACAAACTAGAGCCTTGGTGTAAGGTAGGAGGATGTCACATCTCAGGCTGCAGCCCAAGGCCAAGTCTACACTGCAATGGAACAGCCCAAACCTGAGTCAGGTGGCATAGGCCAGTTGCAGGTGCCTAACTACACTGTAGACACACCCTGAGGGGGAACAAGCCTGCATCCAGCCATGGGACAGAGGCCTCAGAGGGCTTCTGCAGCCCTACATTCATTGGGGTAATTAGACCAGAGCATAGTCAAGGGTGAGAGGTGAGAGCAGTGCAGGAGTGCCATAGGGGATCCGCCTGCAGACTCAGGAAAGCCTCACCTACCTAGGGAATCTCCTGACTATGAAGCGATGCTAATCAAGGGGAAAAGAGCTATAGGCAGAGTGGGGGGGTTCGCTCTCAGCAACTGTTGGGTCTACATGTCCCAGCTAGCTCGAGGAGACCACATGGCCTGAGTGGTGGCAATTCGACTGGGCAGCAGCTGGCCATTGGCTCCTCTTGATGGATGTCTTGCCAGTTTCAGGATGCACGTCACCTGCATGCCTCAACCCCCCAGCTCAGAACCTGCCTGTGGGCTTGGTGGGGTTCAAGGCCTGGGAGAGGGGAGCAGGGAGCCACCTAGGAAGAAATTAGGGCAGGGAGGGACTAATTTCACTGCAGGCCTGCACTTTGTTTTTCCAACGACACAGAGGGCCTGCAAAGTACTGCCAACCTGGGAGGGAAGCAGTTTGGCCCTGCCTTGCACAGATGTAACCAACTGAGTTCCACCCTGGAGTGCAGACTCTGCCCATTGGTTTGGAGAGAGGAATAAGAGAGGGTTGATTTCTACAGGATAATGCCTGGGGCAGTGCTGCCAGTCGGGTGTGTCTAATATGGGGACTTGCCGGGCGAGGGGAGGGGATGTACGTGTGTGTTTGAAAACACCCAAAACAATCAGATGAACTGCCCTGAAGCACCACACTGGAAAGGTCTAATTTAATCTCACAGACCTGTTTGGCAGGGGTCATTCTAGTGTTAAATAGCACCCAGATCAGTGCTAAGTGTGATTCCAAGGGGGTGGCAAATATCCTGGGGGGTTTGAATTACAAGAAAACACAAATACTCGCTTTCCTAGTCCAGTAAAACAAACAAGCAAGGAGTCCTGTGGCACTTAAAGACAAATTTATTTTCTGCATGAGCTTTCATGGGAGAAAATCCCACTTCAAAGATTGACTCCAGGAAAACAAACAAGGAGTCCTGTGGCACTTAAAGACTAACAAATATATTTATTGAATGAGCTTTTTTGGGAGAAAATCCCACTTCATCAGATGCTTTGAAGATGAGGGAACTTCATTGGCTCCAGGAGTTTATTTGGAGGGGGGAGACAAACAAGGAGTCTTATGGTACTTAAATACTAACAAATGTATTTATTGCATGAGTTTTTGTTAGACAAAATCCCTCATCTGTCAAAGGGGGATTTTCTCCCATGAAAGCTAATGCATTAAATAAATTAGTTAATCTTTAAATGCCATAGGACTCCTTGTTTGTTTTGCTGAACCAGACTAACACAGCTACGCCTTGGGAATTTTGGGGGAAGGTCTCTGGCCTGTGTTAAGCCAGAGTTCAGACTAGATCAGTGGTTTTCAACCTTTTTGCATGTTGAGACACACTTGGTTGCATATTGTGACCCTACAGGTCACACCAGCCCCCCCCCCATCACTGGCCAAATCCAGCCATCTCCGCAGCTCCCTGTGACACACTTATCATTCTGTGGCGACACAGTAACATGTCCTGACACAGTGGTTGAGAATCACTGGACCAGATGATCACAGACCCCTTGTGACTTGAAATCTATGAACCTAGTCTTTGTAAAATTTAGAGCAGATTCCCCTTTGTCCCCTGTTTGAGACATGCTTTGGCAGCACAAGCGTCAGTGTTTTAGACCACTTTTCCAGAGAAGTTAATTACCAGCCTCAGCTGGCATTTGCAACTCCTTGTTGCCCCAAGCAGCCAGTGTGGGTTGGGCAGAGTTTGTCCTGTCCTGAACATCCGGCTCATTGTTAAGACAGCTGCCACTAGGTGAGGGTGGTCTGAGGACACAGCTCTGCCTTTGCTGTGTGCCATGCAGCTGTTGTGTGCAGAGTGGTGTGAGCAGATCCTTGCTGCTGCTGTTGTCCAGGCAGCCAAAGGAACACTTGAGAGGACAGGTGGAATACAAATGGCATTTCTCCACTCGCAGGAAAAGAACCTGGCATGGGACTGGTTCCATGGCAGTTGGGGACCAGAGGCTGGGTGGCAAAGGTGCTGAGGGTGAATGACTCCTCTGCTGATGTGAGGAGGGTCTTTGAGCCTTGTGATTGGGGCCCTGGCAGGGAAGCCAAAGGTTGGACTTTTTTGCTGGCAACAGCTGTTCATGCAGTGAATGTATGGAAGTGGCACACTGTTCTGAGGAGTTATGGAGTGGTTTGAGGATCACAGTGCCCTTAGAAAGGAATGTGACCAGGGAAACATACATTTCATAGAGAAGGGTCCAGACATAAAGGTGAGGTGTGTGTGTGAACAAAACCTAACTTGTGAATCTGGACTATTAAATGACTCCTTTGCTAAACACCAAACCGCTCAAGAAAGAAAGATATGAAAGGCTGTGCAAGGACCCATAGAAAGCAAAACAGGCATTTAGCAAGCAAAAGAATGAGACAGAGAAAGAAGCCTAGAACATGGAGCTGTAAACACTAGAGTTAACCAAGCAAGGTGACAGGTTACTGAAAATAAAGAGGTGAATGACACAGATAAGGCCTTAGGTACAGCGTTGTAGCCATGTCAGTCCTAGGATGCTAGAGAGATAAGGCGGGGACCCATTTTGGTTTGTGAGAGAAACAAACTTTCAAGCTAAGAGAGCTCTTCTTCAGTCTGGGAAAGGCTGTCTGAGCTAAACACAAGGTGGAAGATTGTTTAGTGCAGGTAGGCTAACACAAACAAGGCCAGGAAACCCTGAAGGGACAGCTGGGGCACAAATTTGTGAACAAATGTGTAAACAGGGAAGACAAAGCAGGAGGATGCTCCGGTGAAATATGGTTGGAACAGGGGGATTCCTCATGAGCTGGGGAAGAGCTGTGCAGAAACAGCTGCAGCTAGAAGGGAGAGCTGGCTCATGAAGAAAAAGACACACCTGGAAAACCAGAGAGAGCTCAGAAAGTCTAAGTTTGAAATCTTCCAGGGGGTAACAAACTCTAGTTCTTCTTGGGCAAAGGCAGACTTGCCCTGACACAGCAAATAAGAGGTCAGCTGCATCACGAGGAAAGCAGATAGCCTTGGGTTTAAACAGGGCCGGATCAAGGGGTTGTGGCACCCCAAGCCAAATTTTGATTTGGTGCCCCCCCCATCTCATTCATGGAGGTTGAAAATGGTTTTCCAAAGTGCATAAATCTCCAGTGTCTACCTGCAGAGTGATTTAAAGTGCATTCTGCTTACCTGACTTAAGCTGCAGGTTGACTAACAGTGCCTGAGTTGCTAGGAAAGAGCTGAAGAGGTGGGAGCCAGCCTGATCTTCAGGGGGGCTAGACGCCCCTAAGAATTGTCACCTGAAGCCATGTCTGTCTCTTGCCTCACAGTAGAACCAGCCCTTGGTTTAAACATGGTCTAGAGTCAAGAGCAGTGGTCTCAAACTCAAATCACCATGAGGGCTGCACGTGGACCAATACAGGGCCACAGAAGGACTAGTATGTTAGTTCGAGAGCCACACTACTGAAACCTTTTCATACAATGATGTTGCAAATATTGGTAACAATAGTGTCATGTGGGCCACCGGAAATAGCTTAAGGGGCCGCATGTGGCCCGCGGGCCACGTGTTTGAGATCCCTGGTCAAGAGGATGTTTCCCATAGAGGGTCATCAGAATAACAGCTGTGGAAGTAAACTTGATTCCCAGGAGAGAGGTGTGCCCTGGTGTCACACCAGGTTCTGTAATAGGGCCAATGAGCCTGCTTGCCCACCTGAAATGTTCCATATGCTTTGGACATGGTCCAGGAGCTGCAGTGTGTCTCCAGGCAGCACAGGGGGCAGGAGGGAGTCTGTCAGCTGGGTCTCCCATTCCTCCTGTACTGGAGACTTTATATCAGCCCCAGGGAGTTGAATAAGGACAAGAGCAAGGTACATTTGCAGATGGAAGAGCATGTTTGCAGAGAAGACAGGAACGAGGCTCTTCAAGTCAGTGCATGGGCAGGGTTTGACAGATTTCTTCAGACACAGTGAGATCCAAGAGGTCACTGTCAAGTATCATGCTATTTGGCAGGTGTTTACAAGGACTTTTCAGTGTACATTCAGCTCCTGAAGGACTTGCAGGAGTGCACGTGCAGGCTGATGACAGTAGTTCAGGACAGCGCTACCACTGAGGAGCCAGGATATTTGTGGAGTGGCTGAGAACGTCAATAAGAAACGAAGGAAGGTAAATTGGCAAGTTTAAACAACCAGGGGAAAACTGGGTTCTCAGGGACTAGTGCCTCATAGTTCTAGGGACTTGTCTACCCCTGGAGGGCTGCACCTACGAAGCAATAGCTCTTTGTGAAGACACTGAGGGTTGGGCAAAAGTTTTTGGCATTTGAATTTTTGCTAAAAAATACTTTTTTCCAGAGGGAAAAGCCTCCATTTTCTGACCTGTTCTAACATTTAGCTCTAGTCAGTTACAGAGCCACACCTTTTTACTTTTTCCCATGATGCCCCTCAGCCAGAGCCTATAAACAGCAAACACCTACAAGCCTACTTCATTGGCTTCCTTCAGTCTCTCCTTTGACATGATGCCAGTAGGAACCTTGACAACCACTCAGGAGCCAGAGTGCTAAAGTCATGACCTATCAGGCTGGCCAATAGTGTTTCATTTCCTTAGACTCCCCTGTCTGCCTGTCTCTATTGTTACCTCTTGCCTTGCACTTTTATTGGTAGCTTGTTAGATCAGTGACTATCTTTTTATTCTAGGTTCCTAACTGCTCCCTTAATAAAAGTCTCAATAAACAATGATACACCCATGCAATGTAGAGGAGTCTCTCTATGTTGCAACAGAATGTACTTAAGTGAGTGCCAGCTAGGTAAAATAGCTGAAACCTGACGAACTGATCATGGCAAAGAGCTGAGGCCACATAAAATGGGTACAAAATTATAATAAAGGCATAAGATATTTACCAGGGTTGAAGTGCAGGCTGTTAGAATTCAAGCTGGCCTCTGGCCAGAATGAGCTGTAGTGAATGGTTGTGGGGAGGTCACCTTGTTGACATTCCAGCATCAAACAAAGTGGAAACATTTTATGGGAATTGTAAACCTGCTAAAAGCACCTGAGAAAGCAAATTAATAGCTGGTATTGAGGACTGAAATGAGAGCAGATACATTCAAAGAACAAAAAAACTTCCTGGCTTGATCTGATTTCAGACTACCTGAAAGGGACTGAATAGGCCATTAAAAGGTGTGGATGTGTTTAAAAGCACTTTGCAGAAGACTGCTTTACAGTCAAAGAAGACTGAGTCCTGATGTGACTGTAAATCAGCGATCTTAAACTCAAATCACCTTGAGGGCCACATGAAGACTAGTACAGGGCCACAGGAAGACTAGTACATTAGCCTGAGGGCTGCACCACTGAAACCTTTTCATACAACAATAGTGTAAATATCAGTAGCGATAGTGTAGTTGTGGGCCACAGGAAATGACTTTAGGGGACACATGCAGCCTGTGGGCCACATGTTTGAGACCCCTACTGTAAATGATAATTTAAAAAAAAAAAAAAAATCAAGGCAGCTACAAGGAGTTAAAGCTTCAACAGGAAATTTGAATGTCCCGAGCCCCACAGGCCTTATAGGCCCCATGTTGTACCCATACTGTGTAGGGAATCAGCTGCAGGCAAGCAGAGACTACAGCAGCCAGGTTAGACCCCAGTACCATCACTGCTGTTGGTATTTGAAGCTATTTCTTGTTGTCAGTGTAAGGCAGGCAGGTTACATCAGCCAAATTATCATGAAACCTGCCTCAGCCATCATGGAAAGCTAAGCCCAATGTTTGAAGTGTCAGTGTCAAAACCCCAGCACCTCTCCTACTTGGCAGTAGCAGCTGTTCTTTTATCCTCTTTGTGGCCAACACTTTTCTCTAGGACCCAGAGCACACCCCCCTTCTTGGAGGGGTGAAACCTAACAAAAAGAGTCTAGTATCTGAACCAAGAGAGGTATTCCTTGCAGGGAAAGAACACATTGTGAGCCCCACTCAATAGCCCTCATGTGGGAAAGGGAAAACAATTCAGCAGCAACCCAGGGCGCAGGCATGCTCCCAGCTCAGTGCTAGGATCTGCTGTGTGTGTGTGGTGGTGTCAGTGTCCATGATTTTGTCATGACTCTGATGTTAACTTGTGTTCCTTAAAGACCCAGCTCCTGGAGTCAAGTGGAGATGAGATGATTTGAGACTTCATTTTTAAAGAAAAAGGTAAGTTTCTAGCCATTGTGGCTGTGGAGGAAGCTTCACAATGTGACCCCAGTGCACCCAAATATTACCAGACTTAGGGTTACCAGATTTTAGGCAAAAGGAGGACATGTCCTCCTTTTTACCTTCACGTCCTCTGTCCAGCAGGCATTTTAAAAACACATAGTTTTGTCTCGCTTTTTACTTACAGAGATTAAAATGTGATGGAGAGCCCTAGAACACCCTGTTTTTAGGGGGAAAGCATTCCAGGGCCCCCTAAATACAGAGGAGTATTACATTAGTACTACATTGTCTCCATGTGTCCTCCTTTTCATACTTCCCTGACCTCCATTCCATGCTTTAGTATCTGGTAACCCTAACTAGACTGGACTCCTGCTGGCCCCTCACCTTTCCCAGTCATTTCCTCCAAGCAGAGGAATCGGCCTTCTGCATTTTCCTCCCTCCACTCTGCATGTTCAGCAGGGAGGCAGGCTAGGGTGCACCAACCCTCCAGTACCTGGTGAAGGGAGAAGTCCAGCCTGCCAGCCCCAAAGTCTGCTCTCTTTTTGCCTCAGGAAAAGCAAGGAAAGCTGCCCAAATCCCAACCACTTGCAGCCCATTAACAAAGTTCATGGGAGATTTGGTTCACTGCTAGTGGCCTCCCTCAGATATGTTCCCATGAGGGGCTTCACCTGGTGTTGGGCCATCTCCTTGTGGCTGCATTGGAAGATTAGTTTCTTTCAAGTCTGATCCCTGCCTCTTCTGCTGGGTACTCATGAGGGCTCCTCTTTCACTTTCCAGGACTCACACTGCTTCCTCTTTGTGACTCAGCCTTTTAGCCATATTGCTGTGCAGTCTGCCTCTTCTGGGCCTCAAGAGTCCCACTGGATCTGCTGTCCACATGCTGTTTCAGACAGCCTTGTGGTCCAAGTCCAGGTCCAGTGCCACTTTCCCATGGACTGGTAGGGGAACCTGGACCCATCCACCACCGCAGAGTCCAGCCCAGGGCCCTGTGGCCAGCAACTGCTTCCGGACTCTTCACTATTGAGAAAGTGAGATTTTCTCCCATGAAAGCTCATGCGATAAATACATTTGTTAGTCTTTAAAAGTGCCAGAGGACTCCTTCCTTGTTTTGCTGAACTAGACTAACACAGCTAACCCTTTGGAACTTGCTATTTCCAGTCTCTATCTTCTGCCCCTTGGGTTTACCAGCCTTAATTCCTTCCTCCCATGGACTGTCAATTAGCCCCTTTCTTTGACTCCTTCAATGCTCTTTAATGCCATACAAACCCCCCATTTCACAGGAAGTGACTGTAGGGCACTTCCTCTGCAACCCTCCTTTTTCTTTTCCCTTTGCTTTATAGTGCAGCAGCCTTAGAAAGGGAGAGTGTGACTGCCCCACTGTAGTTTCCCGTAAGCAAAACATCTATATCCTCTCACCCAGACCTGGATCCTTAAAAAAAGTGAAGTAATGCTTTTTAAATGCTACAAGCTTCCTCTGTGCCATTACCCACCTTTTCAGACAATATCCTTTCACCTTGAGTCATTTCAGTTCTTCAGGGAGTCTTTCTGCATATTCCTGCCTGCATAACAACAGCAGATGTTCAACTTCTTCTTGGACTTTGCATGTATATGACAACCCGTCTTTGTGCTCGTTGAGTAAACAAAAGTCACCATTCAGGTCACAGTGACCTGTTAGCACTCTAAATGCAGTTACTTCACTTCTAGCATAGCTATTAAGTATGGATGCTTCCTCGTGCTCAGGGCACGTTTCATAGAGCCTTTGTCTTTTTTTCCTCCACGTTGGTCCATAGTTCTTAAGTTCTCTCTTACTCACACTTCTGAAGTCCTGCTTACTCGAGCGGTGGGGAGGAGGATCTTTATAGCAAATTCCTTATTTGTTAAGGTTTTTTTGCTGCATTATCATTGCCCTGTATCCTGATGTGCTGGAATCCCACAGTATTACTAACTGCACTATCTCTGAAGTTAACTGCACTATTTCATTGATTAAATCAT
This sequence comes from Podocnemis expansa, assembly GCA_007922195.1. NCBI lineage: Eukaryota > Metazoa > Chordata > Testudines > Podocnemididae > Podocnemis > Podocnemis expansa. The sequence goes on along the minus strand of ML681971.1, from coordinate 172,040 downwards.
TCCTGCTTTCTGAGGCTCCTTTTCTAATCATCATTACATCCAATAGAGTGGGAAGGTGAGCAGTTATGGATGGGCATACGTTTTGTTCCTCATTCAGGTCAGTGCTAGCTATGAGCACTTCACTTGAACTGTCATAATGGCCACAAAATTGGACAGTTTCATAGATCTCTTAATTCCCGATTGAGAGACATGAAAGGCCATTCACACTCAACCATCAATAAAGATTTGGCAATGCTGACCCCATTTAATTTCTTTCAAACCTGCCTTTCCAGCCATGTCTTTTACCAACCTTTCAACAACCCCCTTCTAGTCTCAGCATCATCCTTTTTATACAGGCCCATCCTGCTCTTCCCAGCTGAACTTCCTTTTCCATTAGGCTTTATTGAGTCTTGGCTCTCCTCCAGGTATGCTATAAAAGGCTAACTTTAACTTCCTCCGCCTTGTGTGGGTAGATATCACGTCATAGAAGTCCGTAAGGCAGCACATGGGGCATGAGGCAATTTTACTCTGCGGAGAAGTATGTTACAGAGACTCTGATACATCTGTTCCCTGTACAGCAGGTGGCTGCAGATCCATTCCTGCTACTGGACTTTGCCCTCTCCTGGTGCTGGGATTCCCAATCCAAGGGCAGATGGTGCCTCTTCCCTCTGCTGTGTTGATCATGCTGGCTTCATGATTTGAGTTTGGGAGCCATGCAGGTGGCTACAACAATAGGAATTGTCACAGTGGCTCAAAGCAGGGTACAGGGAGTCCGGTCTTCTGTCTGTGACCGAATGCAGTATCAGCTAGTCCAGAATCCCTGTAGTGGATAATTAGGGACTATTGAGCTCACAGAGAAAAACTAGCTAACCCCTTCAGACCTTGGTTGGCTCCCTTATAACATTTTAGCCCACCCATGTATTTCTTTGAATGTTCTCACTAGCCATATAAATGTCTACTTTAATCTTCTAGCTTGTCATACTCTTTGTTTCACAGTGGCAGTGAGTTCCATGGGTAAATTACATTGTGTACAAATGTATTTTCCTCTTAGCAGGCTTATACTTTTGTCTCTTCACTTAATTGAACTAATCTTTGTTCTTGCATGAGGAGAGGAGATAAATGAAAGCATCCACTTTACCTTCTCTAGCCCTTGTTTATAGGCAATTATAAGCCTCACATTTTATTTATCTTCTCTCAAATAAAAGAATCCTCATATTTCTGTTTTTTTTTCACATAGGGGATGTTTTTTCATATATCATCAGTTTTGTTACCTCCCTCCAGCTCTCTCTATTTCTGCCATATTTATAATTTTGAGAGGAGGTGAACAGACCTGATAATTATTGAAACTGAGGACATGCTATCGCTTTAAAATATTAATAGATTTGATGGGCAGAGGGGGTCATCATAACCAGCTAATCTGGCATCCTGCCCGATACACGCTGGAGTGTCAGGTGAGTCACTCCTGTGTTAGGCTCCAGCCTGGCAAGTCCAGAAGTTGGTCTGGAGACTCCCAGGGTGTGTATTTAAGCCTGCCCCACCCACCGTCTAAGAAGAGAAGCCACTGAGCCTAGCACACATCTGATTACACAAGTGACAACAAACAAAAAACCAGGAACAGGCCTGGAGGTCAAAGGGCTAAACAAAGGGCAGCTGAAGGGGTCACCCCTGAAGCAGGGGAGGAAGTGTTACCCCTCTTCCACAGGTGGGGAACTTGGTAATTTGCCCGTGATCACACAAGGACTGTGAGGTTAAATTGGGACTTGAATGCAGTCCCTTCTGCACCAGGTCACCCTGCTGACCCTGCCCTCATTTCTTGGCTTGGTCTTCATTTCCCTTTACAACTCAGCAATGGTTTCTGTCACGTGCCTGCGTGGACTCTGTTTCCTCAGGGCCCTCACATGGTGGGGAAAAGGGTACAATTTACTGGGGCCTGGAGGCCCTGAGTGGGGCCGGGCCCAGGCTCTCACTAACAAAGCGTCCATGTTACAAGTTTCAGTGGGGAGAAAAAAATTGTGCTTGGGCCCCAGCTTCCCTTTCTGCTAATATTCAAGCTTAGCTAAAGGCTTGTCCCTCTGTCTCCACCCTCTGCGTGTTTCCCCTCTCCCCTGGTTTGCTGCTGGAGTATGGTCTGGTCTGTCTGTCTCCCTGGGTCCTGAGGGCAGCCCCACACTCCAGCTCCCCCCATCCTCCCTTGCAGCCTGGGTCCCTCTTCTGACTTTGTCTGGGTGCCCTGTGGGCTCCAGCTCTTAGTGAAAAAACAACAAGGAGTTGTGTGGCTCTTGAAGACTAACAGGTTTATTTTTTGCATGAGCTTTTGTGGGAGAAGATCCCACTTCCTCAGATGCTTTGAAGATGGGGGAACTTAGAGAAAGGAATGAAACCAAATGCAAGGGGGTGTAAAACATAGGATCAGGTCATACAGTAACAGCAAATCAGAGCAGTTTTCCTAGCTCTGCCTGCCGCTCCTCTCCCTGGCCTGAGGAGCCTCCCCAGGGCTTGAAATTAGGGAGGTGTTGGGGTGCTCACTAATTTGGTATGACACTGCTAGGAGATGACCACTGGGGGGGCTGGGAAATTCAGAGGTGTGTGTGTGTGGGGCGGGGGTTAGGGAAATCCCTGCCTCGCGCTGTCCGCCTGCACGGGGCTGCAGGATCCCCCCGCCGCCTGCTGCTCCGCGCTCCGGGTTTTCCCTCCGCCCGCTCAGCCAGGCTCGGCGGCTCCGGCTCCGGCTCCGCGCTCCGGGTCCCCCCGCCGGGCCGTGCGCGCTGGCCCCGCCGAGCCGAGCCGAGCCGAGGCGAGCCCGGGCCGGCGGCGGCGGAGGGGGAGGGGAGCGGAGCGGCCTGCAGGGAGCGCGGCGCGCGGGATGGCGGCCCCGGGCCGGTAGCCGGCGGCGCTGGGAGCCCGGCAGCCCCATGGAGGAGACCTAGGGGCGCCCGGGACGGGAGCGGAGCCGGGTGAGGCGGCGCGGGTCGGCGGAGGGTGGCCCCCCGGGGAGCGGGGCTCCGTGAGGTGTTGGGGGGCCGGAGTGTGACCCCCGCGTGGGGGAGGGGCTGGGACCCCCATGAGCGCTGGGTGACCCCGCCGTTGTGTCTCACGCACAGCGCTGGGCTGGGGGTGCAGCGGGCTGAGGGGCGAGAGACGTGGGGCAGGATCAGGACAAGGGTGTGGGATGGCAGCAGGGCCAGGGCAGATCCTGAGCTGGAGGCAGGGTGCTGTGTCCTGGCTGGATGTGGGGCACGGGGCGGTGCTGGCCCATAGTGGTTTAGGGGAACAGGGTTGTGGGAGGGGATGAGGGCAAAGGGCAGACATGACTGGCATGGTGGTTGGGGGAATTATCTCAAATCCCAGCCCCAGGGTTTATTTTTCCTTCTTTGCCCAAGTCCTTCATCCCTGGCCTCGCCCTGGCAGGAATTAAGAACCTGGGGAGCAAGTGAAGTGTCTTTTGGGGAGGTTTGTGGTGTCCTGTGCCAGGCTGGCTCCTGGCAGGCTCCTGTTCTCAGATCATTGTGCTGGCACTGCAGCTTTCTCCATTTCCTTTATTTGCAACGTGGGTTTGATCACTGCTTTCTGACGAGACTGATTTCCTTCTCTCCCCTTGGGCCTATGCTTGATGAGGAGAAAGAACATCTGACCTGTGTGTGTGTGTGTGTGAAAAAGCGAAGCAGACAGCAGCCCGCAGCAGTTTCAGGTCCCCAGCGTTGGGCTTGCAGAGGGGAAAAGGACAGAGCCCTTCTGGGGGATTTTCTCAGCACAGATCACAGAGAATTAAGTTCTCTGGCACTGAAATGCAAACAGTCAATGTGGGAAAAAATCTTGCCCCTCCAAACACTGTTTCTAGTGGGTGCCAGAGGCAGTGGCATCTGTGTGTCACAGTCTTAGGCAAGGCACTTCAGATCGCCTTAGCTGGCCCTTAATTAAAGGCGGTTTTGATTGCATCCCTTGATCCTTTGCTATTGCTGCTAGTTTGTTCAGGGGAAGTGTTAATAACTGTCCTTGATGCCCTGGTGCTGCTGTTGTCTGAAGCCTGCTGGGCTGTTGGAGCAGCTTGCCTGGCATGGCCTCCATCTGAAAGGGGGCAGGGGCGTGCTGGAAGGGCTAGGTACCTAGAACTGGTCTGTGAGTGAATCTGTTTGACTCCAGTTCTCACCTCTTGTTCTCTGAAACACGGCAGGGCCTGAAGGGAGACTGGTCCCTGGCCAGAGGAAGAGTTGGGCTTGGAATGTAAAACCTGTGCAGGGTTTATCTCTGTTGCTCTAGGGCTGGCTGCCAAGTGGGGTTATTTTCATTCCTCGATTGCAGGAGCAAAGGGAAACGTCTCTGGGTGACACCAGTTTGGGATTGGTCTGGATTTAACTGAATGAAGTGGAGGGGTGAGAACTGCTGCTCCCGAGATAAAGCCCAGCTCTCTCACTCATCCATTGTATACACTCGGAAGGTCATGGGTTCAAGTCTTTCTCTGAGCGTTGGCTCTGCTCCATCTCAAGAGGCTCCCAGCAGGCCATTTTGTCCCTGTATCAGGCAGACCCTTGCCATTGGTCGAGAGGCTGTTCACAGATTTTTTTTTCCCAAGGAACAATGAAGATCTCATGGGCATGTCTTTTTTCAGAGGAGTGAGGACACCAGTGCCAGTGTCTGTGCTGCATCACCTGCTCGGCACAGACAGGCGTTGTGTGGCCAGCATTGAAGTGGGAGCAGGGTACTGTGAGGGGACAGGAGGTTCCCTTTTGTAGTCTTGCCTGTCTTGATGTATTGATGAAAACCTGTTTCCATGCTCTGTACAGTCACTCTGGCACAGGGTTGTGCTGTGTCATCCTAACTCTTCATTGGCTGTACATGACCTCTCAGAGTATTTGGAAAATCCAGTTACCCTATTTCTTGATTAGCTTTCTTACAGTGTAATTTATGAGCAAAATGTTACCTGTTTCGGAATGAAAACATTTTGGCAAAGAAGGCCTTCATCATTTTTCTCCCCACTTCTGTCCTCAGACACTTATTTGCTACCTAAAATATCTGCGGTTGGATATAACGTGTGGGAAGTGAGCCATGTACACTATGGTGGAAAATGTTAGCTGTTCAGGATTGTACAGTTTCAGGGGTCTCAAACTCAAATAATCACAAGGGCCGCATGAGGACTAGTACATTAGCCCAAGGGTTGCACCACTGGAAGCTTTTCATACGACAATATTGCATATATTGATAGTGATAGTGTCATCGTTGGTCACAAGAAATAACTTTAGGGGCCTCGTGCGGCCCATGGGCTGTGAGTTTGAGACCCCTGGAACTTTAGAATGAGTGCTGTGCCTGGTAAAACCACCAGAAAAAAGCAACAGGCAGACTGCAGTGACTTGAACTGGAGTTTAGCTGGGACACATCAGAACTATCTCAAGTGGGATGCTTTCTGTTTGTCCGTGTATTGTTTTTATGCCTCTTTACATGAATGTTATTTGAACCGATCCTTATTCAGTCTTACAACGTCTGTCTTATGCACATGCACTTTCCTATTGCTTTTCCATTCTTTTAGAAAATAAACATAGTTCTTTGCAGGCAGCGTCATGGGACAGGAATGGTGCTGCTGTGTGTATTAATGTCCAGACAAGAGCAACAGCAGTTGTGAATGGAGCTAAAGGGACTGCTCATCTTCTAGTGGGATAATGGGGTGGCAGGGTACCCTCACACTTCCCTCAGCCTAAATATTGTGTGTGTGTGTGTGTGATGTGCTCATTTTCATGTTCTTCCTGACCCTGGGAAAGTATTTATTTCTCTTCAATCATTAATACACCAAAATATGTGTATTTTTATGAAACAATAGGGAAGAATACCTGTGTAGTGAAGTATACAGTCAGTGATCTAGCTTAAGAAGTCCCATTGCATGAGAGCCATCAAACGGGCAATGTACAGGCAACAAAGTGAATGCAATAAAATGAATCTTGAGAGTAAGGGCCAGTGTTCATTAAGAATCTGTTTTATTCTTTTCCTATGCATGTCTCTTCAGTGTAATGGGTGGTAGTAACATGTTGGAGTATGCTGTCCCACCATTAAGCCAGAAACTTTAATGGGACTCTGCTGAGAGAGGTCAAATTTAATGCAGTCCATGTTTGCCTGAGAATATGCTGCAGTCTCCATATTGCTGTCCCCCCTTGCCCCAACACTTTGCGTGCTGCAATGCTGTTTTCCTTTTAATATTCCCTCCCTCCTGAAAATCTACCAAGAAGGCGATACTTACATGCAGTGCCACTGTAACTGAGCTATGTGGCTGGGCTAATGTGGAGCCTGTTCTTTGCATGGTGAGCAATACGCATGCGACGGCTGAGAACAGGATTCTGCCCCAAAATGGAGCTCAGAGCCAGGTGCCTTGTGGTGGTCTGACTGTAGCTGTATGTTTTGTGTTCGGTGGGGGTGTGTGACTGGTGTCCTCTGCATTCATTGGCTTTGGGCTGCCTGCTGTGCTTCAGAGCAAGTGTTTGTCAGAGAACCAGACAGAGCTGAGCCAATTTAGTCTCTTTTGACCTTGTGCTTTGGGGACTTGAGCCAGGATTTCTCTTAAGTTCCTCAGGGCAGGGACTGTGTCTCCCAATGTGTTTGCACAGTGCCTAGCCCAGTGGATCTGTGATGTTGATTGGGCCTCTGGGCACTAGTGTAGTAGGAATATTGGGTAAACTGTATGAAGTCTTTGTCCCTCTGCAGTTGAGTGTTATGTAAATATGGTCATGTTTATGGTTCCAGGTGCACTGTTTCTGGATGCAACACATGGAATGTGTGCATGGCTACTTCTGTTCAGGCTTTTACACTCCCTGTCTTCATTGTGACTGGATTATCTGGCATTAGAAACAGCCCTGCCCAGAGGAAATTGTGGGCACATGTTTACACTGCAGGGATCACATGCCTGTTCTGTGACAAAGGGAGGTGAGGCTTGCTGGTGACGGTTCGCTGGGAGCAGCTGCTTGCATACACTGAAGGACGGACCTGGGCTGACCTGCAGAGTGATGGTGCAGGAGCCCTGGATTGGAGAGAGGTGAATGCTTGTCTGTAATGGAGAATGTCCTGCTGAAAGCCTTGCATGGAAAGTCTTTGTGTAGCTCTTGTATCTCGTCTGGCTGAGTGAGGTTTTCTTTCTAAGTTTGTTGCTTACCTGGCAGTTCCCAGTTCAAGGGGAGATTTCAAGCATCTCTTTGGGGATTCATGGGAAGATACAGCCTGATGTTTTCCTAACCTTCAATCTGTTCCTTCATTCCCATTTAGTACCATCAGCGCTTGTTCCTACAAAGACAGCCTGAGTTCCCACCTACTGCTATCTTCTTGTACTGCACTTTTTGCTGTAACTTGTAAAGGGTTATTGTAATGAGGAACAAAGCTGGCAGCAGTTTGGGGCGAGATTTGCTGTCGTGTCTTCAGGGCTTGCAGTGACCTCTGCTAAAGTGGTGCTGGCCTGAAATGACATTGGTATTGTTATTAGTGAATTGTCCAGTAGTGCTTATTATGGTGGGGCTTGTACTGTTTCAGAGATACAGGAGAGGGTTACTTACTGAGCTGTGGAACATGCTTTGTGGTGTAAAGCTGTAAGGGAGGTACAGTCCTTTCACTATGTTGCTCAGTCTAACTGAGAAATGCAGGGCCTGTCTACGTTTAAGACTGTGCCACTGTTGCACTTAAGTGAAGATGCTACTTACATTGTTAGGAGAGGTTCTCTGGTACTCTGCTGGGAGGAGGTTCGTTTAACTACGTCACTCAGGTGTGGATTTTTCACACCCCTGAGCAACATGGTTATATTGACCTAACTTCCTAGTGCAGAGCAGACTGTAGCCTAGTTCCAATGCATGATGATTCAAGCTGAAGGGCCTGATGAACCTAGGGCCAGACAGACCTGGAACCTGTTGAGATCAGCATTGGGAGGCTGCATGGAAGAAGTATAATGGCAGAAGGGGTTTTGGTGAACAGTGAGGCTCTTCTGGATCACGAGAAGGAGACTAACTTGGGCGGAGAGGTCCAGTTGGAGACATAAAGGGCCACTTAGGTTAGGGGTTCTCTGAAACATCTGTTGAGCTCGGCATGTGGGGCAAAAAACAGCTCATCTGTATGTGTGGGGCAGATTGTCAAGCAGATGGTTTGCCTGCTGTACAAACGCACAAGGTTTTTCAGTTGCCTGGCTCTCTTATGAGAAGGAAGTTTTATAATGAAACAAACAATCCCACCCTTTGCTCCTGCAGGTGAAGAAATGCTGCCACTTGCTTTCAGGCCAGTGTTTGTTCTGGACAGCCATTGTCTGCAAGCAGCTTTATTTTTGTGGTATGCCATGGGGTAAAATGGCAGTGTGAATGGGGGTGGTGGGAAGGCTGATGGGTGTAGTAGGCTGTCAGTGATTCATGTGGCCAAAAAACCAAAAGAGAGAGAACAAAAAGTGTTCAGAATGTCCAAATCTGGATCTTCACTATTGCTGACATTACAGCAGCACCCAGAAGCCTGGATCAGGAGTAAGGTTCTCTTTTGTGAGGCTCCATGGGAATGCCAATAAAGAAACGGTCCTTGCCCCCCACAAACTTATAGTCAAAGGAAACAATGCTTGTCTGAAATGCCTTGTGTTGAGCTATTTGTTCTAATTGCTTGGTCTTCAGGAAAAAAATGCATTCCAGTCCTGTTTTCTGGTGAGTGGAACAAGCCGTTCCAGGTGGAACCAAGAGAAGTTGCCCGTTGGAACCAGAAGTGGGCACATTCTGAAAACACTCTTCTTGTTTAATTCTTAATTCAAGATATAAACCACAGGTTTAATGAAATTCAGATCTCCCTTTAATCTGCATTGCCTAGCACCTTCCAAATATTAATGAAATCCACCTGCCAGCGCTGCTTTGAAGTGGGGGTATGAGGGAAGTAGGATTTACAGGCAGACAAACGGAGATGAACTAACTTATTCCCAAAGATGCATGTAGAGTCAAGAGTGCTGGCTCCCACTGTTGTGCCATTAGAACTTAGTAGTCAATGAAGTGTATGGCTGGGTTGGGTCTGCACACAGAGGCGACCTAGGCGGTTGCCTAGGGCACCGGCCTGTAGGGGGCGCCAATGGCTGGGGCCAGCAAGGTTCCCACTGTGCTCTGCCAGCATCGGGCCATGGCCCGTCAGGGGAGCCTCACTCCCACCAGCATCAGGGAGGGAGCCGGCTGCAGCCAGGGCAGCAAAGCTGCCGCTGCAATTTGGCGCAGCTGCCTGTGTGGTGGCTGCCCCCCACCTAGCTAGGCTTGGGAGGGGCATGGGAGGGTCACCATCTGGCCTCGCCTGGTTGGGGGGGGTAATCTCAGGTTCTTAGGGTACCAAAATACCCTGGGCTGCCCCTGTGTATGGCCTTCCTGTGTTACTGATACTTTGTGCATACTTAATTTAGATATCTAAGTGTCATGTTGTTTGTGTGTCTAACGGGGCATATATATTGCAAAACCCTAAAGCTGTGTTGGTTACACATCTGAGCAAGAAACCTGGTAGTTGTCAAAAGCGATGTTAACTCAGCTGCAGTGTGTTACCTTCCGTATCCAAGTCAAGCAACAGTTGAAAGTAGTGTCTGCAAATCAGTCAAAGTTCCTGTCTGAGAATCCTGACTTTGTGTTTTAAATTGGCAGTATATTTGCATTGGTGGGGAAACCCAAAGGACTCTTTCTGTGCCTTCCCTGCCTATAGCATGGTTGTGAAGTGATTTTGCAATATCAGATCTTAAATACAAACACTTCTGTCATGGCCTATACGCCTGTGCTGTTAAACAGCTGGGAACTTTAAGGCATTTTACACAGTGGTTTTGTCCACTGTAGCTTTGTAATTTAGTTATTTTGTCTTTCCATGAAGTGGTTTGTTTCTTTCTGTAAACTGACCACCTGTGCAGCTTGAGTGTGTGTAATGTGTTCATCATTTTTGTTTTTTTAAAAAGGAGCTTTTTTCTGCTTAGGTAATTCTGGTGTATGGCAGGTTTTATTCAAAACTACCTCGAAATCTTATTTCTGTGATGAGACTTAAAGAATGGTCAGTTTTAGTCTTAAATGAATGAAAATAGGGCATCTAGTGTTTTGTCTTGCAGACTCAACTACATAGTGGTACAGTGAATACTCTTCTAGGTTAGAACCTTGCTAATCCGCACAAGAATAGCGGTCTCTCCCCAAAGATTTAGTAGCAGATGCTATAGTGAGTTTTCTTGCTATGAAGATTTAATTATTTTTTTGCAAAACCTAGCACTGCAAAAGCTTGGAAAGGTTCTGTATCAACCTGAATAATTAAAACTGAACTACAGCTCACAAAATAAATGAGCAAAGTATATTTTGATGTATTATCTTTGCCTTTCATTGTATTCCTTTATGTACTTGCTAATTTGCAAGATTCCTTAATTTTGAATGGGTCATTAGTGTGAATTAGCAAGAATCTGATGTGTATCTTGGATTTTCAAATGGGCTTTATTAATCTATAAAATACACCTATTTATTATCCGACCCTAAAAATCGCTGTAGGGGTTTTGCATTCTAGTATTCCCTGCACACAGATTTGTTCTTGCCTGTTTGTAGACCTCACCCTGCAGTCTGATTGGCCTTTCCCAAACTGCTCCCAGGCTGACGCTTGACAGCTAGAGAGATGCCAAGTGTGGGTAATGCACGGTACTTATTACTCCTGCAAATGAAGCCCAAGCTAGCTTAAGCAGAGGTGCACTAATTGGTTATTGAATGAGGGGAATTAAGGGCATTAGTAGATGAAGTGGCCGCTCCTTCATTTTTGGACTTGAAGACATTTTCCTTTTCTCTTAAGCATTTGAGGCTGCTGGTACTGTGCATTTGTGGTCTCTCTCCAGTGAGGCCTAGAATCTGGCCTTCTGTTAGGTTGAGAGGCCTGGGAGCGAGACAGGCAGAACACAGTCCTGTGACCTTTCTGGAGGGGCAAGACTGTCAGGGCAGGGGAGAGGTCACTGCCAGGGCTGTCTGGAGCTCTGCGTGGCAGCTGTCTGCACTGTGCTTGGCCTGTGTTAGTTGATTCTGGGATGCTGGGATCAAAGTGGAGTTGTGGCTGGAAGCCATTGCTTTGCTGCTCACGTGACTTGTTTGGATCAATCCAGTTATTTCCCCTGTGTTGGGTGTTGAGCTTTTGAAGTTAGATATAAACTTCCCCTGCCACGTTTCCCTTCCTGCAGGTTGGTGGACTCCAAACTGCTTGGTCCCAGAATGTGGCTCTTTCACTGAGACCTGCTTGCTTTATCCACAGCCCTCCCTTCCCCCCTCCCACTGGAGTCCTGCAGTTGGGGAATGGCTCCACTAGCCACCCGGAACTGCTCTAATTACTGTTGCTGTTGCAATCACAGCCCAGATCCTCCCCACCCCTTCTGTCTTCGTTCCCCCCCTCAGGCAGCAGGAGCTGAACTGAAATCTCCCAGCACAGCCAGCTTGGAGCAAGCCCTATATCTTGCCAAGGTGACTTGAGCTGACAAGGCGGGTTTTTCATGATAATCCTGCTGTTTGCCCTAGGAATCCCATTAATTAAGGGTGGGAAGAGCCTGTCTGGTTATCGTCAGTTTGCCCTCTCCCTGCTCCAACTCCAGCCAGGGCAAAGTTGAGCTGAAAAGTATGTGGCTCCCTGAATGATGTGTATTTATTAGTCCAGGTGCATTGGTGGCATTGGATTAGCAGCTCAAAAGGGAGACCTGTTTCTCTCACCTTGCCAGCTTCTGCACTGTCACTTGTGCTCACTAGCTTCATGTTTTCCCTGTCTCCTCATTTGAGAGCATGGGGATCCCCCCAACCTTGTTTATTACCGTTCCTTTTCTCATTTGTTCACGATTCTTTCAAACAGTGTGACTAGATTGATTGTAAATCAGTGCCATTACCCCTGTTCAATTTTTCCAACTGACATTCTGTCTGTGTGTGAGAGAATGAAAAGCGAACCTGTCACATGAGTCCCTCTCACTCAGCTGGTGCTGGGTGGCAGTTGTGTGAGTTTGCTCACGTTTGGCTACTTTTGTAGATGCTGTTTAGACTGTGTTCATAATGCGGCTTTTAAGTGACCTTGTAACCAGGTAGAGGGCACTGGAGCTAGAAATATGCTATACCTGCTACAACCAACAAAGTGTGAGCCCTTTCTCATGACACTCTGGTAAAGCACCTAAACCCTGTCTACACTAGTGCAGCTGCACTGTTGCTGGCAATCACTGTAATATGGCTACTAATTTCTGTAGTACAGCATCAGTCACTGTAACTGGTTACACAGTTTGTGTTCGTCCAGGAGCCTTTGTTCCAATGTATCTGTGCACACAGACCTACAAGCCTGCCTAACACTGCTTGTGTCAGTGTGTGATGGGAAAACCTGGGCAGCCGACCTGTTGTGCTTGGGCAGAGGAGAGTGCGCTCCTAGTGCAGGCATGCAGAGCAGCATGTGGGCAGTGCGCTGAGGAATGTTTTCCTGGGTCTCTGTGTTAGGAGGAAGACTGGCCACATGAGGTGCAGAGTATAGGTGTGCCAAGAGGGCACCGGTCTGCATGGAGAAAGAATTTTAGCTAAATGATCACCTACATGTTTAGGCATCTGGTAAAGGCTGCCATAATGACTGACTACGTGTTAGCCATCAGGGGTTCGGACACAAGGTTTAGCAACCATATTAGCCATTTACAGAGCTTTAACTCTCCACTATGTTACAGACAGGGAACTCAGTGCTGAGAAGGGGTGTGACTTTTCCAGGGTGACAGTCAAGTGACTGTCAAAATGGGTTCCTGTGGAGTAGCTGTGTTAGTCTAGGTCAGCAAAAGAAAATGGGGTTATTTTTCCTGCGTACTAGGTTTGCCTAATCCACCTCTCACTACTGCTTCTCCAGGGGGTGGCTCTCCTGCCGCAAAATGGAGCTGTGAATACCCACTGCCCTACACCACAGGCACACCCTCTTGTTTAATGCTGACCTGACACTGTTATAGCTGTCTTATTTGTTGGCTTGGGGAGTCTGCCCATGAGAAATACAAGTCACAGCAACAGAAAAGGACCAGTTGTCCTCCCATGGGTAGCAGTGAGCCTGGTCTCTGAGGCAACCCAAGCTTAGAGGGTTGGCATTGCAGCGTTATCTGAGAGGGGGATCTCTTGTGTCTCCCCTGATGTTAGGACCAGTAAATGGCAAGCAGTGTGGGGCTGCTTCGGAGGCACTGTGGGTTGGGCTAGGCATGGCCCCAGCAGTCATGAGGCTCGCATGCTGGTTTGATGCTGGCTTGCAATGCCACACAAGTCATATCACTCAACCTCTGGGTGTGTCTTCCTATCTGTAAACAGATGATACTTAACCAGAGCGGTGCAACCTGTGGGCAGTAAGCACTTAATGCTCCTACAGCATTTTGAAAATGGAAAGTGCTAGGGAGGTGCTGTTAGCCATCTCTGCGACTTGGCGGATCAGTAAGCAAATGCCAGATTCTCTTGCTGCTCTGCTACCTTCCTTAGAGCTTCAAGGGAAGTGGTGGATCTTGGGGCAGGGTAGGGTGTGTTGGTAAGAAGCACTTCCTTCAGCAGAAGCTGATTTAGGGCATGTCTACACTGCTTGATCTTTCCAGCGACAGTCAAAGGGAGACACTCAAGTTACTTAAAATAACTTGCGTATCTGCCCTTGACTTTCCTATGCCTGGCACATCCACTGCACTGAGTTGAAGGCCTCTTGCCCCTCGACTCAGTGCTACTCCAGTTGCCAAGGTGGTCTTCAGCAATCGACTTTCCTATTGACTAAGTGGTTCTTCACAGATCGGTGAATCGAGAAGGTCAGTGAAAACTAGCTCTTAGAAAGAAAATGAAATGTCACGAAGAGTAGAGAGAGAGAGTTTTTAGGCTGTCCTGGAAGGTGTAACTTAGTGGCCTAAACACAAGGTATGAAATATTCTCTTTCCACTTCTTTTGAGCCATATGTTCAAATCTATGTGGGTTGGCTCAGCACTTTTTTCTCCACCAAAGAATCTGTGCTGTGTATAGTTACTGCTGGGGCTTTGAATGGGTACTCCTCTGTGAGTATTTGAGCTTCTGATGCTTTTATTAAGAACAGTTGTTTGCCCCAGTGTTATTGTACTATTGTTCTTTGTACTATTTAACTGTCATCTTCCATTCTATAGGCTACTGATGTTCAGTGGTGCTATGTAGATATAAAGTATATAACATAAATAATGTTTGGTACCTTCTTAATTGGAATATCTGCTGTAAAATTGATTTGATCTAAGTATCATGAATGAGGATGGTTCTAGCTCCGTTGCGTCAATATTAGCGTAAATTCAACTAGAGAATGAGTTTAGTTAGTGCCAAGTAGTTAAATGACTTTTTAGCTAGGTGCTAAATGCACATGAAATGCCATGCTTTGGTCTTCTGCTACACAGATTGCCAGGTAAGGTTTAGAGATATTATTTGTTCAGAACACAGTATGCTATGGTCAGAAATTCCAGAGACATCAAAGTAAAATGATTGCAAATCTAAAGAGCTATACATTCCAGTAGCTACTTTTTTTTTTTTTTTTTTAAATAAAAGGAAATTCTGTGCCATGAACCCAACTTAAGGGCAAGATGAACAGTGACCTGCTGATGGATAAAACAATAATTTGCCAGTTTTGCCACTTTAGAATTAGCCAGAAGAGTTGAGGGTGTGTATGTTTTAACTCCTACTTTAGCTCTTAGCTCAGGACCACATCCACATTTTTGCTGGAAGATTTCTGGGGAGATGTACTTTTGAAGCTCTTAGAGCTCCTCTAAGAGATGAGGAGGGTAAGGGATGTGTGTTGCAATCTTTAAACAAGATATTCTCTATCCCGAAAGTCCATTTGGCTCTGGAATTAAACTAATAAAAACAGTTGGGGAGTTTTTAAATAATCCACCACCTTTCTGAAACTTAGCCCATCGCAGTTTTGAAATCATGCCAGGATTGAAGGTTTTGTGTTGAGTAAGTTACTGTATTCGCTGTTTAGTACAAAATTCCTCTTCATATGGATGTAATTGATCATGGTTGTCAGGAAAGGCCTTATTTAAAAGTTACAAACCCAGGAGGCAGACTCAAGGTTTAGCGTTTACCTTAAATCTGCACTTTCTGACTTCTGATGCTGTATTTCTCACCTTTAGGTTGCATGAATTTTTTGTTTGTGTATGTCAAGCACTGCATGATGCCAGGTGGAAGTTTTATCTTATAGTGCCCCTGAACATCCCTGCAGACTTGGCTGTGGTTTCATCCAGAAAATGGCCTAGGGATCCATGTATAGGGAGGGATGTCTCTGAATGACTGTGCTGGTCTTTAAACCCCCACCCCCAGTTGCTTCTAATTCTCTGCTGCACCTTGTCAAGGGGTTGCTCATAATCAGAGTTGATGGGATACAGTAATGCCAGATTCTGCACTTCTGTAATGCCTCTCATTCTAGGATCTCAGTGTACTACAAGGAAGACCCAAGAATGGCTCATGATCCATATACTCTCTAAGGTCAGAGACTCTATTCAAAGGTGCAGCCTCTGGAAACGACAGGTCCTAGCATGCATTGTTCTACTCTAGTCAAAGGATTGGGCTGCATTGCATGCTGGAACCTGTAGTCTTCATGGGGATGCACCTCCATTAAAAGCAGAAGGTGGCTCCATTTTATTCAAAGTGGGTGCAGCCTTCAGGCTCCTGGCAGGTTGCCAGTCTAGCCCTTAGTTGGGCAAACTTTGGTGGCCCCTGGTCTTCTGCAGCATGAGGAAAATAAAGTGACATGCTAACTCTTCCTTTCAAAGCTTGCTTAATTCCTGATTTAACAGCATTATTTTGACTTCAATATGTTTTGGAACATCTTGGACTCCTGCCATGTGAAGGTGACCCAGGAAACCTACCCCAGTTGGGTGGCAGTTCTCCGATGTGTCATGGGAACTCTCCTTTGTCTGCTCCAGCCTGACTGATGTCAGGGGTGGGGGGAAGCAGCATCCCCCCCCACTGTTCTTGAGCTGAAAGCAGCAAGTGAGTGAGCCAGTGAGGAAGCTCCTTTGTGCAGATTTCTCAGTCTCCTCTTGTGTGTGCCAGCTGGCTCTCATTCAACGTTTTTTTCATCGCTAGAGAGAGGGGGTGGGGAGAAAGGAACATCTTAGAAAGAAATCTACAGAAACGACATGGGTGTTACTTAAAAGAAAAATCCAACCCAAACAAGCCAGGCTGGGGGATTACAGAGTAGCATTAGAAGTTGAGAGCAGAGAGCTGGCTCTGCAGCTCTGGAAAGGAAGGTGCGTCCCCCCTCTTGAGTTTCTGTAGTCGGAAAAGGAAACAAAAAAGGATCTTGTGTGGAGGCAGCGTGTGGGGAAGGCTTTAGGCTGGCTGCCAGCATTAGATGGCTGGACAAGGGGCCTGCAGTTCGGCATCCTCTTGTGTTTCTGCATTGTCCCGCTTGGGAAACTGGGTACCAGTGGGTCTGGATGGGGTGCAGGGAGCAGCCTTCCCACTTAGTTCTGACTGGGATTTTTCTCCTCTGATTCCACCCTCCCTCCAAGAAGTACTGGGCTTGCTTCCCACTCATGTCGGAGCTGCTCTGGAGCAGATGAGTGCATTTGCTGTCTTGGACTGGGCCCAGTAAGGGTGAGCAGTGATTTGAAACCCTCCTCTGCTGTGTGGCAGCCGTCTGGCCAGAGAAAACACCTTGCCCAGGAGATTTTCTGTCGTCTTTGCTGTTCCTCGGTGCTGGCATTCCTGAAAGTTAATCAGGGTGAAAATTGCAGTCAGTCATGTCTGGAAGCCACCAGAGGCTAATCGGAGCGCTGCAGCCTGGAGCACATGGGTAGGAGATGATCTCTTTATGTGTGGGCTGGCTGACTTGCTGCCAGTGGCAGAGCTTGCTCCTGGTTTTTGTCACCCTTGGGCGTTAAATCATTCTCTGTTTAGGTTTTTCTGCTGCTTGCTCGGCACCAGCAGCTCCATGGGTTTGCAGAGGAGCTGTTGGGATGTGTTACAGCAGCACAAAAAGCCCTAGCTAGTGTGGTTCCTTAGGTCTCCGCCTGGCTGATATGTTTAAAACACTCCCTAGCTCTGTTTGAATAGCTTTCTCTAGGTGTGTTTGCCAGTGGCTGTTAGCTCGGAAAGTGAACTTTCCGGTTTGTCTCTAATGCGCTGGCTCCTTCCCAGCATGTAGATGTGGACTGTGAAGGTTCCAGCATTAAATGGAGCTGAATTATTCATGTCTGGCTCCCTGTGTTTGTGTAGCATTCCCCAGCGGATAGCTGTCTCCCTGGAGGACCTCTGCTCCAGGCGTCTCCTAAAATGCCTTATTGGCAGGTTTCCAGCCTGGCAGGTGACTACCTTCTTTTTTCCTTGTGTGGGAGAGATCAGTCCTTCAGTGGCAAGGAGGACTAGTTGTGACTGTTTGTCTCTTTACAGTTTTCTGTGGTTCTGTGATTTCTTTTGTTTCTTGCTCTTCTCGCAGAGAAGGCAGAGTTTCTGATGGTGCCCAGTAGGGGTGACTCACTGGGAACCAAATGGCTGTGCAAAATGAACATCAATAGACCAAGTCTTAATGAGAGTCTTCCTTAGTATGGATGTGCAGCCTGTGATGAGTGCTGGGCCCAGCATGCACCTCTTCCCTGTCTGGAAGCGGTGATGGTGTTGCAGCTGAGACCTGTCATTTGCACTGGCTGCGTTCTCTGTGATGGCAAAAGTGTCCACAGGCTGTGGTAGCATCTCCTGATATATCTTGGAAATCCTGTATGTCTTCTGATTCATTTATCAGCCAGCACGATGTGAAGAGGTGGGATGATCAGCGCCCTCCTGAGACTCTCTGCCTTGCCTTGTTTGCAGGTGTTTTTTTTTTTTTCTTTCTCCACTGGAGAAGGTTACGTGGCCTTCATTTACATTAGTTAGTACCATCTCACTGGGGCCCTTGGGCTGCATGGGCACAGCAAAGGGCACTGTGTGCATTGGGTAGTGTAGCTTGAAAAAGACATCCTTTACAGGTGAGCTGACCTGCCCCCTGGCTTTTGCAGGCTGCTGCATGTAAATTGTCCGTGGCTCCTAGTTACATGCCTGCTGTGAGTTTCACTGAGTGCCCAACCCTCTGGGCATCTGGAAATTCTACATGTAGGTGTTCATCCCAGCTCTGCACTGGATCCATCATACTCAGCTTGAGCTGAGGGGCCACCTCTCTGAGATGGCAGCTTTTTCTTTCTGGATTGCTCTGTGGGTGTGGGAGCAAATCACTTCCCAGCTGATGGCTGAGGCTGGCCTGGAACCTGGAGGATAGAAATTGGGACTGAATGACAGAGCTGTAACTATGGTGGGGCGAAGGGGGCTTTGCCCAGGGTGCGCCAGAGGAGCTCAATAGAGTCGCTCTATTAAAGGGTGGATTTCGCAGCGCCAGCTTCAAACGCCACTAATGGCAAGGGGCATGTTCCAAGCGGAACATGCCCTGGGCGGCAAAATGAAGCATTACGGCTCTGCTGAATGATCATGCTGAGAAGGAGAAGTCTGCTTTACTCATTCTGCATGTATAAGAAATATGTGCAGGGTAGCATAAAGGGACCTGTGTGAATCACTTTTCTTGGGAGGAAGTGGGTTGTTTAGTCGCTCTGTCTTCATTGACTCCCTGCTATTGGATGATAGGGTAGACTTTAGATGGCTTGTTGGCTGGACAGCACTTGCAATTATTGGGCTTTTCTTCCTTTGCCTCCTGGACGCTCCCTGCTGCCATGTCAGACCTTCCCTGCTTGTCTTGTTCATGGTACTCTCTGACCACCCAGTCTCCTCTTGCATCTCCTCTACAGGGGTAAGGTACCCATCTTTCTTGCTTTCCAAATCTTTGCTCATCCCTCTGGCCTTTAGAGATACCATGGTGAATACAGCTGAGGGAGCACAGAAGTGAATCAAGGTGGAACTGTACAGCACGGCATGTGACATCTTTATGGTAATATGGCCATGTGAACTACAGGTCCCAGCATGCAATGCTCTCTGTCAGTTACTTTGCCTTACCCTTGTGTCAATATTGAGCGTTGTATGCTGGGACAGGTAGTTTTCCCAGGCTGTACCTCAGTACCAAAAATGGCGGGGGTGGGGGAGCTGCCATATGACAGATGAAAATCAGGCGGAGTGCTTTGAACTCATGACAAACTGTTGAAGGGGCTTTGGTGTAGGGTAAATATTGAGCACCCTTGTGGGGGGGCTGGTCTGTATCTCACCAGTAGCGCCTGTGAGCCATCATCACTAAAACCTTGGTCAGCAAGAGTCTTCTGCATTTGGCAGGAAAGGAGGATTTTGAGCAAAGGTCTGTTACTGCATTTGTTGCTTCTGGAGTGCCCTGATGAGATATCCATGTTCCTTGCCCTTGGGCTGAGGCCCCCCCCCCCCCCCCCCGAAGGGGCCGTTGTGGCCTAAAAGCTTGGCCAGTCAAATTAATTATCGGCCTTGTGAATCTGGACAAAGAAATCACTGAGGGCTGGCGATACAAAGGCAGTTCTCTGCACGTGGAGCCCGTGGTGGCCAGGGGCTGGCACTGGGGGCCGACAGGGTGGGTTTTGTGCTGCTTTGGATGTGAAGAGCTTCTCCTTGTTTGAGAATGGCTGGGGGAGTGAGGGGAATTGATCCGCACACATTTCCGTCCCTCCCCTAGGCTGATTCGTGTGATCTCAGCTGGAGGAACAAAGCACAAGTGGCACTATCTGGCAGGGATGGATGGGGAAAGTGGCTCCAGAGATGCAGGTAGATCTGAGCAGCTGGTGGGTTGGAACTGAACCCTTGTGCACTCTCCAAGCTGGGAAGTGGATTATCAGGGAGGGGGGCTGGGGCAAGGGAAGAGTGAGGGAGAAACACACATGGCGGCTTTTGAAAGCTGTTAGTGACTCCAGAGCTGCGTGTAGCGTTCTCCTGGTTCTGCACTTTCTCTGCCATTGAAACAAGAGGTCAGTGCTTTTCATTTCCAGCTCGCGGGCTAGTCCCTGGCTCCGGAGGTTAAAAACCTCTGTAATGATCTATCAGATAGGGGATTGTTAGGTGTACAGAGCCAGGGATGCTGGGGAGAGCAGATGGAAAATGATTTGGCTGCTGCAGCCCGTCTGGTGAAAGAATCCTTGGCATTTTTACAGTGTTTGTGTCTCTGAAAAAGAATCATGAAGCTGTTTTCCAGGCTCCTGCCTGCTGGGGTTTAAAAAAGAATGTGTTTTTTTTCCAAGTCACCTGCTTTCAGAGTGTTGCTCATAAATAATACCAGGGCTCTTTGGTCCTGGTGCTCAGACAGGAGGAGGAAGAGGACAATGGCACTTGAGGGGTGGCCAAGGATTTCTTGCTGTAGCCTGGCTGCTGGGAAGAGCACTGCTTCATGTGTTAATTACATCTCATAATGCAGTTTCCACTAGTTACTTTCTGGGAGTGACTTTGGTGCTTTTCCCCCTTGATACATAATTGCTCCCAGGGGAATGTCCGGCACAGAGATCTGAGTGTCTGCCCTGACTTTCAGGGAGTTTACTAGCTCTGAGCAGGGAAAGGGGGGCTGGCTGAGTGCAGGCATGTGGCATGTCCGTCAAATATTCAGGCACCACCACTGCTGTTTCAGCCGTGGGCCCCTACCCAGCACTGCTCGTGCCCCTCAGTCCTGACCTGGAGCATCCTCCCTGCTATTTCAGTCTGGGGCACCCCATTGCTCTGCTGCAATTCTGCCAATGGCCTTTGATCCCACCTGGAAGCACCTCCACCTTTTCTGGCCCTGGACCTCTCTGGATTCCTCAGTCGTGTTGACTGTTGAACGTGGCCAGACGTCCCTGGGAACTCTGAAGTGAGCAGACACATTCTAATCTTTCAGTGGGAATCTGACGTGAGCTCTGAGCTTCGGAATGGAAAACTAGTCCCTGCTGTTTGGCCCCCTGGCTGATCCTGATGGCTGTGATGCCAGCTCTGGTCTCTTGTAGGCTCAGTGTCAGTTTCACATTAAGGCACTATACATTCTTGGTAGGTGACTCCTGTCCCATGCTGTGTAGTGTGTGTAGGACACCCAGCACTGATTGATGCCCCCATGCCTCGCCCTTGGGGGCAGGGGGAGCAGAATTGGGGAGGCTAGTAGTTCAGAGGGAAGTGGAAGCAGGGAGTGCATGGCTGACGTCTTTTCGGAGCTGAGAGCTGACCGGCCTGGGCCTGTATTGATTGAGGAAAGGGTGCCAGATAGCTTTTGCTCCAGGGCCAGCCAAGGAGCTAGGGGCTTCTGCATTGGGCCCCTGCGAGGGTGATGCCATGGGCTGTGTGGTGGGACTGTCACAGCCTGTTGAGTTTCATGTGGCGAGTATGATGGTGAAAGTCCATGTGCCCATTCCAGGAACATCACTGGAATAGGCTTCTGCGCATCGCTCCGTGTAACCCATGTTCTTGCTCTCCCTTTCAGCAATGATGCCGTCACCTGGGCAGACGCTGATCTCTGGAGGCCTGAGGACATAGTTTTAGCTGCTGCTTGGGATCTGGAAGGTGTGGAGGCGGGGAAGAGCCTGGGACCTTAAGGTGGGCTGTTAACTCTAAGATGTCCTTGAGCAGCGGAGCTTCCGGAGGGAAAGGAGTGGATGCTAACCCAGTTGAGACGTACGACAGTGGGGATGAGTGGGACATTGGAGTAGGGAATCTCATCATTGACCTGGACGCTGATTTGGAGAAGGACCAGCAGAAACTGGAAATGTCGGGCTCCAAAGAAGTGGGGCTGCCGGCACCCAATGCCGTGGCCACGCTGCCTGATAACATCAAGTTTGTGACCCCAGTGCCAGGCCCACAGGGCAAGGAGGGCAAGTCCAAATCCAAGAGGAGCAAGAGTGGCAAGGACAGTGGCAAGCCTGCCCCGGGAACTACTCTGTTCACTCCCGGAGAGGGGGCCAGCGGGAAGAAGGAGGTTCAGGGACGTGCTGGGGACAGCACTGGTTCTGGCAGCCTGGGGGCTGCGGTTGTCCCAAAGGGCGCAGAGAAGTCGGCCAAGGCATCGCGCAGCGTTGCCAGCTCCAAAAAGGAGAAGGAGGGCAGCTCATCTAAGAGCAAGAAGGAAAGGAGTGAGGGTGTGGGGGCTCAGTCAGAGAAGGAGCCTGGCGTGCTCCAGCCTCTTGCCCTGGCTGTGAGGGTGGCACAGTACGATGCCGGTCCAGGGCCAGAACCCACCACAGCTGAGCAGCTGGGGAGTATAGCTATTGACACGGGAACTGCACTCAACCCCTTGGGAGTTAAATCAGAGTTGGAGGACGGGGATGGTGAGTGCCGACAGCCGAAGAAGGTCAAGGCAGAGAAGGTAAGTGGCGGGCGAGTTGTGGCCTGCTGGGGTGGGCTGGAGGGATGTTGTCATGGAGATCGGGAAGCCTGTGCAGCCCTGTGTTTGCTCCCCATTCCAGTGGAGTGGTGCATGCATAACCAGAAGTAGGCTGCAGTGGGACTGCTTTCCTTCACCTGCGGGAGACAGAAGCATCTTTTTCCAGAGTCCTCTGGGGACAGGTGGCATGTTTGGAGTCCTTTCTTGCTCTGGAACCAGGAGGACATGCTGTGTGTGATATGCTGGGTTCAGGTGAGCTGTACCAGGGTGGAACTGGGAACAGGGACTCTCTAGGCTGCATCTTGGAAGCTGCTTGCCAGCAATGAATGGTGAATGGCTCACTGGACCAAGCCTCTTTCAGTGGATGGTCCAGTGAAGATCTGTCTCATTGGCCGCTGGGAGATGGGTCTCTTCACATCCCCAGGCCACAGTGTAGTGTTTGAGATGTGGGAAGAGCGTCTTACAGCTCCCTGGGCCAGTCTGGGTGTGGTGTACTTAGCTGCATGCTGTGGGATGTAATTGGTGTTTTGTCAGTGAGAAGAGGATGCATCTCTTTGCGATGTTCTTTGCTGGCAGGGCTGGAGGTGACTAGAGCTCCTAGTTCCCCGCAGTCCTCAGCTGCCATGAGCCACATAGCTGGATACTGTGTGTCCTGTGATGCTGGAAGAACATTCTGGAGGCATGGCTGTGGCTGAGGCCTTGAACTAAATGGGCTCTGGGTTCTGGTCTGCCCTGATCTCTGCTTCTTCCATGGACAAGCCTGGTTTATTGGTAACAATGTGTGCCTGCTTGCAGGTTGCTTTGGCCGCTGGCATCAGAGTGCAAGGCCTTGTGTGTTCTCTGTTCCACCCACAGCTCCCAGCCCAGTGGGGCTGGCTGGTTCTCTGAGCCGCTGGCTTGGCTAGAGGCGCTCTGCACTGGCTCACCCTGTGTTGAGCTGCTCCCAACATCTGCTGCAGGCATTGATTTTTCTGTCATTACTTCAGTTGCAGAAGGGGAGACTGACTTCCTTACATAAATGTTGGTAAGGGTAGAATTTGTATCAGGTGTGGCAGAGAGGTTGGAGTTGACCTGCTCTGATCCCTGCAGTGCTCTGTGGGGTGATGGGCCCTTGTTCTCTTGCTCTGCAGGCCTGTGGTTTGTACATTGACCTTGGGGTACCTGTTGCTACGATAGTTCCCATGTGGGCATCAATATATACGTTGCTTTGGGCATTTTCCATGTTAGATTCTGTTTTGTGTTGGCTGATTTTCATGGATAATTTGGAGATTGTCATGGATGAGCTGGTAGGACCAGGTTGGGGTTGAGTGGGTATTGCCCAGAAAACTACCCCTTCTCTGAGCAGCCTTGGGTGCTGAGATTTTGTTACTGCTCCCAGCACCAAATATGTCTGGGCTCTGGTGCTAAACGGCAGACTTTCTTCCTTGATCCTGTGGGGTTCCTGCTCATAGTGTGATCTTAGATTGCTGTGGCACCAGTGGAGAAGCTGCCTCTTTAGGCTGCTGTGTGCAGATAGCTTTGCTCATGAGTGGCCTAGTCTCTGGTGTTTCCATTGGATTGCTGGGTGAGCAGACATAGCTCCTTGGAGGCATTAGATCATTTTCAGATCTGGGACTAGAGACTTGTCAGCACTAGAAAATTTGGCCATCAGCATCACTGCTGCATGCCCGTAGAACGTTACATATCCACACATGAGCTCTTGCAGTGGTGGAGAAGCGTGGGCACCATCACTGGCCCTGAACATCCAGTGGGAGAAACCAAACACAGCATACGAGCTTTCATACACTTAGTGTCCCTGCTCTGGCAGCACCATGCATTGTGGACGAGGTCTGTGATCCCCAGGCCTGGCAGTGCATAGAGAAACACTGTGTGGAGGTGCAGCATAGAGAAAGAGGCCCACTGGTAAGAGTGTGGTGCTCTAGTTCTGGGGTATCTGCTGTCTACAGTGCTTGTCAAATCTAGGCTGTCAGAACTTGACTAAATTCTTTCTGGAGCCAGGTAGGATCTGTGTGCACAGGGTGTGGGAGCTGTTGACACCCTAGCTCATTAGAAGGGCTTAATGGAACAAGCTGCTTGGTGCTGCTTGGGAAGTAGTTCCTAGGCAAAACCTTTAAGCTGGAGCCAAGCTTGTCAGTGCTTCCAGTCCTGAAGGATGGAAACATAAGTGACCTACAAAGGGGAATGACATGGGGTTGTGCCCCTTTTCATTTGCCTGTGATGGATTAAGCGGCCTGAAATGTTTCTCCAGCATATTTTTTCTGACTGGTTTTGATTTCATTAGAGTTCAGCCTTTGCATTGACTTCCTGGGAATTGTCCTGGTGAAAAATCATCCCTCTAGTCCAGGCTTCTCAAACATTTTTTAACCTGGAGCTCCTTTGAAAAGATCCCCCTGCCCTGGATGCCATGCCAACCTTACTTCTGGGAGTGGCACTGCCTTCAGAGTGGGCCCCTGACCGACAGCTGCTGCTCTCTGACCACTCAGCTCTGAAGGGCTTAGGCTGTCATTCATGTGTAGGGCTGACAACCTGAGCCCAGGCATTCATGGGGCCTGACAGCTTACAGATCTTTGCCCCATAATAACCAGGGATCACAGCCCCCAGTCTGAGAGCCTGTAGTGTGACAGTATAGTTGCCACAGGCCAGAGCAGTTGGCCGTATTAATGTAAAGACAGGAGATGTTCTGGGGTCACTGGCTCAGTTGAGGGGGTGGGATTTTACTGATCTAACCTCTCAAATGGTTGTGTTTATGCTTGCATAGCTCATTGCCCTCCCCTCCAGGAATCAGCGATCCCAAGATAAACACTTTTATACGACTAGAACGGCATGCACACTGTGGTTGGGGGTGAGGGAGTTTTGGTTACAGTTAGAGTCTTTTTGATGTAGACAAGCTTAAGCTCCATTTTCAAAAGGGACTTGGGCTCCTAGGTTTCCATGACTGTTGCTGGGATTTAGGTTCCTAAGCCGTTAGGGGCGTCAGACAATTCAGCCTGGTCTCATTTGGCTCAGGCTTGCCAGAAACTCCAGTGCAAAGTTTCACCTGTGAAATATTTGATGGGTTGGTTTAAGCTTCCAAACGCTGGAAGGATGGTAAAACACAGCAACTTGCAGTGGGAAGTGTAGAGGAACAAGTGGAACCAGTTTTCCCCGCAAGATGGGTGTGTGGATGGGCAGACAGCTGGGCACCCCTCTTCCGAGTCTCCTGCCTATGAGCAGCCCACCCTGGCCAGCAACAGTCAGTCTAAGGTGAGTTTGGGCCAGCTGTTGTCCAAGGCTCATGTTCTGTGGGGTGAAGGCTGGGGAGGATGGTCCTTTGGGGAGGAAAGGCCTTCAGAAGAGGACTGCGGGCAGCATGGGGAGGTGTCTGCCCCCTGGAAAAAGGAATGTGCATGCTGGATGATCAGGGCCTTGGCAATGGGCTCTTTCCAAAAAGATGCAGAGTTCTGCAATGAAAGGACTGGTTCCGAATCAGAGTGTGGATATTTCCATGGGGACAGACTGAGCGGGGTGGCTGTGTGCCTGGGAGGTGCCAGTGTCAAACCTTCATTAAAAAAACAACAAGGAGTTATGTGGCACTTTAAGACTAACAGATTTATTTTTTGCATGAGCTTTCGTGGGAGAAGATCCCACTTCCTCAGATGCTTCGAATGAAGGCAGGCCCCAAATGGCACAGTGCAGGATGGATTGAGGTATGCTGGGCCGTGTGCTCTGCCCAGTCAGCAGCCAGCGCTCATGGGTAGGCCTTTGGTTGCTCTTGAGAGAGGGTTTATTCAGCAGAAAGACCATGTGCAGTGAAAAATGCCCCCGCAGGTCTTTAGGAAACGAGGGCTGTTTCATGGTGAGCCACCCCCCAGTCACTGGAGATGTCTCCCATGGCTGGGCTGGGAAGGGCTGTGTCTGGGTGGCCCTGCTCTTTCCACCCTCCCTTTGCTCGTTGCTCTGTACACAGCATCCCCATTGACATGCTCTCCCTGCCCCTGCCGCTGTGGTTGCTCCAATGAGGTGCGCACAGCTCTGTCTGCGTGGAGCCCAAGGGGAGGCGCGTCCCGGCAGATGCTGCCTTCTGCTATTGTCAGCGCAGCCTGCTAGAGCTGCTGCTTCCTTCTGCTCCTCTCTCGTGCAGGGCCGGAGAGGGAGGGATATTGAGCATTAAACAAAAGCGCCTCCCAGCTCTGGGCTGCTGCTCCGGCTTTGTTTTGATAGCACAGTGGCCAAATGTGACACAGCTGAAGCAAGGAAAAGGCAAAGAGCAGTGCCTGGAAGTCAGCGCTCTCATACTGTGTGTTGTGTGTTTACAGGCAGGAGCTCAAAATCCTTCCCTTCCCTTCCAGGCCTCGCTTGGGGCCTGCAAATGAATCTTCCCCCTTCCCCAGTAGGTGAGCTCCCATGCTATCAGCACTCAGAGGGCATCTGGACTAGCTTCTCCTGCCCAGGTGCCCTTTCACTGTGGTGGTGAGGAGGGGGAGGCTGCAGTAGGCAAGGCATAAAAACCTTCGGTTCTGTGACTGCATGGCTGAGGCTCACCTGTGCCATCGCACAATTCCTTCTGCCAGCATGGAGAGAAAGCACAGCACCTCCATGTCTGAATTGGGCTGTGGGTGTGCGTTCTGGGCAGCCAATTGTCCGTTTCACCAGAACTGCTAGCAGGGGTGCATGGGAGGGGCTGTTGCGTCTCTGTTGGAACTGGGCTGCCAGTCTCAGTATTAGAAATTAGCTGCATTGGTGCTGAAAAGGTCACAGTACCAGGCCTGCACCAGGGCTTCAGACATTGCTGGGGTTCAGCTGTGCTGGGTGCAGCAGGTACCTGCTTTGGCAGGGGCAGCTTTTCTTTCCAGTATCCACATCCAGGCAGAAAATGTGCTCCCTGAGCAGGGCTGCAAAGCCCTGGTTCCATTTACACTGAAAGAAGGAGCCATTTTAATGGGTGGCTGAGCCCAGAGATTAGCAGCAATACACATAAAAGTGTTTCTGTGGGTACACTCTTGCCCCGGAAATCTACAGCAGGGTGCTCTGGACAGTGGTGATGAGGTGCCAAGGGTGGATGTGATTCTGTCATCCCTAAGCTTGCTGGAACCTGATTGAAAATACTTCCCGAGCCCTGAAGTGGGCCCAGCCAAACCGAGACAGGAGAAGAGCAAGACGACCAAAATGTTGTTCAGAGAAGTTTTGATCCCAGCTGAGCTGTCTCTTCCCCAGATTTCCTCCTACCCTAAAAATTCCTGCTGTCGGGATTGGTTTCCTGTGTGGGCTGCTGGTGATTTATCCCTGTGCTCAGGGTCAAGTTCAGAGTGGCTCAGAAAATCACAGGCAAATGGACCTTGTCACACAATTGCTTGTTGTCATGAAGACCTCTGGGATTTGGGTCACAGACAGCTTTTGGCCACTTTGTGGGTGAGGTGACGGGGAAGGGATGGGTGGGGTTTGTAGGACACCACTGCTGCAGAAGGGCTGGTACCAGCTCCCTGCCCCAGTCAGACTGAGTAGCTTCTGACCAGCCTCCTCTGCTGGCCAAGGAAGGGCCTTCTTTGGGATACACATTGTGCCTTTTGGATAACTGTATAAAATTCCCTGTGCACAAGGCTGGATCAAGGCCCCTGGGGGAGT
This sequence comes from Podocnemis expansa, assembly GCA_007922195.1. Taxonomy (NCBI): domain Eukaryota; kingdom Metazoa; phylum Chordata; order Testudines; family Podocnemididae; genus Podocnemis; species Podocnemis expansa. Next base: position 144,251 of record ML681971.1, on the reverse strand, counting down.
TGGTCTGCCAGCTTTTGTGCCCCTCCACCCCCCAATGTGGTGGCGCCCAGCCTGTGTGTGGGGTTGTCCATCTTCGCTGGCACTGTGGGTGGGTTCAGGGCCCATGGCCCAGTTGGTGCTAGGAGGGAGGGTTCTGGGGCCCACAGTAGGGGCCAGGGCCCTTTGGCCAGAGGACGTAACCTGTGGCACTCCTGCTGTGACTGCTCTTGGCTGGCTGGTCTGTCCCAGCAGGTCCTAGACCTTCTGGAGAAGGCCAGCCATCATGGGGCAGGGCGATCAGGCCAACAGTGGGAAACGGCAGCACATTGCTCAAGCTGGCTGGCTGGGGCTGGATTTTGGCAGGGCAGCGGACGCCCACTGTAGCCCGGGGCAGCCCCTGCCTCAATCCAGCCCTGCCCATGTGCTTTTAGCATCTGGCTGTAGGAGGACCCATACACTACACTTGATGCGGTGGGACAGCCACCTGTGGGGCCCACACGACCCATGGGCAGAGAAACATGGCTAATCACATCCAAGGAAGCAGTGCAGTGCACAAGGCTGTGGAGTTGTGTCTTGTGGTCCCCTGTTGCGCCCTTAACTCATCCTGTCAGAGGTGAAGGCCATTCCTGCCTTGGCCCTTTTTACCTTTTTATCAGTAGCCTTCAGCTGCTCACCTTCCTCTGCGTGTCTCCTGGGGCCCTGAGACCTTTCCTTCCCTCTTTCACTAGTTGGCAGCAGTGGCAGAAAGCAAAGTAGTAGATTAAAATCATTCTCAGGAAGAATTCCTGGGTTCTCTATTCAAGCAAACTCTCCATCCCCATCTGGGCATTGCCAGAACGGAAGGCTTGACATTCCACTGTCAGCAATGGGCTAGTTGTATCTCTGAACTGCTCTCGAGTACTGGATGGTCCAACTGGCTCCTTTACTGCTGTTCCACTGCTCCCTGAACAACCAAGTTGGTAACAAAAGAAGCAAAGGGATTCTCTATCCTACTGAGGCTGGTTTGGAGGGGATCCTGCCCCTGGGTCTATTTTGCTGTGAATCCTGTGGTTTTTGTGCCTTTGTGGATGCTCTTAACTAGCTGTGGTCATTGCATATCCTGTGGGTCCCAGAAGGTGTTCTGGAATGCACCTGTGTTTAGCTGCTTCTTTCATGACATTTTTCTATTAAAAGCCTTTTGAAGGGCTTTTAGCCAGGCGCTGGTCTTACTATGTCCATCTAGCTTGGAATTTATTGAACAGCAGTGCAATGGTAGTGTGTTGATGTCATACACTTAGACTTCTCAAAGGCCCTTGATTTGGTATCATGTGACATTTTGATTAAAAACTGAGTGATATAAAATTAACATGGCACACATGAAAAGGACTAAAAATGCGCTGACCTGTAAACGGGAAACCTGAAATTTTCACCAATAAAACGTGCAGATAACACAAAAATGGGAGGAGTGGTGAATAAAGAAAAGGACAGGTCACGGAAACATTGTGGTCTGGATCATGTGGTGAACTGGGCACGAGCAAATAACATGTGTTTTAATATAGCCAAAGTTATACATCTAGGAGTGAAGTAAGCAGGCCAGACTTACAAGATGGGGGCTCTGTTGTGGGAAGCAGTGATTCTGAAAAAGATATGGGGTCATGGTGGGTAATCAGCTGATCATGAGCTCCCACCATGATGCAGTTGCCACAAGTTCTAATGAAATCCTGGGCTGTAGGAGTAGGGTGGTTATTGTACCTCTTTGTTTGACACTTGTGTGACTGTGCGACTGGAAAGTCCAGTCCTGGTGCCCACAGTTCAAGAAGGATGTTGTTAAATTGGAGAGGGGTCATAGAAGAGCCATGAGAATGATTGAAGTTGGGGAAAAAAATGATAGACTCACAGAGTTCAATCTATTTAGCTGAATAAGAAGACTTAGGGTGACTTGATCATAGCCTGGAAGAACCTTGATGAGGACAAAAATAGGCTCTTCAGTCTAGCAGAGGAAGGTCTAACACGACCTGATAGGTGGAAGTTGAAGCTAGGCAAATTCATACTGGAATAAGGAGTATATTTTTAACTATGAGAGTGATTAGCCATGGGAACAATGTATCAAGGGTCATAATGGATTCTCCATCACTGGCAATTGTTAAGTCAAGATTGGCTGTTTTGCTAGAAGATCATCCCTTGAAATTTTTTTGAGGATTGTCCCCTGGCCTGTTCCATACAAGAGATCTGAAGATCATTAAAATGGTCCCTTCGGACCTTGGAATCTGAAGATTTCACACACTATGTCTTTGCCAATTGCCCTTTGCAATGCAAAACAAAAAGCATGAAAATGAAGCATGACGATCCCCCTGCTCAAATGCACATTGGAGAGACCCGTTAAAGCAGATTAAAGGGGAGGAATTCGTAAGTAGGCCTCTGCTGAATCACCCCGTATTCTGAGTCCCCTCAAAGAGCCAGGTAAACAAGGCAAGCGGAGGATGGTGGGGCCTTTTCACTTTGGAATTCTGTCTCTTGTCAGCATCCATAGACAGTTTGAATGTGGCACTGCTTGGTGTGTGGCAGAGCAGTGGTGTCCACCCCCATGCTCCAAACATATGCTTGTAACATTGCCTGGGATTTTGAGAAGTGTTGGCACCAGCAGCCTTGTCTCGTGATGGGCAGTGGCTCCTGGGTCACCCCATCTAGGGGACAGGTACCTCATTATTTCTGTAAATGGAGGCAGCTCTCTGTTTAACTCCCATGGAAGCTTGTCTCAGCTCTCCTGTATTTTTCCCCTGTGCCCTTGTGCACTGGCTTGTTGCTGCAGCTTTGTTGTGGCTGCAAGGCATTCTCCTCTAGCTTTGGGTTGCTTGTTTACAGTACTTTGGGGCAAATGTTTACACCCTGAAAATGTGGTCTTATGACATGTGAGGGGGTTGGCCTATGGGCATTTGGGGTTTGAGTCATGCCTTTGGGATGGGAGCTGCTAGTTGCGTGCCTGGCTGATGGGTGCAAGTTCTTTGATAGGCCTCATCTACCAAAACATGAAAGTGTCTGTAGTAGGAGTAAAAGCTTTCTTTTGAATTCCCCCGTCGCTCTTGTCCCCTGGGGCTGTGTTTCTGAGTGCTCAGGACCAAGATTTTCAGTCTCAGCTGTTTTCCTACTCCCTGCTTTGTGTAGATCTTTGCTCCCTTCCTAGGGAACAGCAGTTGGAAGGGCTTTCACGAACCTCACCAGTCTGGCCAGGCAGGCAGGGTCTAGGGCTTCCGGGAGGCATTGAAGAACATGCATCAGCGGCTGCTGGCTCGTCCCATCTCCTCTCGCCACAGTTTCCCTCTTCTAGGCACGCTTGAGTAAGCTGCCTCCAGAGCTGCTGACAGGGCCGCGTTTGGAGGCCTTGGAAATTACACTGTTCATTTCCTTATCATCCCCTGACCTGCAGTGCAGAGCCTTCTGGTGCAGGAACAAGGCAAGAAAGCGGCAGGCAGCCAACATGTGTCAGGAGCTACAAAGGAGGAAATTGGACTTGCTCACTTAAAACCATAGGGTTAGGCTTTGATTTTTGGCTCCCGCTGAGAGGTTATTTTTATGCACTGCTTTTAAACCGCTAGATGTGGCAGGCGGCAGATTTCAGCAGATCCCACCTCTGGAGTTTTATAACCACAGAAGGCAGGGGAAATTGCCTGCCTCTCCTGTTAATTTCCCAGTTGTGCGATTGGGAATGGGCTGGCAGCATTAGCATTGGGAAGGGTAGTTAAGGGACTGGCTCGTCTTAATATGCTTTTGTTCTTTACTGCTGCAGGCACTGTAACTGTCATTAGCCCCTGCAGCACGGTGCTGCCTTTTCTGTACTCCTTTGGGAACAGGGCTTTGGGGGCAGCCTCCAGAGTGCTGGCGCACAGAACAAGGGTACCCTAGACATACTGTGAAAAGGGGCTGTGTGTGCTGATTGGGATGATGCAGGTTATGGAGAGGAGGATGAAAAAGGTGTAAAAGCTCCTTGTGACTAAGTATACACACTGGTTCCAGGCGGCTTCTCCTTGAGCAGTGGTAAATTAGCACCATTCGTGAGCTTTGCCGCTCCCTAGAGAAACTGTGATCAGAGATTTTGACAAAGGGGTGGCTTCCTAGAACATGAGCCAGCCTCTGGCTCACTTGTGCCCCCATCTGCTTTCCAAAGGAGACTTCCCAGCCATGAGGGACTGTTGGAGGTTTGTCACATTGTGAGGCTCGATGGCTTTGGTGGCCCCATCAGTGTTCTTTGCGTGATTAGCTGTGTATTTGCTCATGGATCCCCTGAGCATGCAGAGCACATCTGACTGAGTGTTGGTTCGCTAAGCAGACAGGTTTGTCCTTCCCATCACTCTAGCTCTGGGATCCCCAAAAGATTTCAGAATAAGCCACATTGGTCTTATAGTGCTGCAGGGAATGTGAAAAATATGCCAGGGCTCATCTGTCAGTGAATAAATCTGCTTCTGGACCCAGGCTCTTCAGGGTCTAACATGAAGGACTTGGAATGGTTCACACTCTTATTCATGGAACAGATTTGATGCCATTCAGCTCCAACCTCCTCATTTGGTGCAACGAGCATGATGGGTGACCTTCCTTGTTCTCAGCTGAGCTGAGGGAGAGGCTGTGGTTCAGTTTGGGTCCCTGTTGCTGGGATGGGTCACAACGTAAACAGTGGTGCCGGGTTGGTGGACTCTTGATGTTGACCTTTCGTGACGTAGCATCTGTGAGTTGGAGGGATGTGACAAGGAGCAGAGAGGCCTTCTTTCCTTTCTGTTGAATACTCACTTGTTCCAGGAGAGACACATCAGTGTTTCCATGTCCTAACACGGAGCTACTCCTACTGAAGGGGTGTGGGAGCGAACAACTTTCCTGGATTCTCTATTCGACAGAGTGCCTGGGGCATGGAACAGCAACATAATATCCACCGCCTCATGGGACTCTTCTGTCTCGGGGAGTTGTAGACCAGGCACTTCACAGAAGTGGTGTTTGCTGCCCAGAGCTAGGGTTACCAGATACCAAACCACGGAAGGGAGGACATTGGGGGACACATGGAGAAAATGTAGTATTAATATAACTGTCATTAGCATATTGTGTCATGGAAAATGAGTAATGATTAATGAATGCAGTGTTAAAACTGCACAAAGTCATGTTTTAAAAATTATTTTATAATAAAAAAATTACCAAAATGTTTTCTTTTACTGAAAACTGGATTTTTTTTCTGTGAATGAAAGTTTTTCATGACCCTTTCATTAACGTTCGAGACTGAAAAAAATTAAACAACTAAATTTGCAAATATAAACTTGAAAAGCACCTAAAAAAAAAGGCAGTTAACTTGCCTCTCATTTTTCATTTTCCACAGCAGCCCATTTTACAATTAAAAAAAAAAATTGTCCTAAATTGTTTCTAGCCAGTTCAAATGTGCCCCTTTATTTGTTTACGTAATTGATCCCTGTTAGTAATTTTGTTCACAGGATACTTTATTTTCCTTCATTTTATTAGTGTATGCTATATTTTTTTCCCCAGTTTAGCCCTTTTGTGGGGAGCAACAGTCCAAAAATCAAAAGGACCAACACAGGGTTCAAACCCAGGACCCTGGGCTTAAGAGCCTGTTTTGCTACCCACTGAGCTATAGATGCTGTTGTTAAACCCCCCCCCCCCACAAAAAAAAAACAACCAAACAAAAAACCAAAAAACCTAGGAATAAGGGAAACTGTGCGCTCCACCACCTCCCACCTTTGGGTTTTCTGCAGGCTGCTCTTTGTTCCCTGTGTATGCCTCTGCAGCATACTCTTAACCGTGGGTTTGAGTCCTGTGGTGGGTGCTTTTTTTTTTTTTTTTTTTTTTTAAATTCTACGCGTCAGATGTAAAAGCTGGACAAGATCACATATTTTTAGACTGTTCAGAGACTAGAGAACATGAAGGTAAAAAGGAAGACATGTCCTCCTTTTACCAGAAGTCTGGTAACCCTACCCAGATCAGACTCTTCGCCTCATGCTTGCTAAGTCAGAGTCTCTGGTGCTGGGTTTGAGAAAGCCTGTGCCTCCTACCAAATAGCAAGCAGCTCTGGGGGCTTGTATGGGAAAGTGGCTATCCCAAATCAGCTTGGTGAGTGAGAGGGATCAATTCTTAGATGCCACCACGCCTGAGTGACAGCAGATCCTGCCTCATTTTTGAGGATGAGGGAAGCTGCTGCAAGGATCCCATGTCACAGAAAGGGGATTCCTCAGTGGGTAATGTTGGAAGGAGAAACCCCTTCCTTTCTCAGGAGATGTTGATCCTTCTTTCCACTCTGTGGCTGGTTCCTCCTGTTCCAGGCTCCTTCTTCTCCAGCCTGATTGCAAGAACAGCCCTTGTAAGGCACCCAATTTGAGGTGATTGCCATACTTGTACCAAAGTAGTTCTGTGGATCCTCTGTCCCAGGCTCATGAGGGAGCCATTGAAGCCCCCTCCGTCCCAGACACCAGTGGAGGGATGCTGTGGGAGAGCCTGGTGGGGTGGATAAAGTGGACCTGGTTTCTTTACTAGGGAAAGGAGAAGGCCACAAGCACCTTCCATGTCTGGGAGATGGGCTAGTGAGTGCAGCACACCTGGAAGGAGACAGACCCCTTAGCAGCTGTGTGTGGCTGTAGTGGTGGTGGGGAGGAGAGCTGTGCCAGAACTGTGGAGGGAAGGGTCCTTGCAGTGCTGGGTGGGAGACCTTGCACCCCTTTCTGTGGGTGTGGCCTTGTTGCACAGGGTCGTTTGCAGTGGAGCTTCCTGAGAGATGCAGTTACAGCACAGAAAGTGTGGCCCCATGCTGGCCACTGGAACAGCTGCTCTTCACTGGGGAGCTGCTCATTGGATCCCCTGTCAAGAAAGAGGCAGAAGCTGCTGCATACAGAATTTGCTTTGGATGGGACTTTGTTTGGCTTTTGGCGGACTGATGTTTGTATTGGCTTCTGTGTGCTCTGGGGGTGTGGATGGGGTGCATAGAGTTGTGAGAGGGCCTGACTCTGCCCCTGCAGAGGGATTTGCCTTGTGCATTTGGTCCTTGTGTGTTTAGTTCTTGGCTGGTTCCTGTGTTCCTGCGGTCTCCCAGAGTTCCCAGGAACAGCTGAGCAGACCATAAGGCACTCCACTTCTCCCACCTTCCTGCTGCACTTGGCCCTGGAGCTGCTCTGGACTTCCTGCTTTCTGGGCCAGTGGGAGCTTAGTGTTGTATGTTTCTTTCCTTTGTGTGGGGCTGCTCAGACGATTCTTTGTCCCATTTTTTTCCCCTTCAAAAGCAGGATACTCCTGTCTCTGTCTCTTCCTTGGTTTTGGCTGCCTCTCAGCCAGGTGTCCTGATACCCTAGATACTGTGTGAGAGAACCAGTTCTCCTAAAAGGTGTGCTCTGGGGAGGGTAAACCCACGTGGGCTGGATGGAAGCAGAGCCCTGGTGGCGATTTTCAAATGTCCACATGCAACTACTTAATCTACCCTAAACCTGGGGAGGTGAGACTAGGCAGCCCCCTTTGATTTCACAGAGTTGGTTCAAAAACTTCTGTGTGAGGCCACTGGGGAGAATTAGCAAGGAGTCTTGTGGCACTTAAAGAGTAACAGATTTATTTATTGCATGAGCTTTCGTGGGAGAAAATCCCACTTCGTCAGACGCCTCCTCTTCAAAGCATCTGACGAAGTGAGGTTTTCTCCCACGAAAGCTCATGTGATAAATAAATCTGTTAGTCTCTAAGTGCCACAAGACTCCTTGCTTTTTTTGCTTTACTAGACTAACGTGGCTGCCCCTTTGGAACTTGGGGAGAATTAGCTTCACATGATTTGGGGGCACTGGTCACTGTGGAGACTGAACAAGTTTGACGTCCATGCCAAGGGAGGCTCCTGTGCACTGGCTGCAGTGTGGAGGCTGTTGCCCTGTACAAATGCAGCAGCAGATGCGTGGCCACTTGAATCTGGCTTGCCCTGAAAACCTCTGTGGGGGGGTTGGGTGTATATAGTGGCAATCTGATCTCTGGATGAAGGGTTTGTCTTGGATGTCATGGGGGTGGCAGGTTCCTGCTAACAACTCAGAGGAAGGACCAAGAATTCTCACTGTAACTCTTCACTGGGGCCTCGGATGACTGGTGCAGATCATACCTGCTGATGTCCAGCAGAAGGTGTTCTCTCTGGAATAATGTTCTTGGCCTCTCACCAGCATGGTCCCCATCCGTCGGCGCTTCCAGTGTGTTCTGGGCAGCAATGTTTGTGCTCCCCACACCTAACAGTCAGTACTTCTCTACAGCTCAATTTTGGCCTTCTTGCTTCTTGGCTCTGCCTCTGCTCTTGCCTCCTCCCTTGCCCTGCTTCAACTGGTGCCCAACACAGGGTGTGCTGTGCTGAACTCCAAAGGCTGAGATGCTGGTTGAGGACTGTGCCCCCAGATGCAATCTCACAGCTGAAACAAAGGCTGTATTTACACAACCTGGCTCTTTCCCAGGCAGCTAGCACCAGAGCATTTGGGTGCCAGTACCCAGTGTGTTAACTGGGTGGCTCGTGGCTGTTAAACACCGTGCTCTGTAGGAGCTGGCGCCAGATGGCTGTGCAGTGTGTCATGTGTATGCTCAGCCCTACAAAATACCCAGAGCTGTCTATGTGAGATGTAAATCTTTGCTTGGAAGGGTGAATGCTGGAGCCTGTGGCATGTCTGAGCTCACCTGCATGGCTCTCCAATGGCAGGTGTCTGTCCAGCCTATGCTTCTTGCTTCTTCCCTTCTGTGTGGTTTGTCCTAAAACATTCCTGTCTCTGTTTCCTGTTCTTGCTTGGATTTGGGCTCTCTAGAAGTCTGCTGTTCTTAGTAATGCAGAATGCCCCTGGACTTCCGTTGTTAGACATGGCGTCCCTCTAATTCTGGCCATGATACTATAGTTCCCAGGGTGAAGAAGCTGATCTCAAAATGGGAAGTACTCTTACCTAGTGCTTAGAGCAGGAGACTTTCCAGACTTTGGGCTTCTCTTCCCGGTTCTGACACGCTGTGTGCTCTTGTGAAAATCTCTTCATCTTTCTGTACTTCACTCCACACTGCAGAGCAGGAAGCTGAGCACGTGCACGTGGTGCATGGGGCTTGCTGAGCGCTGGCCAATTGTTTTGCTATTGTGTGTGACAGTGCTGTAGGTGGGGTAAGGTAAGGTGTTATTAGACATGCAAATTGGTCTTTGCTTTCCAGGCTGGAGAGGCATTGAGTTCTAGGAAGCTGGCTCCTTTGAGTTAGCTATGGAGGTACATTATTGTGCCCATCCCATGCTATGTAAGTGAGAGCTGCTGTCCATGTAAACAAGAACTGCTCTCAAGACTTGCTTCCTGCATGCGGAGGCCAGGAACAGTCAGCCTTGTGTTGAGTGCTGGGGAATTGCTTTGCTCCCTGAGCCTGGAAAGGGCCTATTAGCAGAGCTTCCAAGAACATGCAGGAAGTTAGCGCCCAAAGCATTTTAATGTTGAGACTTGCAATGAGGACCACACCTCTTGTCTTAATCTGTACTAAGCCCGCAGGGTCTCCACACCTCCTGCAGTGTGGGCCAGTGGGGCAGAGTGCTGGAGGAGCCTGCACTGTGTGTGTTTCCCAGAGATGCTGGGAGAAAGATGCCTGTTTTTGTAGCTGTCCCTGTCCCCCTGCTGAATAACTGAGGGTGAAGGAGTGGGAGAGAATGAAAAAGGGGAAAGCAGCTTGAAGACCACGAGAGGCACTTGGATCTAGGTTTTCATCTTGAGATGAGGGCTGGGCCAGGCTTGCCAGCCTTGGGAAGATCCGTTTGGAAGTCTGAATGGATCCTGGAGGGAGAGGACTGGCTGGATGCCCAGGTGCTTTTTGAGGTGGTAACTGGCTCATAAACAAGAGCTAGTGTGTGCCAGCGAAGCCTCTTGCATCCCGGCTTTGGGGAGACAGGCGGATCTATAGGACGCCTTGTGAGTAGCAGGGTGTTGTAGCATTGAAAGGGCTGTTTGCTGGTCTGTGGTTGGGAAGGAGGAAGGGAACCGTGTATATATCATGAGGCCCAGCAGCTTTCTAACAGGAAGGCTGCTTAGTATTACCATTTCAAGGGCCAGGAACTGCTGAGGGATGTGAAGCTTCATGGTCCTCTAGGGCTGGCTGTTAATATTGGCCTCTGCATACAGGGCCAGGGGGCAGGCTTGGCTGAGCCCCTGCATCTGAGAGGTGGGGCAGAGACACGAGAGACCTTGTACTTGAAGGAAACCCACCTTTTCTTAGTAATCTGTCTATAAACAGTGTCCTGCTGGCCTCTGGGTGTGAGGGCCTTGGCGTGAGGGCAGCTCTGCCCTGCTCTCTGCAGCTGCCTTTGTGCCTGGGTTGTTTGGGGGTCTGATCCTGTTTCTGAGCTTGCCTGTGTTGTCAGCTGGCTTAGCTTCTGGCCAGCAGGTGTCCTGACTCTGTCACGGACTAGGTGGGTGAGGTAAGTCACTTTCCTCTCTGTGCCACTTGGCCTGACTGTGCTAAACTTCTGAACAGCAGATGCTGTGTGCAAGTGCCAGCTACTCTTCCGCCCTGGTCCTACTGCAGCCACACTCTGCAGCCCTCTCTAGGGTGCATGCTGCTCAGCTAGCTCTGCTGGATGTTGACAAGACCAAGGTTAGTGACATGTGTTTGGTCACTGGAGGTGGCAGGCTGAGCTGGGAGCAGAACCTGCCTTTGCCTGTCTCCACCCCCATTCTTGCTGGAGCCTGTAAGATGGACACAGCCTGCTTGCAGGGTGATTGATGGTATGTGTTCAGGGTTCAAAGACCTGGATTGCCTCTTCCTGACAAGGACTGTCTGGTGCTAGGAGACCTGGCTTGGTTTTGTCACAGCAGAGGCTGGTGCATGACAGTGAGGGATGTGCAGGATTCCCATTGCTCCCCTTCCACTGAGGGGTATACTTCTCCTTAGGGTGCTGCGATGACTGGGTGGGAGTCTCTGTAGAGAAGATGTGAGAGACAGAAGCCAGAAAAGATGAATGTGTTGAATGGTTGCAGGGGAAATACCATTGGATCATCGGGGCTACCCAGATCTCTGCTACCAGACTCCATGTGAATAGAGGAGCTGCTGGATCCTTCTACTGACTGCTCCGTCATTCAGCTTTTCCATCCAGTTCTTCCTGTGTCCCAAGTCAGTAGAGGGAAACGCCAGCAATGAGACTTCTGCCTGAGAGCGCTCTTGAGGTGGATCCAGGGCAACCTGGAGGTGGAGTCTGGCTTCTATGGCATCATGGAGAAAGCTCATATTAAGGGTTCTGGCCTGCACATTTTCCTAGAGAGGAGTGTTGGTCCTCTTGGATGCTGCTCTTCAGCAGAGGAATTCCTCATTCCTTTGGCCTATGGGTGTTTTGGGGAGTAGGTTAGGTGTTACACAAGCATGTTCTTAAGGTTGCTGAGAGTTGGGAAACCAGTGCCCCACAGTTTGGGAAGGAACCGAATGGAGAAGGGCCTACAAGAACTAAGCATAGTTTCTCAGGGCGATCCATCTTTTGGAAAATGATTTGCCTTTGCTAAAGATGGCTCCAATTGAATTAGGACCCTGAGCTGCTAGAAGGGGGCCGCCGGGTGTGTTTGTAGGCAGGGAAGTTGCTTCCTCATCTTAGGGCTGTGCTTGCATTTGTGACTGTGTTGCTCAGCTGGGTGCAGTCTTGCCCTTGCTGCTCTTCCCCACGCTTTGGGTGGTCTTGGCACAAAGCAGAGCACATGGTTTGCTGGGTGTCCCAGCAACTTGCACATGAGTCACGTTGGTTGTGATGAGCAGCATGCAGCGTGTTCTAGTGTCGCAAAGTTCTTGATAGCATCCTGATTGTAGAGACACAGCGGTGTCGGAACCAGGATGTTGTTATCCTCCTTACCATGGGTCACCCCCATCCTCAGTCTGGCAGCTGGCGGCGCCCAGGGAATGGTTCCAGTCAGTGCTCTAGCTATGGCCTATTAGGGCATGTTGGCAGGCCAGTGATTGGAGGAATCATTACCAGCTGGGCCATTAAGAACACCTGGGAGCTGATGGTCTGTAAAGGGAGACAGAAGGAGAATCTCTTTCCATTTGCCATTTGTCCTAATGAGTGTGTGCATGAGACAGATGCCCAGTCTGTGTGTGGTTATTAAATCTACCACTCAGTGCTGATATCTGATCTCTGAAATGCCGCGTTTCTCAGTTTCTAGGAAACCAAATAAAGGAGAAATGGCTTAGGAGGATTTTAATCAAAACTTGGCAGAAGAATTTAAGGAAATCCAAGAAAGCCTCTGACAGTCAGACTTCACCTGACTGACTTAGATTGTGGATGAAAGGAAGGTCAGAAAGCGTGCAGAATGGCCAGGGCTATAAGTGATTGGGCGGGTAAGCTTTCAGCTTCTGGCATGTTAATCTGATTACACTAGGGTTCCTGCCCCTGCTTGCTGATAGAAGGAAGAAAACAAGTCTTTTTTCCAAAGCAGTGGAGACTGGCAGCCAGCTGGAAATAGGAGGCAGAGGCTTGTGGGAGCAGAAACATCTCTGATCTGTGCCACTGTGGAGTTTGGGGGGTGGGGTGGGGCGGGGCTGCATTACACTTGGGCTTTCCAGGAAGATTGGACTATTATTGGCTATGGGAAATCTTGGTGTGGGGGGTCCATGTACAGCAGGCTATTGGATAACAAATTGGCTCCAATCCAGGAGTTTGCTTGACTGTGACATGACACCTCTCTGGCTGCAGACTTAGTAAAGGTATCCCCTTACAGAGCAGTTTGGGGACCCTTGTTTATGTCACTGTGGCACTGTGTTAATTATGTAAATGGCTGTTCCAAGCCCTTGTTTTCAGCTGACTGTGACTTTCCTATAATGTCTTCCTGGCTGACATTTCTCAGCCTTGGTCTTGTGACTCTTGGCCAATTTTATTTTGGAAAATTTGATTAAAAATCCATTGAAGAGCTTGAGCCATTTGACCATTTAGGGAAAGGAAGGTTTCTGAAGTATTTTTTTCAGATGTCTCTCCTACAGATGGGTAACCCAAGTCATCTCCTGTTCTCAGACACTGGGCCAGGCATGGACATAAACCCAATTCAGGAATCTGGGCTATGTGTGGTTTGGGGGATGGGAGGAGGAGGTTTGAGGGATAAGCAATGGGCATTTGAAAATAGCCTTCTGAGTCTGCCTGTGTAGTCTCCTTTAGTTTTATTGGTGTACCGCAATGGAATTGCATTTCTGAATCAGGAAAGGTGTAAGAGAGTGGGAGCTGCTCCTATATACTGAAGAAATCTTTGCTAAGTGATCTCTGCTCAGTACTTTTTCATGTAAGGCACTCAGCTATTACAGTGAGAGAGGCTGTGTAAACCCCAAGGGCTATATCTACACGAGAGGGCTCAGGTAAGTCCTCTCAGGTAAGTCGACTTAAAGTTGACTTTATTAAGTCAACTTAGTGAGGCCCAATTTGTTTAAGTGGACTTTATAAAGTCAACTTAAATGGCTCTGCTGGCTTAAGTCAACTTTATAAAGTCGACTTTAATGACCACATTCTGTTAAATCGACTTAACCCTTAAAGTCAATTTTAAGAGTGAGAGTTATTAAGTCAACTTAAGCAAGTGCTTAGGTCAACTTAATGAACTCCAAATGTGGCCATGGAGTAGCTTAAATTGACTTAAGCCTCCAGTGTAGACATAGCCAAGGATAGCATTTGACCATAACTTTCCAGCTTGCCATCTGTGCTGGGGCTTTTGAAAATATAAAGTGAAGAGTATAACATCTGCAAAGGCTGTTGAGTGTCTAAAACACTTATTTCGGTGACCATATAGATACAGAAATCCTGTAAAGTTGCAGTTGAAGGGGCAGTGGGTGAATGTTTGGAAGAATGTGGCTCAGGGCTTGTCTACACTTGAAATACTACAGATGCAGCAATGCACTGTACCTATGACAACAGAAGGGGTTTGCCTGTCAGCGGAGGTGATCCACCTGCTCAAGAGGTGGTAGCTAGGTCAGTGGAAGAATTTGTCTGTTGATCAAGTGCTGTAGACTCTGGGGATTACCTTGGCTTGATTCTGTTGGTCAGAGGGGTGGATTTTTTCACAAAAACTCACTGAGAGACTTCCACTCCAGTTGTGGAAAGTAAGAAAGAATTGAGGCTGGTCAAGGTGGCTCTGCCTTGGATAACCAGGGAGGGAGTCCACCTAACATCTTCGTGTAGACTAGGCCTCACTCAATAGGAATGATCTGATTTTTAAGAGGGGTAGGTGGCCTGGACCCTGGTAACATACAATGACGTTCATCTTACTTTCTACATGCAATGAGTTGCTTTTGCTGAATGAGGACAATGAGACTCGTGTCCCATGGTGAGATAAAACACTGAGCAGCTGACTTACACCTGGGTGGTGTTGAAGATAGAGTGATGAGTGGAATGATGTTTCTTTTACCTTTAAGGTAAATTTTATTAAAAAAAACCCAACATTAAGGCAAAAGGAGAGGTGATCAAGATAGGAAGCAAAATCCTCCCTGCTCCTGTCACAGCAGTTTAGGAAACACCTTATTGCCAGTATCAGTTCAGTTGGGGAGGGAGGCAGCTGCTTTTGCAAAGTAAGTTGTGTGAGTTCTTGACTAACTTTGGAGAAACAGCTGCCTCCCTCTCCTACTGACCTGCTGGGATTGGTTTCCTAAACTGCTCTGATTGGAGCATGGGGGATTTTGCTGCCCATCTTCATCTATCACCTCTCCTTTCTCTGTGGCTTGGGGAAAAAGGGAATATAGGATCTTGAAGGCAGGCGGGAAATGGTCTCATAGGTCATGAGCTTCAGGAGACAGCTACTTCCTGCCTTCTAGTTTCTATATGGTATCCATTATGCACACAGACACTCCTGATGTGGATAAAAGCTGGAGTGTGGATTGCGGGTTGGATCCAGGGTGACTCTTGCAGATGTGGCTCCACATTTTTGTATCCATGCCGGACTGTACTTACCTTGTCAGATCTTTTTTTTTTTAACTTTCCTTTTGTTTTTTAGCAGTTTACATTTAATACAGTGCTGTACTGTATTTGCTTTTTTTGGCTCTGCTGCTGTCTGCTTGGGTATTGCTGTTTCCAAATGAGGTGTGTGGTTGACCGCTCAGTTCGTGATGCTGGTGTTCATAAGTCTGAGGCTCTACTGTAGTTCCTTTACATAGAGCCAATGGAATTACCACATCAAGTCTCTCTAGTGGCCTGTCTAGTACAGAAATTGTCTTCCATAATAGTGAGGAGAACCCTGTTTCTGAGGGTGGGGCTGCTGCTGGATATTTGAGGGATTGCATGGAATTCTTTGAGGATAATGGCCGAGATACATAGCCTCAAGTTGGAGGGCTTGGCCCTTGTACTTTGCCTTGTCTAATGTAGATATTCATAAATTTAATCCTTTATTAAATCCTGTTAGTTAGTATGCAGACCAGTGGATGGATTATCTAATGTAAGACCTGTAGTTTCTTCCAAATGCTTAGACACAAAGCCGCAGGAGCATTCTGGGTAAGGAGATGCAGATAAGTACAGCAGGCATCTAACTTGACTTCACAGTGCTGCACTCAGTGATATCTGCTATGCATGTGGGAAGAGACTCCTCAGTTGTTCCTTATTTCTGGCTTCATTGATTCAGAATCCTGCCTGCTGCTTCTTTATTGGAGTCCATGAAAATTACTGGTGACTTCAATGGAGCAGGAACCAGTAGGTTCCAAGCAGAACTGTAGGGCCTAAGTTTGATGTTGGCACCAAAACTGGGGGCGCAGTAAAGCAAAGCCAAAGTTTTGCTCATCTGTGGGCAGTAGATGCCTCATGCATCAGGTAGCATATTCTAGTCACCCTCTTTAATATGGATCATGGCCTGTGGAGATCACAGGTCCTGCTGAGCTGTGCATTTAGGCTGCTCAGAGCTAAGGAGGAACATGGCATGCTGTGATCTCAGTCTGTTGCCCCTCTATGTTAAAGGAATGAGGCTGCAGGTCCTAGTGTAGAACTCTGTGTGCTGTGCCTTAGTTATCCCTTTAGTAAATCGTTGGAAAGGGGGTGAACAGATGACACAGTGGTGGCTCTTTCAGGTGGCTGCGAGCAGAAAAGGGTACAGCATGATACCTCATTGCAAAGCGATAAAAGCAGCAAACCAAGAGTGACTGCCATGTCACGTGGAGCTATTGTGTAGCCTGCGGCGTGGGGAAGAGCGAGTGATAAATTGTGTCTGCAACAGCTTTAATCACAACACAGCCATGGATGAGCAGCATTTGTGTTCCTATACCCTCTGTGCTGCCCAGCTGCATGGACCAGGGCGCGTTGGGAAGCCGTGGGCAGCTATGCTGTAGAGCTTGGGGTGAGCAGAGCACTCTGAGGGTATCCATTTCACGCAGCAGCACTGCAAGTTCGCTTGCTGCTCAGAGGGTGGGGAGAAGGGACCAGCCAGACTGGGCACAGGCACAGATAGGAGGCCCTTCTGTGCTCCTTCCAGGGCAAATGTTCCTAGCTGCCATGGTTACTGAGTGAGGGGAGAGAGGAGTGAAGAGTCACTAACTGGGGGCAGACTCAGGGAATAATCTAGTGTGTGCAGGGCCTGCGCTGAGTGAAAGGCTCCAGAACAAACTTGGTGTCTGGTGCTGTGGGAAATGGGAAGAGCAGCTTCATGCAGTGGGAGTTGGCAGCAGGGTCAGATGGAAGGAGATGGAACTGGATGAGATTTGTAGCCAGTATGGTTAGGGCTGACAAGCACAGTAAGGTGACACTGGCACCAAAGGGATCCCTTGGGCATCAACAGAACGCCAAAATGTCCCTGTCCTAGCAAAGCCTTAGTGCAATGTGGGAAGGGCTTCAAAGATTAACCATACTGCTGCCACATACTTGCCCTGTGGGGGTATATGAAGCTCCAGGCTGTGGCATTGTGCCTGGACCACACTCTGGGGCTCTATTTTGTGAGTCCGCTGGATAGCTGAGGCACTGCTCTGCCTTCTTTGGCTATTAAACATAAACTCTTTTGGGAGGAATCTTCTTTTTCTGCCCCTCAGGGGAAGTGTCTGCCTTTCGTCTCCTGTTTCTGCTCAGCTTCACTGAATCCTGCCCCAATTCTGGCTTCTGGTGCTGAGGAGCATCTTTCCCCTGGGCATCGGAAAGGGGAGCTGTCCACCAGCTTGCTCCCACCTGGTTTCTCTTTATTCTCACCCTTTCCCATGCTGTGATTTTTGTGGTCCTTCTCCCTGGCTCCCATTGCTAATTCTACAGCAGCAGTCGTCTCAAGCTTACAGGAGTGTGCGGTCTATTTCACTCTTGATGCATCTCAGCATTAAACCACCATAAGTGAATGAGAGGAGAGTCTTGTAAATTTCATTTCTGAAGCACAGTGCTCACCCCCCGAAATAGTGGCTGTAAGGCAATCCCACCCAGAGCCTCCTGAGTGAGGACACTAATGATGAGAATGTGGTCTTCTGTCAATTTTCCATCTCTCCCAGACTCTGATTTTTTTGTGTCAGCTTCCCCAGATTAGAGGCCTAGCACTTGCCTCAGTGACTTTGCAGAGATTCATCCAAGCTCCATCTGACTGAAATTGAAATGATTCTCATCAAGTTGCAAAGGGGCAGCCGTGTTAGTCTAGTAAAGCAAAAAAAGCAAGGAGTTCTATGGCACTTAAAGGCTAACAGATTTATTTATCGTGTGAGTTTTCATAGGAGAAAATCCCATTTCAGCAGATGTTTTGAAGCATCTGATGAAATGGGATTTTCTCCTACAAAAGCTCATGCAGTAAATAAATCTGTTAGTCTTTAAGTGCCACAGGACTCCTTTGCTTTTTTTGACTCTCATCAGTTTCACTGCTGTCCCCAGAGTGGCTAGTGGCAGAAGGGAAAACTATTCAGACCCTCAGTTTTCACTCTGCTACAGCTTCAAGGATGGTCAGTTTTCACTCTGCTACAGCTTCAAGGATGGTGGATCTGCCAGTTTGCAGGCTCAGACTTTGTTTTTCCCAACCCCTCCACCCCCATTTTACATTTACAGCAAGATGACTAATAAGTCTTGAAATCTTCCATCAAGTTGTTGTGGCGTTTGAAGTGAGTAGAAAAGTGAGGTTAGCTCTAACCCCCTACCTCTGTTGATGTTCCCTAGTTCACCTTGCAGTAAAACTGCAGTGCCTTGGCTCTACTCAGTTTTGACAGTGGAACAGCTAGCATGTGTTAATTATTCTGTGGGAAAACACACCTTTGGCTCATCAGTGAAGACAGCTTCAGAAAGGCAGCACTGCACCAGTTAACTCTGGGTTCCCTTTTGGGAGGGTTTCTTTGCAGTCTTAAGGAGTGGGAATGGAATTCTTCCTTGAGGATTGAAAGCTTCTGGCAGTGTCAGCGTTCACCCAGGGAAACTTATTGCCCACAGAGGGCAAGTGGAGTCTTCAGCCCTAGTCGGGATATTCACTCATCCCTTTTGAAATGTTACCTCTGGAAGATGCTATTAGACAGGTGTGTTTAATGGCACCTTTGAAACTTTTCAGAGGTGTGCGTGTGCCAACATCCACCATGGACTCCAGCAAGTGCTGGCGGTGCTCCCTTTTAAGACAGCTGCAGACTGAGACACAGCCTTTGCGAGGAGAGATGCCTGTATGCCTGCTGTGGAGAAAGTGGATGGGGAGGGGAGGGGAGGGGAGGGATAGTCTCACCATATGGTTTGTCTCAGAGCTTCTAG
The DNA here is from genome assembly GCA_007922195.1 of Podocnemis expansa. NCBI lineage: Eukaryota > Metazoa > Chordata > Testudines > Podocnemididae > Podocnemis > Podocnemis expansa. The sequence continues at coordinate 125,674 of ML681971.1, read as the reverse complement.
TAGGGTTAATGTAACAGGTTAATGGGGAGCCCCTGTCTGATAACTTTGTTTTGAGGCCAGGAATTTCCAGAAGCAAATTGATCGGTGCTGGAATGAGGTTGTGCCTCTGCTTTGATGTGAAATTTATTGTTATTGGAAGGAAAGTTGCTCAAGTGCCCAGTGGAGTTTCCCAGCATTGACTTGTTATTTGTGAGGTAAATACTACTTATTTTTCCTGGAGCAGAATTCGGATACCTGTTTAGCATGCTTGTTAGGAATTTTTGTGGTTTTAAATGAAAATATTTCCAGTTTTGATGCTGTCTCTCATCTTCTATTTCTGTGAAACAGATGGTGCAAAACGTTGGGTGCAAAATGTTTGTATCAGCCATGCAAAGTTCTGTTCTACTCTCCTGCGTCCCTCTTAGACACTGTCTCATGACTGGGAGCATAGTCTCTTGCATGCATACTATTCATCAGCCCAGACAGCACTATGAAGGCTGGCTTTCCTGCCCATTGTTTGATAGCTATTGGATAGTTTCCAGGCTAGGACAGGGGTCGGCAACCCGAAACAGCAGAAGAGCCATTTCCCCCCCCACCCTCCCACTACAACCTCATGAGCCCAAGCTGGCCCAGCAACTGTGCTGCAGCCTCGAGCGCTGGTGGGGGTGTGTGCAGGTGGCACATGCTCCCTCCATCCCTCCCTCTGCTGGCAGGGTGGAGCAGTGCTGCCCCACCTACCCCCAGCTAGCCGTCCCTCCCAGGAGTGGCTGGTGGAGGGCTGCAGCTTGCAGAAGCAGGGCCCTGGAATGGCCCTTCCGCAGAGTTCAGGCTGCTTCAACCTGGCCACTCCAGGACTGAATGGGCCTGATCCAGGGCCTGGTGGGGAGGTGGCCTCTGTTCAGGCCCGGAGTGGCCAAGTCAAAGCGGGCTGATGTCTGCGGAGTGGGCCATTCCAGGTCCCTGCCTCTGCAAGCTGCAGCTCTCCACCAGCTGTTCTTGGGAGGGATGGCTGGCTGGGGATAGGCAGGGCAGCACTGCTCTGCCCCGGCAGTGGAGGGAAGGAAGGAGTGTGTGCTGTCCGTACACCCCCTGCCAGTGCTAGGGGACACTGTGCGGTCACGGGGCTGCTTCTGGCTCATGTGGTTGTGGTGGGAGGGTGGGAGTGCCCCCGGCACCTCTGATTTGGCCATGATGCTGTGGCCAGTCAGGAGTCCCTGGAGCACAGCTGGCTCTCTAGAGGAGATTGCCAGGGAGCCATAGCTGGCTCACTGAGCCTGCATTGTTGATCCCTGGGCTAGGATCATGTCAAGTTAATCAGCCCTCAAGTAAGTAGCTTCTAAAGAGTGGTGCCCAGCCTTTGCCTATATCAGAGGTCTTTCATTTTCACCTTGCCAAGACTGACTGCCTCCCATTTGCAGTTCCAAAGGGCCAGTTGTGTTAGTGTAGTTCAACAAAATAAACAGAAAGTCCTGTGGCACTTTTAAAGTCCAACAGATTTATTTATCACATGAGCTTTTGTGAGAGAAAATCCCAGTAAATTAATTTGTTGGTCTTTAAAAGTGCCACGGACTCCTTGTTTGTTTTTCCTGTTTACAGCACAGTCATAGAACTACAAGTCCCAGGATGCTATGCTCCATCTTGAGCAAATTGACAAATAGCTCAGATCACCATGGATTTCTTCAAGCTGGACCTTGTAGTCTATGCACTGCCCCTCAACAAGTTCAGCTTGACTCTGGAGGATCATTGTCTGAATGGATCCATCTTACTCTGTACCTCTGCTCCTTCAGTCTGTCTTTTCTGGTTGTTCTTATAGTGACCAAAAATGAATACATTGCTTTTCACTTCTGATAGCCCTCCACAATTGGCACAACTGAGACTGGGATGGTGGGATTTGATTCCCTCTTTTGCCTTAACTCTCAATGGTGTGTTGTGGAAGATTAGGGTTGAAAGTGACCTTAGGAGGAGATCTAGTCCAACTGCATCTAAACCATCCCAGCCAGGGCTTTGTCAAGCCAAGCCTTAAAAACCTCTCAGGATGGACATGCTATCAGCTCCCCAAGTAACCCATTCCAGTGTTTCACCATCCTCTAGGGAAAAAGGTTTTCCTAATATCCAATTTAGACTCATTGCACTGCAACTTGAGACCATTGCTCCTAGTTCTGTTCTCTGTGATCACTGAGAACACCCTAACTCCATCTTCTTTGGAACTGCCACTTTCAAGTAGTTGAAGGCTGCTATCAAATATCCCCAGTCTTCACATGTGCAGACTAAATAAGCCCAGTTCCCTCAACATTTCCTCATAAATCGTACTTCTGCTCCCTAATAATTTTCATTGCTCTCCACTAAACTTTCTCCAATTTGTCAATGTTCTTTCTGTAGTCTGGGGTCCTAAACTAGACACAATACACCAGATGAGGCCTCACCAGTGCTGAATAGAGGGAAATAACTATTTCCCTTGACCTGCTGGCAGTACTCCTATGAGTGCAGTCCAGCGTGGCATCAGCCTTTTTGGCAGCAAGGGCACACGGCTCATATCCAGCTTTTTTTCCACTTTACCCCTCCAGGTCCTTTTCCACAGAACTACTGTTTAGCCAGTTGGTCACAGTCTGTTGCTGTGCACTGGATTCTTCTGTCCTAAGTTCAGGACTCTGCACTTGTCCTTGATGAACCTCATGAGATTTCTTTTGTCCTAATCCTTCAGCTTCTCTAGGTCATTCTGTATCCTATCTCAACCCCCTAGCATATCTATCATTCCCTATAGCTGTTTAGATTCATACACAGATTTGCTGAGGATGCAATCCACCACATAGTCCACATCATCAGTGAGGATTTTTAACAAAACCAACCCTATGAACACCATGCTTGATACCATTTATCAACTAGATGTTGAGCTGTTGATCACTACCAGTTGAGCCCAGTGATCTGGCTAGCTTTCTGGCCACCTTATAATCCATTCATTCAACCATACTTCTGTAATTTTCTGGCAAGAATACTGTGAAAGATCATATCAAGAGCTTTGCTAAAGTCAAATTATCTCGTGTCCACTGCTTTTTCCACATCCACAGAGCCAGTTATTTCATCACAGAAGGCAATCAGATTGGTCAGGCGTGACTTGTCCTTGATGAATCCATACTGACTGTTCCTGATCACCTTCTTCACCTTCAAGTACTTCAGAATGGATTCCTTGAGGACCTGCTTCATGATTTTTCCAAAACTGAAGTGAAGCTGATGGGCTATAGTTCCCCAGATCCTCCTCTTTCCCTTTTTAAAATATGGTCACTATGTTTGCCTTTTTCCAGTCATCCAGGACATTCCCCCCGATCCCTATGAGATTTCCGAGATTATGGCCAATGGTTCTGAAACCACATCAATCAATTCCCTCAGAAGCTTCGGATGCATTGTACCCACCCCCATGGACGTGTGTGTGTCCAGACTTTCTAAAAAGCCGAGAACCTGTTCTTTTGCCTCTGAAGGCCGCTCATCTCTTCCCCGTTCTGCATTGCTCAGTGTGGTAGTCTGGGAACTGACCTTGTCTGTGAAGACAGAGGCAAAAAAAGCATTGAGTACTTCAATTTTTACCAAGTCATTTGTCACTGGATTGCCTCCCCCATAATATAAAGGGACCCCTATTTCCCTGACCACGTCATTGTTGCTAACATACTTGTAGAAATCCTTCTCATTACACTTTGTGTCCCTTGCTAGATGCGACTCCAGTTGTGCTTTGGCCTTCCAGATATCAACCCTGCAGACCTGAGCTATGTTTTCATACTCCTCATTAGTCACCTGTCCAAGTTAAAACTTGTAAGCTTCTTTGTTGTGTTTAAGCTCATCAAAGATTGCTCTGTGAAGCCAAGCTGGTTGCCTGCCCTATTTGCTACTTTTTCTGGACATTGAGATGATTTGCTCCTGTCCCCTTTATAGGGTTTTTTTAAAATACACCCAGCCCTCCTGGACTCCCTTGACCCTCACATTAGCCTTCTAGGGGATCCTGGCTATCAGTTTCCTGAGAGAGTCAAAGCCTGCATTTCTGAAATTCAGGGTCTGTATCCTGCTGTTCTCCTTTCTTTTGTCAGGATTCTGAACTTGACCATCTTGTGGTCACTGCCGTTCAGGCTGCCACCCACTTCTGCTTCTCCTCCCAATTTTTCCTGGTTTGTGAGCAGCAAGCTAAGAGAAACACAGTCTCTTATTGGATAGCAAACACCCACCACAACATCACATTTGTTGCTCTTGTTTCTAAACTTAACCCAGAGACTTTCAATGGGCTTTTCTCTGTTACATAGTGCATTTCTGAGCAATCATATTGCTCTTATGTACAGTGCAACTCCTCCACCTTTTCTCCTTGCCTTCCTGAACAGTTTATACCCATCCATGACAGTGTTCCAGTCATGGGTGTTATCCCTCTAAGTCTCTGTTATCCTAATCATGTCATAGTTCTTTGGTTGTGCTGGAACTCAGTTCTTCACTGGTTCCCAGGCTTCTTGTGTTTGTGTGCGAGCACCTAAGATAACTAGCTGAGAAAACAGAGCAATTGGCATGAATCAGGAGGCCTCTCCTGTTCACTCTCTTCCTTGTAGTGTCTCCTGGTATCCTATTTACCTCTGGGCGTAGGTCTCCATCTCCTGGCAAACCTTGTTTAAAGCCCTCCTCAGTAGGTTATCAAGCCTGTCTGCCAAGAGGCTCTTCTCTTTCTTTGTTAGGTTGATCTCATCTCTTTCTACTAGTCCTTCTTGGAACAACATCTCATGGCTGAAAACTCCAAAACAGTCTGTCAGACGCCAGCTGCATAACCATGCATTTACTTCTGCAATTTAGTGGTCCCTAGGTGGGCCTTTTCCTTCAACAGAGAGGGTGGATGAGAATACTGCTTGCGCCTCAGACTCTTTTATCCTTCCTTCCAGAGCCACATAGTCTGCAGCGAGCTGCTCAAGGTTGTCATTCTTGGCAATATCATTGGTACCAATGTGGAGAAATAGGAAGGGGTAGCAATTTGAGGCTTGATGAGTCTTGGTGGACTCTGTCACAGCTTGAATTCTAGCTCCAGGCAAGTAGCACGGTTTTCAGGTTTCTGGTTTTGGACAGCAGATGGATGACTCTGTCTCCCTTAGTAGTCCCTGACAACCACCATCTGTCTCCTCCTTGTGAAGGTAGTGGTTGTGGAACCCCCATCCCTAAGACAATGCATATAGTGTATGTTTGTGGAAGCCCAGAGAAAAAGCTGGTATTGCACAGGTCTCACTGTTGTAGTGTGTGAAACCTCTGTTACTGGAGGTGCTACAGTAGATGGACAGAACCCTCGATGGCTCTCAAAGCCCCTAGGGAGTTTGCTAGGCTGGCAGGTGGAAACACTCCATATTTTTCGTTGTAAAGTGAATAGATTGGGTGTGTAAGTAACTGTGACAGTAAACACGAAAGGCGACTTGCAAACTATAATGACATTAGAAAGGATAAAGATAGTCTTGGACCAAGCAGAGCTCTAGTCTACTCTACAGATTGCATTTTGCTCAGAAGTTGCTCCTCTCTTTCCTGGCTCTGGTGTACTGCAAGCAAGTGGCAACTGCTCTAAATGCCTGCTGGTGGATGTGAGTCATCTAGTAGCATGTCTCTAGATTGTGTGATCCCTACTGCCGGTTACTGTCAACTCTTGGTATGGCAGAGAAATGCAGGATGGGCTGCCATTCCCACACATATCTGTGAGGAAGGGCTGGGGAGAATTGCTTCAATTAGCTGCAAATTGGCAGTGCTGTGAGACCAAATTGTATTTCTCTTGGCTAGTGAGGATGGAATAAAATCCTGGTTGCACTGACTGACCAGAGCCTGTTACTTGAGATCTACAATAAAACTCTGGGAATGCCACCAGAGAGCAGACCAGCCGCCACCTTGGTAAATTCCCTCCCAGACTGTGCTGACCAGATGCTGTTCTGTGAGGATGCCACATGTAGTGAACTGTGCACAGCCACGGAAAGACTTGTGATATTCTGTTCTCTTGTGAGATGGCTGCACTTGAGAGCTGGATTGTCACTGGGTGAATAACTGGGAAGAGGGTGGTTTTTTTCATGGAGTAATTGCAGTCTCCTCTCTCACCTCCATAGATCTCCTCTGCCTGGTGGCTTTTGACCTGTTGGAAAAGCACAGGGCTGGAAGTGAGGGATTGCTTTTATGAAAGGGTTGGCAAGGGAACTTGCCCAGCCTTGTATGTGACCCAGCCTTGACTGTCAGCTGTTAGCAGCCTTCCAGGATCTCCAAACATCCATGGGTGGTAGGGAGTTTCTTGGTAACAGCTCTCTGGGCATTGGGCAGTATTTGATTTTGCCCTCTTGGGAGCAGGAAAACTTCTCCTGGTGTGTCAGTGGGAGGGTTTGGTGAGCACTCTCCCTGCCTGGAGTCACACTGCATCTTCCCTGAATGACCATGAGTGGGGCTTGAATGCTGCTTCTGGTGTTTCTCTGCTGTCACCCAGGGAATCACATGGGGCATTTGGTGGTTGATAAGTTTCATTACTGGGATGCTCAAACTGGTTGTAATAGGAACGAGAGTGGGACCTGTGTGTTTCAAGGCTGCAGTTTGTGTGGAGGGCTGCCTTTCCCAGCTGTTCTCCTGGCTTTTTCCCCTCTTAGGACTCCAGTGGTTTAATAGAAAGACTCCAACCATGGCAGTGGATGAGGGGACATGTGCCCCTTTCCCTGCCAGTGCCCAGCCCTTGCTGCTTGTGAGTCTGTGTTCAGTAATCCCCATTAATCCGTTAAGCTGTATCAGCACTGATAGGTATTAAAGTGGCAGATAAAACTCAGAGCTTCTAACACAAGCAGGATGCAGGTGCCATCTTTAGAGTGGTTACAGTAGAACCTAGCACCTGGAGATGGGAGGTCTCTACCACCAGAAATGGATCAGCCACTGAATCTGGAGAAACCACCATTTCCTGGTACACAGATGCTGCCTGGTGCTCCTCCTGGCCTTGCCTTACCTCCTGGCTCCTCCATGTGCTGGGTTAGATGAGTCACCCAATCCCGTGTCACCTTCTGGCAGTAACGGATATCTCATGCTTCAAAGGAAGGTGATTTCCCAAAATGCACCAGGCCAGTTGCACACTGTTCTGTGTGGGACTGATGTGGGGGCATGGTCACTGGCTGAAGTCTGTGTCCGTGGTTTAGCTGACCGCTGCAAATGTGGCATGGGTCCTGGTGAGTTTGCAAACACTTTGGGCAGCCTCGTTCTTGATAAGGGGAACAAATGTGAATCATACTTGATCTGAGGGAACGACCGAAAGGGAGAACTCAGAAAAGGTAACTAACAAAAAGTAAACAAACCAAAAGCCATCTTCTCTTGCAAAATAGGAACCCCCACCCCAAACTCCTCTGCCTTGCATTCTGCCCTGTTGCTGGTTTTGTTGTTGCTTACAAAGTCAATTGTAAATTCCTCAGGGCAAGGACTTTGTTTCTCTTGCCTGTACAGGGCTGTGGCACTATATACACAGCCTGCCATGTGGCATCCCTTTGCTGCCTCTCAGGGCTGGGACTGTGACCGTGACCCAGCAGGCTGCTGTTAGAACAGCCTCTGCTTATGTTACTGGCCATGTCCTTTCAGTGGGCAAAGCAGGCACTTAGGTTCTTCCCCACAGCTTCTGCCCAAGTGCACAGGTCACTGTGAGGGTTCGTCCACAGTTCTCTCATCAGCAAAGCCACTGCTAATCCTTCACTTAAATCCCTTAAGCTGTCAGCAAACAAACCCCTTCTTCGAGTAAGCCCTGTGCAGCAAGTGAGCTTGACTCACAAGTCCCAGGTTTTGTTATGCCCCCTGGGTGTTAGTCCTCTCCTGCCAGCATTAGATCAGTGATGTGCTTGGGCAGAGATATGGCTCCTTATTGCTTAAGGACAAGTTACTTGAGTGGTTTGCCCTTCCAAATAGCAGAGAAAGAGATTATTTCAAAAAGATTAAATGAGGCTAAAGTCCCGCCCTCTCCGAAAGCCTCAGCATTCCCCACTGCAGAAGCTGTGTGGGGTAAGCTTGCCTTTCTGCTGCCCATGGTGTGTCTGTTTTGCCTACCTAAGCAACATGGGTCAGTGGGGTGAGATTGTTTCTGACTTGGCCGCTGACATGGTGTGTGATCTGCAGCAAGTGATTTCACTGCTTTGGCGGGAAATTTCAAAAGGTGCTGGTGGCTTTTGGTGTGCCTGTGTTTGGGCATCTAATTTTTCTGAAAGGGTTGAGCACCCGCTGTCTGAAGATCTTGTTCCTCTAAATCCTCTCTTCTTGGAGACCCTAAAATTGAGACACCAGAAGTCACTGGATGTTTTTAGAAACGAAGGCCTTTGTGTTCTACACAGTTTACTTTGTAGATTGCTTTGAGATCTGTGGATGAAATGCTTAGAAGTGCTATGGTTGGTTTGTTTATGAGGGCAGGTCTTCACTGATGGGGTCAGATGGGTCTTCCCAAATGAGGGAGCAGATCTGTGAAGACCCACTCAGTTGATTGGGAAATCGATCTTTGAAGAGCACCCCATCAAGTAGCATAGCATTCAGTCGATGGGAGCATGGTTCCCATTGACTCAGTGCATGAAGACACCATGCTGAGCAGGTGTTAGGCAGTTGAAGGGAGATACTTAAAATAACTTGCTTAACTGGGGTATCTCCCTTTGACTGCTACCAAAAGCACCTGTAGTGTAGACCAGTGTTCCCTCTAAGAGATGGTGGCAGCTGAGCAACTCATGTTGCTCGCTCCCCCCCCCCCCCCCGCAGGCTTGCTGCGCTGCCCCTCCCCGTGGGCCCGCTCCTGCCCCCCCCGCTCCCAACGGTCTCCCCACCCCTGCGGGCCTGCTCCTGGCTGCCCCCCTGCCCCGTACTCCCGGCGGCCCCCCCGCCCCCGTGGGCCCAATCCCGGCTGCCCCCGCTCCTGAAGGCCCTCCCGTTCCCACGGGCCTGTTCCCGGCTGCCCCCCCACCCCCACTCCCAGCAGCCCCCTCCATCCCCGTGGGCCTGCTCCTGGCTGCCCCCCCGCTCCCATGGGCCCACTCCCGGCTGCCCAGCAGCCCCCCTGCGCCCAGCCACCCTCCTGGCCGCCACCCCCCCCGCCCCCTGCTCCCAGCTGCCCCCTACTTCTGGCAGCCCCCCCGCTCCCAGCGGCCCCCCCTGCCCCCGCAGGCCTGCCCCCGCAGGCCCACTCCCAGCTGCCCAGCAGCCTCCCCGCCCCCACTCCCAGCGGTCCCCAGAAACTTACCTTGTGGCTGGAGCCAGATGGCCCAGCCACAGCTCCTGGGGCCAGAGAAGCTCTATGGAGCATGTCCAGATTTTCTGGGCATGCTCCGTTAGAGCTTCTCTGGGTGGGAGTTTTCAAAACTCCCAGCCCCAGAGGAGCTCTATGAAGGGACTCTGGCTGCCAGCGATGCGCTGCAGCACGCCAGCGCAGCTTAGAGGGAACATTGGTGTAGACCAGGGCTTTGTCTTCAGGGCTTTCTGTCAGTTAAGCACCATGAACCTTCTCCTAAATTTTCTGTGTGCCCCACTCAAAGAAAAAGGCCCAGATCTGTTCCAAAGAATGGAATGTGGCACTGTGTGTAGAGGCATTGCTTCTGGAGATTTTGCAGCGAAAAGATTAAGGTGGCTATCTTACCTGAATAAAATAGGCTGTGCATCCAGGCCTGGAGAAACAGATACCAGCTCTCCTCCCCCACTGCTGTAAAGCACATACATGGGTTACCTGGTTGGCTGCAAACACAACTACTAAAGCTCGAGGGTGGAGCTCTACAAAAACAGAAATGGTTAATGACCAGAGACCGGCTTATCTGGATGGAGAGCTAGTTAGGGACCTGGATCACACTGAGTTTAACCCCGCTGCAGACATCCTCAGTGGAAGAATCCAGTGACATGCATCAGGAAACTGACCCTTTGTCCTCCACCAGCAGGAAAGGAATTGTGTGGGATAAGCCCTGCTCCAGCTTGTGTGTCCAAGCAAAGTCTGCTGTGGCTTGGAAGCACTTCTGCAGGTGTACACAGGGAAGTCTCTGAGCTCTAGGAAGGTCTGGGTGTGGGAGAGTGGTTATGTTACAGGTGGTCCACTCAGCAGAAGCTTTGCCTGTGTGGATGACCGCCCTCTACATCCTGCTGGCTGTTCTGTGGTAAGAGTGGCTAGATGTGCAGCATGCTTTAGAAGTGAGCATGAAGCTGGCTTCTCACCCTAGCTAAGAAGCTTGTGAAGTGGCCTTCGTGGATCTTGTGCCCTAGACTGTATTGGCGCCATTTACTGGAGCCCAGTAACTGAGAGCCAGTACTCTCTAAACAGGATGGCTTTGGCTGAGAGGGGTGGGTAGTTTGTCATCTTTCCTTGTTGGCTGAGGAGCTTTTCCAACAGATTGAAGAGGATTTTAAAGGCATTGGGCTAAGCCCCAGTCCCTTGCTTCCCCCACCTCTGATGACTGTGCTGAGCAACGCAGCTGGAAGTTGGGTTTTTGTTATCCTTTAACACTAAAGTACCTATCACTGTGCTCTGTGTGCTGGGCACTTTGCCTCCTTTTCAGGAGCTGAGTGGAGCATCCATGTGTTAGACAAGGTGTGCCACAGCCTGGTACCCCACCTGGCTGCGTGGCAGCAGCTCCTTTTGTTTTGCTGAATGCAGGGCCCAGTGGCCTGAAACAGAGCCATCTCTAGGGCAGTACTGCCTGCTGGTGAGCCAGGCTGGGGGTAAGGTGATATTCTGTGCTCTGTCAGCATGCTCTGCCCAGCTGGAGGCTGAGGGTGGCTCTGGAGCTCCCGTTACGGACATCATTTCTTCTTTATAGGGGATGACCATGGAGCAGCCTCCCTAGGTGGTGTTAATGAAGGCTGCCCTGCTTGCTCATCTGCTACTGGCAAGTAAAGGCTGAATCAAGCGAACCTTGTGCATCAGAGCTTTTCTGCAGATGAGCCGGGTGATCTTGGCTCTCACTGCTGCGACTCTGCTGTTGGCACGGCGTCTCACAGCGTATGACAGATCATCAGCCTGGCTTGCAACACATGCATCAATATGTGACCCGGGATGGCACGTCTTCCTCATAAATCATCACCCTGCTGCATAGAGTGTAGTAATAACACTATGAGCTCTGAGTGCCTCTCCTTCCAGGATATCAGTGCCCTTTGCAGAGGTGCCTGAGCTCTGTTGTCCCAGATATGTGTGGGGACCCTGAAGCATGGGAAGCTGGGGCTATTTACCAGGGTGTGTCAGGAGAGTCCCCTGCTGCAGCCCTAGCAGCTGCTCCTTCTCAGAGGATGATGATATCTGTCTGTGTCTGTGCAAGTTGTTTCATGAAGTTGATGGATTTCCACTTCAAAGGGCTGCATTCGGTGCCTTGCATGATGACAAGTTCCAAAGGGGTAGCTGTGTTACCCTTTGGAATTTTTCAGACAGTTCAGTCACGCACTTTGTAGCCTCCTGCCACAGGCCTCCAGGACCTCTATGCAGCAATAAAATACCTTGCATCCTGAAGGGAGCCAGTCCCATTGGAACCTGCAAGAGAGGCTGAGCAGGAGGGTATAAATAAGGGGCCATTGAGGTCTTTTTGAAACCTACTTCCTCTTTGTAGGAGGGTAAAGAGAGGGGAGAGCTTCTGTAGAAGTGAGGGGCAGTAGCCCGCAGTGGTCATGAATTGTGGGGAGGTTCATACCCTAGGATTTAGTATAGCCCAAGAGGGAGATCCTGGAAAAGCAGGGGATGTGTGAGCATGGATCCCTCGGAAGCCATGGCACCTGGGGGAGTGAGGGGAGCTTTCCAACATAGCTAGGGCCTGTGTACTCATGTGGCTTGTTGGAAATATTTTGGATAAATCCCCACCCCTCTGAGGCTGTAATGGAGGCTTCCTTATCAGGATGCCTGGTGTCCCCTAACAGGAGCTTGGAGACTCTTGGCTGGTTGAAAAGAGCTGCAGGATCTCAGTGGGTTTCTAGAAGGGTAGAAAGTAGTAAAAGCTCAGCCCTCAGTCCTGGCTACCTTCTCACCCTTGGTGTAGTGCAAGTGTCTTGCTTGATGGCACCAAGGCGGAGGATTGGGCAACTCCTCTAGAGCTCAACAGGGCCTTGACCCAGCCAGAGTCAGTGGCCTAATAGAGGAGACTTTTGTTTAGGTTCACAACCCTTAGGGCACTGCCTAGGTGGGAGGAGAGGAAGGAGGCTGCTGGGGAAGGTTTGTGCAGGTTTCTTGAGCATGGTGTTAGCTCCTCCCTAGTGCTCTGCTGTGGGAAGTCTGAGCTCACAGGGGTACAGTCCCACTCTCCGTGAGTGTCTGAGGTCAGGCGTCCTGCAGGGCAGGCAGGCACCCAAGGGTGGGGGGGAAGGGGAGGATCTGGAAGGCAGGGGGTGAGGTTGTTTGTGGGCACTGCAGGCTGGGTCTGTTTTCCTACTACAGACACCGTGAAGGCAATGGAGTAAAATGACATGGCATCGCCTTTGGTTGCCAGGCAGGTCCCTGCGAGCTTCCAGGGGAACAACCCCTTGCGGCATATCTGAACATTGCTTGTTGGCTCTTCGCTTCTGCATCTTCCTCATCTGCACGATTTGGGGTCCTTCCCAGAAACCTAGTGCCCACCTGCCTTCAGTGCTGAGCCTGCTTCCTCGGAGATCACGCTGGCATTGCTGTTGAATCCAGTGGGAGTGAGTGCAGGCCCAGCGTTTTGTAGGAGATCTGGGAGGCTCTACTTGGCATCCAGTGCTAGGTGTGCTGTGATGAACTGCTAGAGCTGCTGCAGTTAGAGAGATCCCTGGGTAACACTGAGGCAGTGTGTGGAACTGATCAGTGAGCCAGTTTGAGAAGGTGGAGTGGTGTAAATATTGCATGCACTGTCTCAGAGTGCTAATATGGGAACATAAGTGCTTGTAATCCCTAAGCCTAGCGGGGTTGCATCCTTGGCTTACCTTGGTCTTGGGAGGCCTGTGAATGAGTTGAAAGCCATTTTATGCTGCTGATTAAACTGCTGAGGGGGGGAGTTGTGGGAAGGGCCCTGAGTTTAACAGGCAGTGCAGGAACCCACACATCTAACAGCATATGTAGCCATGTGGGTTGCAAGGTGTTAATGAGACAAAGCGGGTGAAGCTGTTGTCATGGAGAATCCTGAAAAGCCTCTTGGATCCCCTCTGTTCATAGCCAATCTGGACTCTGCTACGGTGGAGCCTTCTCCCGTCCAGCATGTGGGTCTCCACACTACCTGTAGCCATCTCCCAAATCCAGGCTCAAAGGGTCTGACCCTTGCTCTTTTTGGTCTCCCGGGGGGGGGGTCCTCCCTCCACAAGGGTCCCAACAGTCCTAATCAGCAGTGATGCTCAGCCAGTGTAGAAGTCAGAGGGTTTATTAGCAATCCAGTTTGCACAGCAGCTAGGACAGTTGGCTCTCAGATCAACTAGGAGGTCTAGCAGCAAACCCCCAGGACGAGGCCTGGAGATCCTGCCTTTCTGATCTCCATCTTCTTCCCCCGCCCCCCTTTTCTCCCTTTGTTCTCCTCTGCACAGGGTTACCAGATGTCAGGCAAAAGGAGGACATGTCCTCCTTTCTACCTTCGTGTCCTCCATCCAGTAGGCATTTAAAAAAATACATGCTTTTGTCTGGCTTTTTCTTATAGGGATTAAAGTATGCTGGAGTGTCCCAGCACACCCTATTTTTAGGGGGAAGTGTTCCAGGGCCCCCTAAAAACAGAAGAATGTTACATTAATACTGCATTTTCTCCATCAGTCATCCCATGTCCTCCTTTTCATACTTCCCTGTCGTCCTTTCCATGCTTTGGTGTCTGGTAACCCTACCTCTACAGCCAGCTGCCCTGACCCTGGTCTAAACTGGCCACAACCTGTCACCCACAGGGAGTCCAGCTAACATTGTACTAAAGCCTCTTCCCCCTAGTGGCACCGATAGTTATCACACCCCCGTGTCCCATCACCAGAATACCATCACCAAAGAACAGGAACAGAAAGGAAGAACCACAGTAGCCCAAGAGGTTTTCTTACTTCATCACAGCTGTACCTTTCAAGGGCCCAACTTCTGTTGTGTTTACAGTATGGTTTTGTGCTTACACTGAGTTATCCATGTCACTGGGAAACCTTTCTGTCTGTCTCTCACTGACAGAAGTCAGGGCATGGACTGTCATTGCTATTGTGCCAGTGTTGCCCAGTGGTCGGGAAGTTAGGCTGTCCGCATGGGCAGGGATATGGGGAGGCTACTGGAGAGTGCCTTGGCTTTCCTGGGGACGGAAGCCGTGTAGTGCTGGAGTGAGGAACCACTTAGTTTTGAAGGGGTGGGTTAGCTGAGGACACACCAAGCCAGCTGGTGGACAATTAACACAAATGCTTCCCTCATCTGTGTGTGACTTCCTTCAGAGCACAGCTCATCCTGCTGGGAATCTGACATGCAGTTGCCATGTGATTTCTCTTCTTTAAGGTTTTCTATCCAGCTGTCGCTGCTGCTGGGGAAAGGCTTTTCCCTGAGTATCCGCTCTGGATGATTAGCCATGCCAGGAACCAATTCAATATTTTGTACCCCACAGAGGCTGTGGCCACACTCCACCTTCTCCCCTTGCCATGACTGACAGGATCCTCCAGAGTGAGTTCTAGCAATACAGCTCTTGGCCTTGGAGATCAGCCCTGGGAATGGCAGCTGGTGGGCTTTGTGTGGGCTTCAGGAGGATCTGACTTTTGGCTTGTGGTATTGTTGGCTGTCAGCAGTGCCTCACGGGACCTGTCACTCTGGGACAATGTCATGTACTGGGCTTTAATTACAGGGACAGGCAACAACACTTTCCTTCCCCAGCCCTTCATGTGCATTCCAGACCCAGGGCAGCGCCTTCAAACCTGTGTGCCTCAAGAGCATCCCCTGTCTGGTGCCAGCAGCTCCACTGTGCTACTGAGCTGGAGATGGCAGGGGCTCCAGGCCATGCCCCCTCAAGAGAAGTTAGTCATCCAAGTCCCCACTTCTGCAGAGCTGTCAAGATGCTGGGCTTTGGAGTAGCCCAGCCTCCAGGCAGGCTGTCCAATGGAAGGAAAGGCGGGGGGGGGCGAATGCCTGAAATCCTGGCGCTGGAGTGGAACCCTTGTTCTGAAGATCTTTTGGGGTCTGGGGGCTGAAGAGGGCTGTTGTGCTTGGCCTGTGATCATTTGGGAATGAGGCAGGCTCTGCTTGTTCTGTGCTGGCTTTGGTTCCAGTGGCCACCTCTCCACAGGCTGCCCTGGTTTAATTTGCACACTGCTGTTGGCTTGTTGCTGCTGGGGGCATGCCAGGGTCAGTCTGAGCAGAAGTGCAGTGATCCAATCAACACGGACATTTCTGAGAGTCCCACTTGCCAGATTTCTGGGGGTTTGCAGCTGTGGGTGGGAGGGGCTGAGCCTGCTTCTCTGGACAGTGCTCTGGAAGTGCTGTGGGGTGGTGGGTGTTCTCTGTAAATAATGTGGCTCTCTCTGGGGAGAGAGTAAATGGTTTCCCCTCCCTTGCTTGCATCGCTTTCCCTCCGCTCTGGTGCCCTGTCCTCTTCCCTCTCTCTCCCATTAATTGCTTAGTGATTGCTGATGCAATTAAAACTGTGTCTGCAGCCCCTGAGCTCTGCTGTCAAGTCCCCCCTCTAGGGTTTTCAGCTTCCTGCCAGGGATGGCTGAGCAGCTTATTCAGGAGGGGGTGGAGAAACCTGTGGCTAAATGCTGCTTGTTTCCAAAAGGCATCCCATGTGCCTAGGATGAATACGGTTACCAGATACCAAAACATGTAAAGGAGGACAGGGAAGTACAAAAAGGAGGACATTGGAGGACACATGGAGGAAATGTAGTATTAATATAATATTCTTCTGTTTTTAGGGGGCCCTGGAATGCTTCCCCCTAAAAATAAAGTGTTCTGGGGCATTCCAGCGTACTTGAATCCCTGTAAGTAAAGAGCCAGACAAAATCCTGTATTTTTAAAATGCCGGCTGGATGGAGGACGTGGAGGTAAAAAGGAGGACATGTCCTCCTTTTGCCTGACATCTGGTAACCCTAAGCATGAATCAATCTGCTGCCTCCTGATCCCATGCAAGCCGTGGGATTGAGCCTGTGGAATGGTTCATGATAATGAGCTGACATGTGGTGAGCAGGTGAAGTAGCTGCTCAGGTGGCACCTTCATCCTGAGGATTTCTCTTGGCCAGAGGGATGGGGTTCCCTACCCCATCCCCACAGCACTGGTAGTTGACCCTGGTCCCTGTGCAGGTGGCAGTGGGGGTGGTGAGCTGGACTCTAGCCAGCATCCAAGCGTGCTAAGGATACTCTCCTGTGTCTGGGGGCCTGGGGGTGGGTGGGAACTTGGTGCTCCGGCATGTGTGGACTCTGTATTTGAATACACTCTTGGGAGAGACCAAGATCAGGGTGAGTTTCCAGAGTGGGGTGTGTACAGGTAACAAGCTTGGAATGTAAAGGGGAAACACACGGTGCTGGACCAGTCGGTAGCCCAGGCCTGAGGGCCCCGGGGGAGGGGGCGAGCAAATCCCTTGGCGGTGCCAGAGGTCTGCAGACCTCACTTTGCTGGGGGGGACAGAAGCTAGGGCAGCCCCAGCAGGTCATTAGTGGCATGTCTATGTTACCACACCTCCTTCCTGTCCTCTAGCCCTGGTGCCAGTGGTGGCATCTGCACTAGTGCAGACAAGGCTCTGGTGTCTTCAGCACCAGTACAAAACAGCAGTGCTGGAGATGGTCTAGGGCAGGGATCTCAAACATGCGGCCCATGGGCCGCATTTGGCCCCCGAAGCTATTTCCTGCAGCCTTCAATGACACTACTGTTACCAATATTTCCAATATTGTTGTTTGAAAATGTGGCCTGTGGGCTAATGTACTAGTCCTCATGGGGCCCTCGTGGTGATTTTAAGTTTGAGCCCCCAAGTCTAGGGCAACTGAGAAGTGTGCACAATGCTACACAGACCAGGCAAGGCCAGGGAGTTCAAGAGTGTGAACAAGGGGGCTGGCTGCTCAGCTGAGGGAAGTGAGTACATCCCAGGGCTGGGTGGGGTTTTGGCCCCAACCAGAGAGGTTTGAGGTCAGTGGCTCTGGTCTGTGGAGGGGCAGGGTGTACAGCTTTCCAGGCTTGGAGCAGCAGTGATTGTTTCTTGGAATGTGTACTGCAGGGCTCCACAGCTTCCTTCAGTCCCCATTTCATTTCCCTCTTGGTCTGGCAGGGGACTGCCTTGTCACCCGAGCTCTTTTCTTGTGTCTCAGCTGAGTGTATATTGTGGCTACTTTGACTGGGGTTTCTTGATGGCTGATAGAGGGTCTCCTGAAGCTTGGTCTATTTGTCATTTGGACAGCAACCCAAGCTAGAGCTGGGTAAGTCATGGTCTCCTGGCTTTCCTGGAAAGGGAGAGTGACAGCCACGCACCCTGGGAGACTCCAGTTATGAGAAGAACATCCCGGCTTAGGCAGTTCACAGAAAGGCATCTGCTGAGACTCCTGGCACAGAGGCAGTGCAGTGTGTCAGCCCTATGAGAACAGGGAAACTGTTCCAGCCCTGGAAATCGGACTTTTCCCCTCCTCTTCCTACTCCACACTCCATCACTGCCCCACCTCTGCACATTTTACCCACCGTGCTCCAGCCCCACACCTGGCAACAAGTGCCCCTTCCTTTTCCTGCCCCACTCCCTGTGGTGCCTTCTCTGTCTCTAGCAAGCTCATTGGAGTTCCCTCCCTCCCCCTGCTAGAAGCCTGCACTTCTCTCTCTGTAGCACTGGCTCCCTGGGAAGTCCCTCATCTCAGGCTGTGCTAAGAGGCGGGCAACACACCTTCCCTTCTGAGTTTCTTTTGCTCCTCATGTCACTGTCATTTGACATCCCATGGTCTCAGGATTGTAGCCCTGTGAGTCCCAGGATATAGAGGAGGTGGGTGGTTTTCTTGGACTAGCTGCTATTGGTAGGTGGGAGAAACAAGCTATGCATTTTGAGCTATGCAGAGCTCTCCTTCAGATCTGAGCAACTTAGGCAGTGTCTACACAGGTGGTTTTCAAACTTGGGGTTGGAACCCTGTACTGGGTTGTTGAACCTCAGGTACTGGTCACTGTGCTATCACGGAGACTGCAGACCGCACTCTTGGATCCCCTCTGTTCACAGCCATTCAGGACTCTGCTCCAGTGGAACTTTCTCCTGAATCTGCCAGGTCTCCACACTACCTGTAGCCAGCTCCCAGATCCTTGCTCTGTTTAGTCTCCCCTGCGGTGGGGTCCTCCCTCCAGAAGGGTCCCAACTGTCTCAATCAGCAGTGACACTCAGCCAGTGTAGACATCAGAGGGTTTTTTAGCAATCCAGTTTGCACAGCAGCTAGGACAGTTGGCTTTCAGATCAACCAGGAGGTCTAGCAGTAAACCCCCAGGAAGACCCCCAGAGATCCTGCCTCTCAGACCCCCATCTTTCTTCTACCCTCTCCTCTCCCCCCAGTCCTTTGTTCTCCTCCCAGCTAGTCGCCTTGCCCCTGGTCTAAACCGGCCACAACCTGTGCCACCCACAGGGGGTCCAGGTAAGGTTTGTCTAAAACCCCTTCCTCCCCAGTGGTTCCCATAGATATCACACCACCATGTCCCATCACGCCCTACCAAAGTAGAGGAACAGAAAAGAAGAACACTTGGGTTTTTGCCTCTGGCATTCCACAATAGCCAAGAGGTTTCTTACTTCGTCACAAGTGCCAACTGCTGCTACTGCCAAAATGCTGGAATGCATTGCTCAAAGATGTAATTGTTGGGTCATGGGGCATAAATTATTGTTTTTTCCAGTGAGATCTCAAGAAAAAAAGTTTGAAGACCACTGGTCTATGCTACATAGCGGGGTCAGCCTAAGATATATTGGCTTAAAGCTTCCACAGTTATTACGTGGCTTGGGCACGTCCACGCTGTGCTGCTTGTGCTGGTGGTGCGTGTCCTCACCAGGAAGGCTTCCATTGGTGCAGAGTGCAGTGCTCTGTGGTAACTGTCGCACTGGATGGGTCACCCCCATCCACTGCATGTGTCTTAGGAAGTTTTTGCAATGCTTCATGGGACTGAAATGAGTCACTCAGATGACTGAGAGCAAAGTCTCCCAACTTCCCATAATGCACCGTTCTGCATCCCATCATATTTCACACCTCTTTTCAAAATCCCTGCAAACCCGCACATCCTTCCTTGCTATCCACCATCTGTGACAGAAGCGTGGATCCCACACAAGCCCTGGGTGACTGGTCCTGCAGTATTTGCAGAGCATGAAGAGGATCTGTGGGGAGTATGATGATTCCTTGGAGGCTAGGTTGCTGTGGGAAATAGAAACAGTTCAAGGTTGCTGGCAGTTTTCTCAGAGCAGCTGCAGACAGAGTGCTGGTTCTGGGCCTGAGAAAGAAGCACTAATTGGTGGGATTGTATTGTAATGTAGGTCTGGGGGTGATGGGCAGCAGCTGCACAACTTTTAGATGAGCAAGGCCACATTCCTGGGCTTGTGTTACAAGTTCACTGCAAGCAAGAGCTGTACTGACTGTGGAGGAGTGAGTGGCAGTCACACCGTGGAAACTTGCAATACCAGATCGCTACCCATCGGTCATGAATCAATTTGGAGTTGGGAATTCCACTCCAGAGCTGTTGTAATGCAAGGCTTCAGGCTTCCTGCTACTCAGGGCTGTGAACCTCAATTATGTGCAGGACATTGCAGATGGATTTGCAGCAGTGGGGTTCTTGAACTGTGATGGGGCTGTAAGCCACAAAAATATCTATATTTTCACCCCAGGAAATCTTGTCACATAGTATGTCAGCAGAAAGTGCTACTTTTCTACAGTAATGCAATGATCACTGGGCATGTTTTACTGACATCAGGGTGGCTGGTCGGGAAAGGAAGGTTTGGGACATGCTCATGTTTAAGAACACAATCTCTCCTCCATGCCTTTCTCTTTTTCACTGTGTCATCATCTGTCTGCAAGGGTGATTCTCTGTTGCAGCACTGGCTTGCAGGGTCTCCTTGAACATGTCAATCCGAGTCCTCCTCTTTCTCCTCCTTAGCTGGCTCAGCCATTGTGTGGGAGTAGAGGGGGAGACCCTGAAGGCCTCAGTGGCAGCAGCTGCAGATACAACCGTTGTCAGCGTATTCACAATGGAAATTGAAACACAGGATACCGAATTCACACCCCATGATTTGTCATGACATTCTCCCCTCTCCTTGGGATTGATGCAGTGCAGCACCAGTCCCATTATCAGCCATGGCCTTGGCAGCCAGGGGGCTGTGAGAAGGAGGGATAGTTGGGGATAGCTCAAGTCAAGTATGTGTATATTGGGCAATGGCACCAAATGCAGGCACCGGTCTCCATGGGCGGTTGTTATTTTAGCTGATGCCTCATTCTTGAGAGTGATGGAAGCTGAAGGAGCACAGCTGGTACTGGTGTCCCTTTGCTGCCCAGGCTCATTTGCTGCTAGCCCATGTATTGTGATGGTGCCTGCTGAGTGGCGAGGAAAAGAATCTTGCTATGGTGGAAGAAATAAGACAGCCCATCCCAGAAACCTTCTGCCATGCATTACAGAGTGCCTCCAGGAAAGTGTCATTGAGATCTCTACAGAGAGAGAGTTCATGGGACAGTGTGGTGCTCATAGACAGACTGTTCCACAGGGCCATTTCTGCAGCCTGCCTTACCCTAGAGGGGACTGAAAACTGGATAGTTCTGCCTCTCCTGGTTCTTTCATCACCTCTTGTAGCATAGGTAAAACAGAGCAACAGGTGTGCCCTGCTGCTTTGGTGGAACCAGCTATGTACTTACCAGAGGTTCCTTCCCCTGTGCTCGGCTTTCAGGACTGCCTGGACTGTAGTGGAGTCAAAAACGTATCTTGCCTCACTGGGCCCTGGTTGTCTGTTCACCATCCTCTTGCAGCTCTTCCTGGTCTGACTCCTCATCCTCCCTGTCCATGGCAGGGGACCTGCAACTTGAGTTCCTTCAAAGTATCCATGAGGCTCTTGGGGATGGTGGTGATGCCTGCCAAGGATGGCATGTTATTCTTTGCAAAAGCGGCTCCACGCCAATTGGATTATTTGATTCTCTTGCCTTCTGGTGTGCCTACCACACCTCCTTGGATTTCAAACACATGACACTGCTACTGATCCCACTTTCCACCTTTCTCTTCCATGCCCTGAGTGATCTGCTCATGGATGTCCATATTCCTGTAGCTAGAGCTCAGCTGGCCCTTCAGAGCCTCTTCTCACAGACCCAGGAGAACCAACATCTCCTGACTGCTCCAGGCTGAAGTGTGTCTCTAGCGTGTAGCTTGCATGGTCAGCTGGGCAGTTGCACACAACAGTAAAGAACTTCTAGGTGTACTGGGCAACCAGAAAAAGGAATTTCAAACATTTACAGGGCTTTAAAGGGCGGAGTTGGTTCCTGTTTACCTTGTCGCTCAGCAGTGAAGATCACAGTGCTGACCAAAGTGGTCAGGTGGGGCATTGTGGGACACCTCCAGGAGGCCAGTAGCAGCCAGTATGAATAATACAGTGTCTACAATAGACTAAACTGCACTGACCTTGACTCTGTGCCGCTCAAGGATGTGGTGTTATTAAGTCAGCGTAGTAGGACAGTTATGTTGGTGAGAGGGAAATGTAAGTATAGACCAGTGGTTCCCAACCTTTTCTCTGCTGTGGCACACCTTGATACCTTCAAATTTTTCGAGGCACACCACCATGATAAAATTCATGAATATTCAAATTAAATTACTTATGAATATTTTTTTGCTTCAGTTTTCACAGGCAGGGTCAGCTCCCAGCCCACTACCATGGGTAAGGTGGATGGGAGAGAGGAAGAGAGGCCCTTAGTGACGGAAGGTCAGGTTAGGGACTGCTTAAAGAAGCTGGATGTGCACAAGTCCATGGGGCCAGACGAATTGCCTCCAAGGATGCTAAGGGAATTGGCCAATGAGATAGCAGCACCGCTGTCCATTATCTTTCAAAACTCATGGAGAACGGGGGAGGTGCCAGAGGATTGGAAAAAAGCAAATGTGGTGCCTATTTTCAAGAAAGGGAAAAAGGAGGATCCAGGGAATTACAGACCAGTCAGCCTCACCTCAATCCCTGGAAAAATTATGGAGCAGGTTCTCAAAGAATCCATTCTAGAACACTTAGAGGAAAATAAAGTGATCGGGAACAGTCAGCATGGATTTATCAAGGGTAAATCATGCCTGACCAATCTCATTTCCTTCTATGATCAGATGACTAGTTTTCTGGATGCAGGAAGAACCTTTGATGTGTGTGGAGAAGTGGGAACCCTCTGCTGGGTTAATAAGGGAAGACATGGGTGTTGACCCTCTTTCTTTCCTGTTCGGGTGATGGAACACAGGTGGGTGATATGAGAGAGAGCTACTAGGGGGCAGGGGGGTAGTGTTTAGGGAGCCTGTACCTGGGACCCCCTGCTGGTCACACTGGATTCAGCTGGTTGGGCCAGGGGGTGGAGAGGGGGCAGAGCAAGCAGGGGAACAAAGGACCGGGGGAAGGAGCTGCTAGTAGGGAAATGGGGGTCCAAGAGACAGGACCCTGCCCTGGGGTGTCCTAGTCCCCTGGGGGTTTCACTTCTGGTTGTTCTGATGATGCTGATACCAACTGTCCTTGCTGCTGTATGAACTGGTTTGCTAATAAACC
The DNA here is from genome assembly GCA_007922195.1 of Podocnemis expansa. NCBI lineage: Eukaryota > Metazoa > Chordata > Testudines > Podocnemididae > Podocnemis > Podocnemis expansa. The sequence continues at coordinate 103,126 of ML681971.1, read as the reverse complement.
CTCTGCTTGCCACACTGGCTGAGAGTCACTGCTGATTGGGACGGCTGGGACCCTCCTGGAGGGAAACCCCTCCAAGGGAGACCGGACAGAGCAAGGATTGGACCCTCTGAGCCTGGAGTTGGGGGCTGGCTGCACGGAGCGGGGAGACCCGAGGTGCTGGACGGGAGGAGACTCCACCGTAGCAGAGACCTGACTGGCTGTGGACAGAGGGGATTTGATGTGATATACCTTGATTTTAGCAAGGCTTTTGATACAGTTTCCCACAGCATTCTCACTGGCAAATTAAGGAAGTATGGGTTGGATAGGTGGACTATAAGGTGGATAGAAAACCGGCTAGATCAACGGTTTCAGCGTGTAGGAGTCAGTGGTTCCATGTCTAGCTGGCAACCAGTAACAAGTGGTGTGCCCCAGGGGTCGGTCCTGGGGCCGGTTCTGTTCAACCTTTTCATCAATGATCTGGGTGATGGAATAGACTCCACTCTCAGTAAGTTTGCGGATGACACCAAGCTGAGGGGAACAGTAGGCACGCTGGAGGGCAAGGACAGGATTCAGGGAGACCTAGATAAATTGGAACAGTGGGCCAATAGAAATCTTATGAGGTTCAGTAAGGACAAGTGTAAAATCCTGCACATGGGATGGAAAAACCCCATGCACTGCTACAGGCTGGGGAACATTCAGCTAAGTAGCAGCACTTATTGAAAAGGACCTGGGGGTCATGGTGGATGGGAAGCTAGATATGAGTCAGCAGTGTGTTCTTGAGGCCAAAAAGGTCAATGGCATACTGGGCTGCATCAAAAGAAGTGTTACCAGCAGATCAAGGGATGTGATCATTCCCCTCTATTCTGCACTGGTGAGGCCACATCTAGAATACTGTGTTCAGTTTTGGGCTCCCCACTACAAAAGGGACAGGGAGATGCTAGAGAGAGTTCAGAGGAGGGCAACCAAAACGATTAAAGGGCTGGAGCACAAGCCCTATGAGGAAAGACTGAAAGCATTAGGCTTATTTAGTCTGCAGAAGAGAAGATTGAGGGGGGATTTGATAGCAACCTTCAACTACTTGAAGGGATGCTCCAAAGAAGATGGAGCTCGACTGTTCTCGGTAGTCACAGAGGACAGAACGAGGACCAATGGTCTCAAGTTGCGGTTAGGGAGGTCGAGGCTGGATATTAGAAAAAAATTTTTTTACTAGGCAAGTGGTGAAGCTTTGGAATGAGCTGCCGAGGGAGGTGGTGAAATCTCCATCTTTGGAGGTGTTTAAGGCCCAGCTGGACAAAACCATGACTGGGATGGTTTAGTGGGAGTGGCCCTGCCTCTGGCAGGGGGTTGGACTAGATGACCTGTGAGGTCTCTTCCAACCCTATGATTCTATGATTCTATGAACCATGGCACAGTGTTTTGGAAATGCTCCTGTGTGGTGCAGTAGGGGTAGAAGATCAGGGGTGGCAAAACGGGAGGTCAGGAGTTGTGTACAGTGGCAGGAGTGAATGTGGGGAGCAGAGCTGGGCAGGGGTGGCAAAAGAGGACAAGAGCAGCTAGGTGTGGAACAGCATGAGGGTGGGAAGAAAGGAGAGAGGAAGGGAGAACGGGGGTGGGTGGGGGGGGGGGGGGGGGCCGGGGAGCATGGTGCAGTACCCACTTCCCCCTGCTCTACAGTGGCTCCCAAATCCTCACCCCACTGCTGCTCCCTCCCACCCCAGTGGGTCCCATCCTCCCCTCCCCCAGCTCCTTGCTGCCTGTGATGGACCCTCCCATCACTGCAGGGGCAGACCTAGGCCTCCAGCCCCCAGCTACACCCCCTCACACACAGCCACCCCACAACCCTAGCTACACACCCTCTGCTACACATCCACTCCCACCCACCTCTTCTACACACACAGATCTGCCGCACAGAACCCACAGCAGCCCCCCCCACCCCTGCCAAGCCCTTACCTGGGGTATTTGCAGGCTACCTGACACAAGCTGCTCTGCCCTGTGGGGGAGATTCACATACTCCCAGCCTCTTGCCCCTCTCCGCTGGCTGGGCCTAAGGTGGAGCCACCTGAACATTGCATTTGGGCTGCTCATGCTATTTTTAGGGAGACTCCTGGAACTCTGTGTTTGGGTGCCTATTTTTAGGGGGGCCTGAATGCTGCCTGGCTAAAAATAGGGTGCCTTGGAACTGTAGGCCGGTACCTTTTCCCTTACTTTAACCCCTTGCCTTTTCCCACCCCTGCACAGCCCACGTGGCTGGTCTGAGCAGGCAGGGAAATTTAACTCCAGCTCTTGGGAATGCTCGCAGCGCACTTTGGGTGTGCCATGGCTATCCATGGCTAGTTTGATGTAAGCTGTCTTGGAGTAATCAAGTTGATCGGATCTTGCTCTCCCATTGGCCTAGACCAAGCGTGGCCAAACTGTGGGTCAGGAGCCACATGTGGCTCTTGAAAGAAAAATTGTGGCTCACAGAAGAAAGCCAGAGGAAAGCTGCTCCAGCCTAGGAGTTTTAAATGTCCCGCCCTGAGCATGCTCAGAGCACGCTCGGGGGGGGGACCCCAGTCTGTGCCTAGCCACCAGGGTGGCCAGATAAGGAGGCCCTGGGGTGAGGGGGGGTTCCGCCCGGGGGAGACCGTGTCCGGGCCGGGGGGTGGGGGGGGGGCCAGGATGGCAGGGAGGCCAGGATGGCAGGGAGAAGTAGTGGCATGGTCAAGACGGTGGGGAGAAGCTAAGTTTTTAGCGTGTAGGTAGGCCTCGTTTTCATGGTAACCTTAAGTAATTATTAGAATCTGACATTAGTAGGATCAATATCTGCCCTCTTTTTACGATAAAGTGTGCAATGGATTTTAAACTTAGCAATTTTGGAATAGGTAAAATATGACTATATGCCTCAGTGTGGCTCTCGAAGGTTTAATAATCAACTTGTGTGGCTCTTGAATTCCATATGTTTGGCCAGCCCTGGCTAGACTGTCTGCACTGTTACCACTACGGCAGGGAGCTGCAAGCTCTGTAATGCAGTTGTAGCCAATGTCACAGTGAAATACAAACAAGGAATCTGGTGGCACTTTTAAAGTCTAACAAATGTATCCATGGCATGAGGTTTTGTGGGAACGATTCCACTTTGTAAGACACTTTTCTGACAAAGTGAGATTCTCTTCCACGGAAGCTCATGCAATAAATAAATGTGTTAGTCTTTAAAAGTGCCACCAGATTCCTTGTTTGTTTTGCTGGACTAGACTAACACAGCTGCCACTTTTGAATATTGAAATACAACATGGAACAGATTGTTTACCATACCTAGTTAACGCATACTTCAAGGGACCATTCAAGTGTCCCATTAACACCCTTCCAGTCAGAGGGAGGAAAGGAATGGGGGAGAAGTAGAAGGGTGGGGTTGATAGTGGGCTACAGGGTGTTATAAGCCATAAGTCTGGTCTCTTTATTCAGTCCGTGATTTTTAGTGTCTAACAAAATTGTGAATTTCAGCTGCCAGCCTCATCTATTAAGTGCTGTGCAGATTTCCCTGGAGGATGAGGACTGATAGGTCAGACACAGAGTGATCACATTGTGAAAAGTGTTCGTCTGTGGGTGAGTTGATGGTTTTATCTTTTATCATTTTCCTGTGGGAGTTCATCTGAGAATGTAGCGATTGTCTGGTTTCATACCCTAGTTGCTGTTGGACCACTAACTGCACTGGATGAGGCACACCACACGTTGTAATAGATATGTGTAGGACCCAGGGATCTTGAACGATGTGATATGGGGGTGTTTGATCATTCTGGCAATGGCAATATGGCTATATGTTTTGCATCTGTTGTTCTGGGAAGTCTGGTGCCATTTTGAGTTGGTGTCTCCTGATCTATGTAGAGCTTGCTTTGGATGATGAATATGGAGTGATTGGGGGGTTGTTTGAAGACCAGGAAAAATTACTTTCAAGATGGGGTCCGCATTGAGGATGGGTTGTAGTTGTTTAATGATACCTCGTATGGGTTCTAGTGTGGGGTAGCAGGGGATAACTAGGGTAGTGCAGTCGGAGGAGGGGGTGGTTGTTTGCATTGAAGAGGTTCTTTTAGGGTATTTGGGTGGCCTGTTCCATGATGTCATCTACATGAAAGCTCATGTTAGTCTTTAAAAGCGCCACAGGACTCATTGTTTGTTCTCTGATGGAGTGTCCTTTCTGGTGAAGGTGGTATTGAATGTCCTAAGGTGTGTATCCCGGACTTCCTCTTCAGGGCACCTTCTGCAGGATCTGAATGCCTGACTGTAGCGAGCATTTCTTGGTGTGTTTGGGGTGGTTACTGGATCCACGAAGGCAGGTGTGGTGATCCCTGGGTTTCTTGCATATGGTTGTCTGTAGAGTTCCATTCCTGAAGCGGTTTTGAAGGTTTGCACTGCTGAAGTTGATGCTCACATAGGACTGTTCTGGAGAGAACTGGGGAACTAGAAAAATCCTCCCATCTGTTCCGTCTCAAAGATTTCCTTAATAACGACAACTTTGCTCACAGTTACCACGATTCTTTTTTCTTATGGCTGTTGGTGGGGACATGGGGTCGTCTTGCATGAGGACAGCTTCTCCTTGGACCTTGCTTCCACTCAGCACTGCGCCTTTTCTTTTGCAGGGTTCTTGCTTTTTGATCACCTCCATCTCAATATCCTTCACTCTCATTCAGCCCCTCATTCTTCTTGTGGCTCTCAGTCATCACTGCTAGGATGTTGCAGTCATTGCCTCTTGGGCTTACTCTACTACTCCCATACCACGCCACCAGTCTGAACGCATTCATCTTGCCATCAGTTCAGCCATGTCAACCTCCCTCCTTGAGTCAGGTACTTGAGGTGCAGCTACCTTGTCCTGCCCCAGAAGTCCTGCATCAAACAGTCCCATCCTACTTCTTGGAGCTGGTGTCTTGTCACATGCCTGTTTGCCCATTATTGACTACTACCTGGACATGATCTATTGTAGGTGTGTCTGTATTTCCTTCTATGCTGCTCCCAGGCCTGGAACACCCTCCCAAACCCTATGCACCTTTCCAAACCCTGTACAGCTCCTTCATCATCCTTTAATCTCTTTTTCAAGCCTACGTCTGCCTTCTCACCTACAGGAAGGAGCGAAGTGGACACAGAAGGACTGATCCATAGAGATGTGCCGAAGGCTTTACTGAGTGACCTTGTTGAACCATATGGGATTTAGGCTGCGTGCTAGTTGGGGCAGGGTCTGACTCTTAACTGTCATGAGGTGCTTGGCACACTTCAGAACCTGGGATAAGTAATTGTTTTGGTCCCACTCATCAAAGGATCTCTGCAACCTTTCAGACAGATGACTGGAGCTCGCTGATACCGTGGGAGGCTGGGCACTGTGGTGAACTGACTAGTCTGTGATCACACACGGAAAACAGAACTTGCATCACCCAACTTCCTGAGCTGTAACCACTGGACCACATGTCCTGTGAAATACAGGAAACTCCAGAAATGTTCAGATCGCTCCACAGAGCAATGCACTGTCAGGTTTTGGTGTTTGTTCTCAGCTCTGACTTTGAAATAGTTATGAGCACAGTGGATTGATTTAAATCAGCAAGCACGAAACGCTGAATTAAATTATTAATTTTAGTTTTGTTTTACATTTGGACTTTATTTTCCTACAGAGGGTTGCTTCTCAGTAGCTGCTGTGATTTGGTACTTTCTGCTACCCAGGAGAGTATTCTGTAGCTTCTGTAGCTATCTAAATTTATTTAAGCAATTATATAGCTAAACATAAGTTTTTCAGATTCTTAGTCTTGACTTCTTTATTGTGTTAGAAAATGGTGGATGATGCGCTTCTTGTATATTAGATGAGGGTGACCTATTTTTTATCTATGATTTTGTGTCGTTGAATTTGGATGAAAATTTTAAATTAAATTTAAAAAGCACAAAATGAGCCTTTTAAAATTGTTAAATGTAATGCCTTAAATAGGTCAGATACAGTACAGAAAAAAATTGAAATACACTTTGCAGTTGAAAACTAAGGAAGTGGTTAATGAATTGAACTGATGGTTTGTGATCACCATGTCCTTCAAGATTTTAGTATTAACTGATCTCATCCTCTCAGACCTAGTTTTTATTCACAGATTAGAAGAGGAAAAACAAACTTTTCTGCTTTTCAGTTCACAGTTGGTTTCTTAACTGCGACTCAAGTAGTCATTGAGCTGAACTAGTTGAATATAATGAGATGAGCAAATATTTTCTCTGCAACTGCAGAAGAGGCTCTTGTTATCAAAAGCTGGTTTAGCACTGCAGCAAAATCTAGTAGTTCTAGGTACTTTCCCTGTCGCACCATGCAGGCCACAGAACCAACTGTCCATTCCTGCAATAAACCTCCAGCCTGTGACTGAGTTATGAAAATCCTCAAATCATGGTTTAAAAAAGATGGTAAGATACCGAGAATCCACCAGCAAGCATGCCGTGCCCCCTGCTGCAGAGGAAGGATCAAAATGCCCAGAGCTTCTACCAGTCTGGCCTTGGGGGAAATTCCTTCCTGCCCCCAAATATGGTGATCAGTTAAACCATGTGCCTGTGAGCAAGACTTATGAGCCAGACACCCAAGATTTGAGTGTAATAATTATTTGTAATAACGCAAAACCCATCCCATCAGCAAGTGACCTCAGCCAGTTAAGTTGCTTGACTTTATGTAAAACTTCAGTAGCAAATTGCTTTGATTATTGAATTGAATTGAAATGATGTTAACAGACTATATTATGTTTAGGATTTCACATAGGACATCCTAACTTTCAATAGGATTATTTAAAACAAGAAATGTATGTAATTGAAGTTCAGTATGATATCAGTACAGATGCTTTTTATTTGTTCAAAGAATTGGGACTTTTCATCCGCCCTGCTTATAAGCAGTGGCAGACCTGGAGCCTGCCAGGCCGGGTTCAGAGCTTACGGTATATTCAATACAGCTGCAGCAATAGAGACAAAGAGGCCCATTAGTAAATCCATAAATGCATTTGTTACTATCGCCTATCGATGTCTAGACCTATTCCTTGCTGCTTTGTAAGCAGCAGAATTGTACTTTGAGCCACTGAGCTTGGCTCTGAAGCCATGATGGATGTAGGGCAGGGACACCTCACCATGGAGTGAGTGCCTATCCCTTCCCTTGTGGGCTTGGTAGCACTGCATTCTCTTAGGCCAGGGCATGTCTATACTTCAAACATGACCGCATTTTAGTGTAGGTGCAACCTACATTGGTGGGAGGGGGGGTGGGTTCACCTGTTGGTATAGGTCATCCTCTGCCTCTGAGGGGCAGTGGCTAGGCTATTGGAAGAATTCATCTGTTGACCCAGCTTTGTCTACACGGGAACTTGGGTTGGCATAACTATACCAGTTGGTGTGGATTTTTCACACCCCAACTGAGTTGGTTAAATGAACCCAGGTTTCTAGTGTAGACCTGCCCTTTGGATATGTTACAGCAGGACAGTGGTCCCTACTTGACAACCACTGGCAGCACCCCTCTGCGGAGGTTCTGCAAATTGCCTAGCAGTTGAAAGTGTCCTCAGCACTGTTCCAGAGAGCCTGGCTGAGGCTGAGATGCTTGGCTGTGCTCTTCTGTGCTGGTGCCATAAGGGGGTTTGTCTTGTTTGTACAAGGAACTAGGAATGACTTTTTCTAAAGCTCCCATTGACTTTACATGGAACAGAGTTAGACCAGTGCTGCTGAAAACTCCACTGAAAGAGGCTTCAGCTCCATGTGGGCTGGCAGAGTCTTTTCTTTGTGGCAGCCATTCTCAGTGCAGACTCAGATCTCTTGAGTAGCTAGCTAGGTACCACCTGGGGCAACTGGCTCTGATCCCAGCTAGCACCCTTGGCAGTCTTTGTGCCTTTCTCCCTTAATCCAAGGTAGGGGCCTCCTGTGGATTTTCAGTTAAACAAGCCCTGGTGCCTCTCTACTGCAAGTTTTGGCTATTGAACTTTCTCCCCTGTGCTTTGGTTTCCTCCTTTGTAGCACAAAGACCCTGGAAGCTGGTAGAAAGAAAGGTTTGAGCTTAGAGAAGTTCCATCTCCACAGTCGCTCCCCAATGAGAATTCACTAGAGAGCTGCTCATCTGTTTGCTCTTCCCCTAGCACTGGGGTCTGCAACCTGGGGATCTGGAGCTGCGTGCAGCTCTCTGGCAGCTGCCTTGCAACTCCATGCCCACCCCTACCACTGGGGTACCTTGTGTGGGGCCCACTCCTGGTTCTGGGCTCTCCCACCCCACCCCACCTAGGGATCCTGCAGTAGGCACCCTGGCCCAGCATTCCAGGAGGTTACATCCACTGCAGCTCTCAAAACACTTGGTTATTGAAGAAATTTTAAAAAATGGCTCTTATCTTTTGGGTTGCTGACCCCTGCCCCAGCACTTACCATCAGCCTCCTGCATTCAGTATCTGTGGCTCCCTCCAGATCATAGTGCTTTTCATATTCGAAACTCCCTCAAGCAGGGCTTGCACCATCCTCTGTCCAAGAGAGATGTTTAAAATTCTTTGAGTCCTTGGAACCACAGCTTCAGATCTTGCCCTTTGCCCATGTGGGTGGGAGAAGCAGGCAAATTATGGTGTGCATCTTGCCAAGGAGAGCTTGAAAATAAGGGTCCTGCCTGGCAGGAGTGTAGAGAGCCCAGAGTACTTACCCAGGACTCTCTTCTTGCCACAGCATCCTTCCTCCCCCTGCCATGATGTGTGCTGGCTGCTGCCCTCTGCCCAGAGATGACTTTTTTGGTGTGCTGCAAGCTCCTGGAGATCCTGTGAAAGCAGCTAGAAATGCAAGTTCTTATTAGGGTAGCTGTGTGGGGCTGGGAGTGAATGGGTCATGTGTCTGCATTAGGGCTAAGAGGCAGAAACATCTCTTTCTGTTTTAAGTAGGTGTTACGTGCCCTGCCCCCTGCAGTTGTTCGGGGGAGTCCCTCCCAGTACCTTGCACAGTACCTTCCATTGCTCCATGTGTTTTGTAGAGCTGTGAGCTGTTTGTCCTACTCCACCTGTTATGTCTTCTACGGCTGTGGTCCCCAAACCTTTTACCCTGTGCCGTCCCACCCCTGTCCACATCCCCTTAGCTGTGACTGGAAACAGGTGGTTGCTGAGTGCAAGGGTGCTGGAAGCTGAGATTGGAGCCAGGGCACCAAGGCCAGGCCAAGGACACCTCCATTCTACAATGCCAGCCACTTCCAGGAGTGTTAGCCAAAAGCCTTTCTATACCAGTCTTACACATGTGCCTGGGAGAGCAACCCAGTTAAAAAAACATACACTTCCTGCCTGGTCAATGTTCTGCACTGGCAAACTGCAGGGCTAGGTTTTCTTGGTGCCTGCATCCAGGAGGTAGAAGCGCTCCATCAAGGCACTCTGCCATGAGCACAAGGGGATCGTAGTTGTTTGATTCCCACTGAGGGAGGAGCATGGACCCTAATGGGGGCTGTCTTCCCAACAGTGTGGTGAGTGTGACACTGGTCCATGCCCAGCACGGAAGATCCCTAGCTAGGACTAAGTGCTGCTAGGACTCTGGTACTTCTGCCACGACTCAGATGTCAGGCATGTTCTGAGATCTCTGCCAGCTGTATTTTGGAGGAAGCTAACAAAGGGTGGTGTTTGATAATGGCATTATTCCAGAGTGGGTTGAAAGTACACAGAGTGGAGTCCAAAGAAAACCAGTCACAGAAACCAAGCCAGCCCTCCATGTGATCAAAGGACAATAAAATGTATTGTGAGGTCCCTTTGTTGCCCAGGAAGCAAAGCGCTCTGACTGCTTGCTCAGTTTAGTTCAGAGAGTTTGTCTTTGGCTTGGGTGTCCCATACTGTTACACCAGATGGATCTAGGACATGGGGATTATGCCACTGAGGAATAACAGTCTACAGCCAAATCCCTTTATACGCACCCTAGACATGCTCTGGTCGTGTGGTCCTGAGTACCCTAGAATAGGCTGAAGATGGTCTACACAGGTTGGAACCCCTTGGCTAACAGGCAGGCCAGTGTGTCAGTTCACAGCACTGGCGTGGAGGCCTGGGCTCTGCAGGCTAGGAGCGCACAGCAGTGGGAAGGGACCAGAACTTCTCCTTCGAGTGATTGCTTGTGTCAACTCCAGTTGGGTGTGCGTACACGTGTGCATGGCTGCTGGAAAAGCTTTCCCCTAGGTATCCCCAGAGGCAGACAGAGTCCTCTGGAGTTGTGCGTCCTTAGCGCGGCATATAAGAGCTCGCTGGCCTCCCCCCCTGCCAGTTCCTTCTTACCACCATGCTGGCTAGATCTCCCTTAGTTTTTACTATACTGTTTTTCCGTTGTTGTTGGCGTTAGTCATTGTTAGTATTAGTCATTTAGTTCCTCTTAAGGGACCACTTATCTTCCCTGGGTCTGGGGTGTGCGTGGTCTCCCAGGCTTCAAACCCTGCAGCGCTCGTAAGAGGCTAATGCCCAGAAGTGATTTGCACTCCACGTGTCTGAAGTGTCTGGTTGAAGCTCACCTTCTAGACAAGTGGAGGATCCGCAAGGGTTTCTGGCCGAGGACTTTAAAGGACAGATCTCACTGCCTAAAAATTTTTCTTATGGAGTATGCCCTGAGCCCGTCCCTGGAGTTGCCTGCAGCAGCTAGCAATGCAAAGAGTACCCTGGCACAGACAAAAGATCCGGCACCGAAGGACTCTCAGTGCAGAGGCTCCTTAGCCTCCAGGACTGCTACTCGGCACTGCTTCTTATCCCTTGTGCTGAAGAAGCAGCTCAGGAAGGACAGGTGTCATTCTCCTAATAGACACGGTCATGAAGACGGTGGCGCGGTGAGACCCACGCTGGGCCACCAGCCTGCTACACAGAATCTGACACCTCCTTCTCCATCCCCGGGTGGTCAAGACCTGGCACCGGATACCTTCCAGGCAGCTGGTTCGGACGAAGAGGTAGAGATTATCCGATCTCCCTCAACCCCAGAGACATTCAAGGCCGCTAGGGGTCTAATAGAGAGCACGGCACCACGTCTCCATCAGTTGGTGCCGTCTGCATCTCTGGCACTGGTGCAAAGACAGCTCCTCTCTAGAGGAAAACCTGCCCTGCTGCCGGGCCATTCTTCGCTCCAAAGACCATCCCTGGTGTCATTGGCTACAGCATTGCCATGGTCCCTGAGGAGTGGATCCCCCTTAGGTTCAGAGGTGGGCTCCTCGATCTCAAGACGGAGCCACTCAAGATGAGTCTCTCGGCACCACGACGCTCAGCCTGCTCAGTCCTTCCCAGTGCCGTGGCCGGCTCAGTGGCAGAACCCCCCGAGCTGGCCATTCTGGACACCATGGGCATACCACTAAGGCCAGGGTATGATGTCAGCTTGGTCAGCCTCTTTGGCTTCAGGAAGCAGAACCTATCATTCCTGCTCCAAGACCATGTCCCATCCTGACACCGCAGCGGACCATGATAGAATCCCGTCCCATACTACAGCACCGGGAGTTAGTGGCACCGAGACAGCCCTGCCACTGCTAGGTGGAACCCCTGTGGACAATCCGCCTAATGTAGGGGCCCCGGAGGCGGATCAGAGTGACTGTGATCAGGTTGGGGACTCATCATCATCCCCTGGCGAAGCAGTGGCAGGAACGGCTTCAGCCTCCCCTTCAGAGGATGGCAAGGCATACCAGGACCTCATAAAGAGAGTGGCCAGAAATTTGGGGATGGAAACACAGAAGGTCAGCGAGGAGCCCTTTGACCCGATGACAGACATTTTATCTCCTTCAGGCCCCCCAAGGATTGCTCTGCCTTTGATAAAGACAATAGATAAGACCATGAAGACAATTTGGCAGACCCCGTCCTCTGCACCTCCCACTGCCAAGAAGGTGGAGAGGAAGTACTTCATCCCATTTAAGGGGCATGAGTTTTTATACGTCCACCCGGCCCCAAACTCCCTGGTGGTTACAGTGGCAAATGAAAAAGAGAGACAAGGGGCTCAGGCACCAACCCTAAATCCACAGACGCCCAGAAATTTGATTTATATGGAAGGAAGGTGTATTCTACGGGGGGCCTGCAACTCAGGGTGGCCAATCACGAGGCAGTCTTAAGTTGCTGTATCTTCAACACTTGGGGTGCAATGGACAGATTTTCCAACTCATTGGACTAGGAATCAAGGAAGGAGTTCTCAGCTATCATAGAGGAGGGCAAAGCGGTGGTTAAAGCCTCTCTCCAAGGTGCCCTGGAAGCTGCTGATGCAGCAGCAAGAGTTATGGAATCAGGAATTTCCATGAGGTGCAACTCTTGGCTGCAGGTGTCCAGTCTACCACCAGAAGTACAACAAACAGTACAAGATTTGCCATTTGAAGGACGTTATTTTCAGATCAAACTGACTCAAAGCTGCATAGCCTTAAGGATTCTAGAGCCACCCTAAAATCCTTAGGGATCCATCCACCCAGAGGAAGCACTTCAGACCTCAGGCTTCCTCTAGGAGCTACCAACCCCCACCAAAGACAGGACCCAACTCATAGGTGTGGGAGGAATGGCACCTCGAGTAATGCTTCCAGGCGCAAGCAGTACCCATCTTCAAGCAGGCATGATGCTTCCTCGAAACAACCGCAAGGACCCAAGCAGAACATTTTCCTGCACCGCTTAGCCTGCTTCTACCCTGCGTGGACCAGGATTACATCAGACAGATGGGTCATTCGCGTAGTGCTACAGGGCTATTCTACCCAATTCTACTCTACCCCTCCCCCCCGCTTCCCATCTCTCTTCAGGGACCCCTCTCACGAGCAACTCCTGCTTGAGGAGGTTTGCCAGCTCCTTGATATAGGAAGAGGTCCCAGTAGATCTAAGAGGGAAGGGGTTCTATTCAAATTACTTCTTAATACCATAAGCAAAAGGGGGCCTCAGGCCTATCTTAGATCTGAGAGGCCTAAACAAGTTCATTTAGAAGATAAAATTCTGCATGGTCTCCCTGAACCTAGTGATTCCTTCCTTAGACCCTGGAGATTGGTACACTGCCCTCGACCTCAGAGATGCATATTTTCACATCTCAATCATCCTGAGGCACAGACGTTTCGTGAGATTTGTTGTTGCAGATGGACACTTGCAATTCACGGTTCTCCTGTTCAGTTTTGCCACAGCCCATCGGGTCTTCACAAAATGTATGGCCGTTGTAGCTGCCTTCCTTTGATGCCAGGGAATCCACGTCTTTCTATATCTCAACAACTGGTTAGTGCAAGGGAAGTCCAAGGATCAGGTAGAGTCCCACTTACAGATCATATGCTGGACATTTGACAAACTTGGCCTGCTGATAAATCTGAAAAAGTCCACCTTAGTACTGACTCAGAGAATAGAGTTTATTGGTGCAGTGCTAAACTCAAACACGACAACAGCCTCCCTCCCACTAGCCCAAGTTCAGACAAACCAGTCAATCATAGAAGACTGGCTTCGACACTCCTTAATCACAGTATGCTCCTATCTGAGGCTCTTGGGCCACTTTGCAGCCTGTACTCAAGTTGTCGCGCAGGCTAGACTACACCTGTGACCCCTCCAACTGTGGCTGGCATCAGTATACCACCCCGCCAGGGACTCCTGGATCACCTGACCTCAGTGCCAGCACCAATCTTAGCCTCTCTCCATTGGTGGACGAACCAGGAAGTAATATGTGCAGGGGTGCCCTTTTCGAGACCCAGCCCAACAGGGACTCTTGTCACATATGCGCCAGACTTGGGTTGGGGGGTCCACCTAGGCCAGTTGAGGACACAAGGGTGCCTGATCACAGGCAGATCTGCACGCCCACATAAATGTCAGGGAACTCCGGGCAGTCAGGCTGGTTTGCCAGGCCTTCAGGGACCACCTATCTGGACACCATGTGCTGGTAAAAACGGACAACGTGGTAGCTATGTTTTATATAAACAGACAAGGGGGAGCTTGCTCCTCTCCCCTTTAAAGGAGGCAATAGACCTGTGGCATTTTTGCATTACCCTACACATGCAACTGGAAGCCGCCTATCTACGGGGGGGGGGGGCTCTAAATACCATTGCAGACTGTCTCAGTCAAACCATACTACCTCACGAGTGGTCCCTCAAGTGGGAGGTCCTACTAACGATCTTCCAAAAGTGGGGCACTCCCCATCTCGATCTCTTTGCCTCCAAGCCCAGCGCAAAATGCAAAAGATTTTGCTCCTTCCAGGGCCTGGATGACAGTTCCATCGTGGACGCCATTCAGGTGTCTTGGAGCAACCACCTCCTCTGTGCGTTTTCTCCATTCCCATTGATAGTGAAGGTCCTAGTAAAAGTAAAATCAGACAAGGTGTCAATGATTCTGATAGCACCGGCATGGCCTCGCCAGCATTGGTTCTCCATCTTATTGGACCTCCTTGTCGCACAACCCATTACCCTCGCAGTGGTACCGGACCTGCTCAGCCAGGACCAGGGATGCCTTCGGCACCTGAACCTTCAGTCCCTCCACCTCACAGTGTGGAAACTCCTTGGTTAAATTACCAGGAACTTCAGTGTTCACAGCAGGTCAGGGAGGTCCTCATAGAAAGCAGGAAGCCATCCACTATGCTAACTTACCAGGCTAAATGGCATTGATTTGTACATTGGTGTTTAATCAAATCTTACTCTCCGATTGAGTCAAGTGTTCCAGTTATCTTGGATTACCTCCTTCATCTGGTGTCTTCGGTTAAGGTCCACCTGGCGGCGATCTCTGCATTCCATGCTTCAGTAGACGGTCGCTTGGTCTTCTCTAGTCCTTTGGTAAATCGTTTCCTCAAAGGTCTAGTGAGAAAGTTCCCTCAAACCACGAAGCTTATACCTCCATGGGACCTTAATTTGGTGCTCATTGTTCTAACCGGACACCCCTTTGAGCCTCTGGCAACATGCTCTGACCTTTACCTGTCATGGAAGGTGGCGTTTTTAGTGGCAATCACTTCAGCCAGGAGGGTGTCTGAATTGAGGGCCCTTAGCTCTGAGCCACCCATATATAGTCCTTTTTTAAGGATAAAGTGCGACTCCGCCCACACCTGTAGTTCCTCCCTAAGGTGGTCTCCCATTTCCATAATAATCAGGACATTTTCCTACCAGTGTTTTATCCAAAGCTTCATGGTTCCGCCTGGGAGTGCATGCTACACTCCCTTGATGTAAGGAAAGCACTGGCTTTTTACCTGGAGAGGACAAAGCCCTTTAGAAAGTCTCAACAGCTTTTCGTGGCAGTGGCGAACTGGGTAAGGGGCCACCCCGTTTCATCCCGGACTAGTGTGTCCTGGATCACCTCCTATATTAAGGTGCGCTACTCCCTAGCGGGAAAACCTCCACCAGCGGTTAGGGCACACTCGACATGGGCTCAAGCCACATCCGCGGCTTTCACTGCTGGAGTTCTGATTCAGGACATCTGCAAAGTGGCAACGTGGTCCCCCATCCACACATTCACAGTGCACTGTGCTATTGCCCAGCATGCAGTGGATGATGCAGCAGTCGGCAGAGTGGTGTTGAAGAATGCTGCATAAAGTTCCAACCCCTTCCTCCGGTAAGTGCTGGGGAATCACCCAGTTGGAGTCGATGCGAGCAATCACTCGAAGGAGAAAGACAATTACCTGCCTTTTTCTGTAACTATCGTTCTTCGAGAGCTGTTGCTCGCGTCCACTCCAAACCCGCCCTCCTCCCCTCTGTCGGACCCGGTAAGAAGGAACTGGCAGGGAGGAGGCCAGTGAACCCTTATATGCCGCGCTATGGACGTGCAACTCCAAGGGGCTGTTTGCCTCTGGGGATAGCTAGGGGAAAGTTCTTCTGGTGGCCGTGCACGTGTGCATGCACACCCAATTGGGTGGATGTGAGCAACGCTTCTCGAAGAATGACAGTTACAGAAAAAGATAGGTAACCGTCTTTTCTGGCACTGCTTAGGTGTGTTTTAGAGTGGGCTGTGGATTTGGAAAGAGCTCTAACTATGGTGGGGCGAATGGGTCTTTGCCCTGGGAACAGTGTAGTGGCTCAATACAGCCGCTCTATTAAAAAATGTGTTTTGTGGCACTGGCAAGGGGCACGTTCAGATCAGAATGCGCTCCAGGCACTGAAATAGAGCGTTACGGCTCTGCAGGTGAATATGGTGCTGGAAGGGAGTAATGAAGCCTGGTTCTAGCCTTGTCCAGAGCAGCACTTAAGCACAGTTGCAGCACTCTACTGTGAGGCCTGTGTAGATCACGCCTACTCCTCCATGTAGCCTGTTGGGCAAGTGCTGTAAAAATGATGCTGTTCTCTGGCAAAAGTTCGCTGGCCTTTCATGGGAGGGAGACCCACTGTGCTGGGAGGTTTTAATAATGCTGCTTTGTCTATTGGTTATCTTTATAGGGCCAGCATCTTGTGTGTGAAGGGTATTGAGTGAGGGAGGAAATAGGGGGTCCTTGTCAGGGGCCCAGAGCCTTTCTCACGTCCAAAGAAGGCTGGCAGTGGGCTGCCTGGCAAAGGAAGAGATTAATCCAGTGGGGAGCTTGTCAGCTCACCTCAGGAAGGTCAGAACATGTGCAGTAAACATAGTGCTGGGTAAGGGAGGTATGGGGTAGTGGCTTAGCCTGGATTGTAAGGGTACCCCATCATTCAGGCAGGACTGATTTCCTCTCTGTTTTGCTAGCTCTGAGCCCTCAGTGTCTCAGGGTGAACCTGCTGGTTTAATTCTCTGTTCAGGGACAATTAGCTTGGAAAACCCTGAGGAACCAATACTGGCTCCCTGACCCTTCCCTCCACCCCTCTCATTAAGGGAGGTTTGCCAGACTGAACTGTGCGCAAGTACCTAGAGTGCGCATGTGGCAGGAGGGAAAGCTGCAGAAGAAAACACACAGCCGGCAGGTAATTAAACCAAGCGTTTGCTCCTTGTTGACTCTGTCTGAGAAGCTCCTTGCGGCAGTGGAGAGCAGCTGTGTGCAGGGCTGGCAGCCTCTGCAGTAGGGTGCTTCAGCAACCTGGCAAGGTGGTCTCACCTCACTGGCACTTGAGCTGCTGTGCCGTTCTGCATGGGATGATTGCTAGACAGTGTCCTGGCACTCCTTTGTTGGCTCCCCTTGTTTGCTGCACATAACTGGAGTTGGCGCAGAGTGCTCCAAGAGCAGATGCACCCGGTTGCAGGGCTGGTTGCTCACAGACATGTTACGTGGATGTGGTGTTCTGTGCAGCCTCCTGGCATCTGCTTACACATTTGGGGTTAGTCTGAATTAAGCAGTGTGAGTTGAGTGCAATAGGTCCCTGATAAGAAGAGCACCTGGTGGCTTAGTGTGTGCAGCAGGAAAAGAATTTTATACTAGTTACATGGCTTCTGTTAGAAACCTCTGAGCTGCTTTACTGGCCAGGGATAGATGAATTGCAGCTGATTACATGCAGAGTAATGTTTTTTAGAGTGGTGAGTGCATACATTATCCTCTCCAGATCCCATTTTGATTGTCAAATAACAATGGTCTCTGCTTCTACTTATGAGAAGTTGTATTTTGTAACGATGAATTTCCAAACTTTGGGCCATGTTAATTAAAATCGACTCAATCGGCGAAACCTATTGCATGTGAGGGGAGATTCATCTCAGCTGTCTGTCCCCCTGCACTCAGATGGCTATCTTGGTATCGTGGTCTCTTCCAGCAATCAGATTGCTACTTCCTGCTATGTCAGAACAGAGATGATACTGTCGGTGCAAATGTACTTTGGTAAACTTGAAATGGGAAGTCAGCTTTTAACTGGGAAAAGTTAACACTGAAAACTGGCTCAGTGTGATGCTAGGGGAAGTGTCAGCTTTATTGGTTATAAATAAAGCAGAGACTCATTTTAGAGATGATCGTTAGAAACTCACTTGCTGAAGCTCACTGGAACACAGCCTTGTTCCCCTTTTGGTTTGACTGTCAGCAGTGTGATTGGTGTTGGTCCCTCTTCCACATCACTCTACAGCAGTGTTTCCCAACCTTTTCTCTGCCGTGGCACACCTTGAGACCTTCAAATTTGTCAAGGCACACCACTATTAAAAAACTCATGAATATTCAAATTAACTTAAATTACTTACGAATGTTTATGGACCATGGCACAGTGTTTTAGAAATGTTGCTATGTGGGGTAGTAGGTGTAGCAGAGCAGGGTAGTAAAACAGGGGAGGTCTGGAGTTGTGTGCAGTGGCAGGAGTGAGTCTAGAGAGCAGAGTAGCACGGGGGTGGCAAACAAGGACAAGGGCAGCCATGTGGGGAACAGCACAAGGGTGGTGAGAGAGGAAGGGAGAACAGGAGTGGCTTTGTGGGGCGACAGGGGGAGCCTGGGGAGTGGGAAGTTAGGGCAGGGGAGCATGGTGCAGCACCCACTTCCCCCTTTTCCACAGTGGCTCCCTGCCACCTAGGGCAAATCCTCACCCACTGCTGCTCCCTCCCACCCCAGGGGGTCCATCCTCCCCTCCCCCAGCCTTCTTCTGCCTGTGATGGACCCTCCAGCCCCCAGCGACAGCCCCCCCCTACAGCCATCCCACAACCCCAGCCACATACCCTCTTCTACACACACACACACACACACACACACACACACACACACACACACACACCCCTCTGCCCCACACAACCCCCAGCAGCGGCCCCTCCACCCCCAAAGGCCTTACCTGGGCTGTTTGCAGGCTGGCTGACACAAGCTGCTCCGCCCTGCAAGGGGAGATTCACACACTCCCAGCCTCCCCCAGCTCTCTGCTGGCTGGGCTTAAGGTGGAGTCAGGTTTAAGGTAGGGCCTCCTGAACGCTGTGTTTGGGCTGCTTCTGCTATTTTTAGGGGGACCCCTGGAACTCCCCATTCTGGTGGCTTCTTCTATTTTTAGAGGGCCAGAATGCTGCCTGCCTAAAAATAGGGGGCCTGGAACTGTGTTCCAGTGCCTTCCCCCTTACTTTAACCCCTGCCTTTTCCCAGCCCTGCACAGCACAGGTGGCTGGGCTGAGCTGGGAGGGAACTTTAACTGCAGCTCTCGGGCATGCTCATGGCATGCTTTGGGTGTTCCTGCGGCACGCCAGGGTGCCCCAGCACACTGGTTGGGAGCCGCTGCTTCTACAGCATGAGTTGGCTGAATGCAGATGGTAGCCAGTGTCTTTGTCTTCCAAGACACAGTGGCTGCTATTAAGGACAGCATTTTTATGTAGTGGTAACTGGAACACTGTTTCCGTATACTGTAGTTAAAATAGGAAATAGGTGTAGTATCATGGGTACCACTGTATGGTATTTCCTGTTTGGAAGTACAAGCAAGTATTGCAGTGTGTCAAGAGAGCTCTGCGTAGTGACTGGTATATACTTATTCTTTTGATGACAGCTACTTCCTAGCTCATTAAAATTGGCTGTTAAGAGTTAGGCCTTGGCTTGTTGTGAAAGTGGAAGAGCTCTCATTTTGAAGTGTTGGTTTAACATGGTCCAGGATGCTCTTTGGGTTTTGCAGCATAAAAACAGAACCCCAAATGAGCGGATGGAAACTGTAGGAAACTTTAATTTGTCTGGAACAAAACTCCAACTCCTAGTTGGGTTGATATTAATTGAAGCTGTTTTATTGCTTACTTTTGCTTGTGGCTTGTCCTTCTACACCAGGGGGTCTCAACTTTTGTGTGTTGTGACCCTACAGGACACACTATCCCACTCCCCCCAGGCCAAATCCAGCTATCTATCCAGCTCTCCACGATGCACTTACTGCTGTGTGGTGACACAGGAATGTGTCCTGACACAGTGGCTGAGAACCGCTGATCTAGATGAGCAATATTAACTGTGCTTCTTGAAAGGAGCAGCCCAGAGAGTTTAGCAAAGCACTGCTCTCGGATTTAGTCCATTGCCCAGGAGCATCCAGAGTGCACGGCACCATGCCAGTTGGACAGGCTTGTGTTTCTAATCTCAAGTCTGTTCTTTCCCCTTAGACTTACTAGAAAAGCATCCCCGATCTCTGCTCTTTCCCGCAGTCTGCACAAATAGGCAAGCTGTAGATAATAGGCCCGTGATAGGGTGAGCTATAGGCAGCTTCGACTCTAGCTAATTTATTTCTCCACTGATGTTCAGCTTCCCTATTAGCAATTGATTCTGCAGTCAGACTAGTTAGGCTGTTGGTTGTTACCAATAGCCCGCTGAGTTAGCTGGACCAGCAAGACCCCCTCAAGCACTATACAGTGTTTAGCTCCTTGCCCTTGGGAGGAACCTGCATGCGGCATCCTAGGCACAGGTTCACTGCTTGATTATCAGTTGATTTTTAGAGAAATGATATATCCAGGGGTGAGTATTTCTGGCAGGGATGGAAAGGGGAGCCCCTTGCCAGGAGTAATGCTGAGGGCCTGACTCAAATGTGCAGAAGTCCAAGTGCGAGGGAAAGTGTCTTGTGCTGTATTATAATTTATGTTCTCTGTGTTACAGATTGGTAGTGTTTAATACCACAGCTCCAGGCCAAACTGGAATTATCGATCTGGTGTTCGCTAAACAGTCTAGTGCTGTGGCAGGGTTCTTTGCAAAGCAGCGTATCAAAACCTAACTCAGGGCTGGAACGTTTCCCCGAGCGCTGGAGGAACAGTTTGCCTGCACAGAGCTCTCCAGCTGGGCCAGCTAAGTGAGCCCTGCAGGGGCCTTGGGAACATATCACAGCTTGCCTGCCAATTACTCTTGATTAGGCAGGAGGCATCTAGAGGGATTTGATCAGAAAGGAAAAATGGGGAGCCAGGGCCAGATGCTTGGCTTTCACCTCCTGAGGCTAGGATCTAAAACTAAACTGATGTTACACAGAATCATAGAATCATGATCTGAGTTTGCTGGTCTCAGCTTAGGCTCTGTTGATTTAATGTAGCCTGGGGCTGGAGGTAGAGAGTATCAGCATTTCGGGGGTGCAGTCACTGATGCTCTGTCAGCAGTGAGCACCCATCAGCGGTTAAGGGCAAAGAGGACATTGCCTTCCACAAGATAGTGCACTGTAACAATTCCTGTGTGGGAAGAGCCTCCAAGTTCATGTACACACACTAATTAAGATGCTGAAGTGGCAGAAGAAGCCAGCTGCAGCTTGTAGACAGGGAGCATGTGCGGCATGTGACCATGGCTTGTAACAGGAGGCAGGAGGTGCTGTCTTGGGAACCCGGGGTCTGGAGACACATTGATTTGATTCTAGTAAACAAAGCCATCCAAACACCACCCTGAAGGGGACTTCCCACCAAAATTGCTCCAGCCATCAGTGGTTCAAACCTGGCACATTCAGCATACAGCAACCAAAGCAAAATGCCAAACTATCTGAATGTTGCTTGTGCTTACAGTGAGCTACTGCTGTAAGCAGTTCCTTTCTCCCTTTGTCTCTGGGTATTTTATTTGCAAATGTGTGTGGCTTGCATCCTCCACCTGACTGTTGTGGATACAGCAGTGTGATCACAAGATATGCTAGTTGCTATGGAAAAATCATGTTCCTTTTCCCGAGCAGTGTCTGGAGCAAGGAAGGAGATGCTGGAGCCCTGGCTGGAAGGCATGTCTTCAGCAATATGAGAGATAGGTCTGATTGCAAAGAGTCTGGGAAGCTATCCCAGGCATAGGAGACTGTGGAGAGAAGGCTGGAGCTCTCAGTGTTTAATCACCTTTGATTTGTATTTAAATGATGAGGAAACTGAGGTACAGATGTGACTTGTCTGAGTGGGTTGGGAAAGAACATAGCTGTCTCAAATCCCAACCCTCTGCTTGCTCTTTTAGCCCAGAGCTGCCTCTTAACCGTGTGTGTGCCGTATCTGTAAGCCACCCATGTGAGTGGAGTATGCATGGGATGCCCCAGCACA
This sequence comes from Podocnemis expansa, assembly GCA_007922195.1. Lineage (NCBI taxonomy): Eukaryota > Metazoa > Chordata > Testudines > Podocnemididae > Podocnemis > Podocnemis expansa. The sequence goes on along the minus strand of ML681971.1, from coordinate 81,467 downwards.
GCATGTGATTCACTTTATTTCTTGCTCACCCTCTTCTATAATCTTCTGATCAGTCAATCAGACAGAGCTGGCTTTGTGACTGGAAACCAATAGAATCTCTCCCGGCAACTTGAGCAGAACCCATGGAGAGGAAGAGATAAGAGCCAGCGGGCAGCCTCCTAAACACACAGTCTGCAAGGACAGGAACGTGCAAATCATACCGAAATGGGGTCTTGAATATTTAATAGATGGAAAGAAGATGTCTTCTCTCAGCTGAGAGATAAATAGATCTGAAACGCCTTCTAGACTTCACTGCTTATCACATCTGAAATACACACGCCTCCCTGTGGCTCAGAAATAATGTATCTGCTAATACCTAGTAGTCCATGTATATGGCATATGTGTAAAATAATTTTCAGTGTATTCTTGTGGCACCTGTGATGTGTACTCAGAATTCTTTGAACCCAAGACCTAGTGGCAATCTCTCTAATCTGCTTCTTGATCTGTAGTGGTGTGTGGGGGTACCTGGCTGTCTAAGCTGTTCAGCTGACCAGGGATAACAGAGGCATTTTAGGTGATCTCCTATTACTCACTAAAGCCAAGTTCCCCCGAGTGATTGTCATGTCATAGGATGTCTGCCAGGTGACCTGAAAGACACAGCTTTGTTCACAAGGATTTATTCAAAAAATTTTTTTTTATTATTAGTGTTTTCCTAACCATTCTGAGAGGTATCCATGCAGAGCACACTTCTTGGCACCTGGTGCCTAGGCTGCCAGGCGACAAGCCCCTAAATACAGCATGTCGTTTTAGCCAAGGGCTATCAGAGTTCTTCATCAGGGAAGCTGTATTTCAAACACTCCAGCTAGCTAGCCCTCCTTTGTAAAGTAAAATAATGTCAAATGTAGAATTTTTTTTAGATTCCTATTCTTAGGGTTTATGCACTGCTGGTCCAATCACAAAGGTGAGTTGCTTCACTGTGACACCACAAAGGAATTTCACTATGGCTCTGTGTCATGGCTACTATGTGATGTGGAAACTTTCCAAAGGTTACAGCCGACAGTGGTCTTGCAGCAAAACTGCTAGACAGATGCTTGAAACACCAGGATCTGTTCCAAGCCTGGCCACAGATTCTGTGTGGAAGCTGGGGGTAGTTAAATCACATGGTTAGCCAGTCCCATTTCCCCAAACACAGCAGGAATAATCCTTTCCTGTGATCCAAAATGCTGCATGGCCATGAAGTTTTGCCTAACTTCTTTCTTAAAATGCTCCCTTCCTTAATTCCACCCATTTGTCCTCATTACCTCCTGCTCCTGGTATCATCCTGAATAATTGCCTCTCTCCTCTGGTGTTTGCATCCTTCCTGTTATAGATTATGATCGCATCCCCACTGAGCTGTTATGCGTCTGTAGCTCCTTTAATCTCTTCTTCAAAGTCTTTCTCTTCAGCATCCTAATTATTTTTGCTCCTCTTCTCTGAACTACCTCAGATTTAATTCATCAATATTTTGGGGTAATGCAGGGTCCAGAACTGAATGCAAGCGCCATCTCTTGAGAGCAAGGTTGCTAGCTGACTTGGGTTGTGATATGATGCCCAGATGGCATGTCCAGGCCCTGCCAGCTCATGTCTCCCGTCTGTTCCAGCAGCACTGCTTCTAAGTTACTTCCACCCATTCTGTCTGTCTGATTAGTTCCTCCTGAATGTTAGTTTGTGGTTCAGTTGGAACAGCCCATTATTTTCAGCCCTTCATCTTGGTGGCTGTAGGTTTTGATAAGCTCTGAATTGGCAAGTCCCCCCAGTTTGGGGCTGGCTGCGTTTAAGGAGTGCTTAGTTTGGTTGAGGCTGGATGAAGCACACAGAGATACTTTTTGCCATCCCTGAACCGGGGGCCTCTCTGCTCTGGTCTGGTTCTCAGGTGCAGACCGTGCTAACCTGTGCCAGCCTCCAGCAGCCTCAGTGCTCTTTGGTGAGCTGGCTGACAGAGGGGTTAAGCTACAGGAAAGCACTAGGCATGGCCTCTTCCTTGGCTTTGGAGTCATTGCCAGTGGAAGAAGCAAGAAGTCCTGTGGCACTTAAAAACTAACATCTATTTATTGCATGAGCTTTCATAGGAGAAAATCCCACTTCATCAGATGCATGGCTGCTCCTTTGGAAATTGTCAGTGGAGGATCCCTGGTTGCAAGAGAGATTACTGAAGGCTGCTTTGCACTCCTGGTGCTGCACCAAAGAGTTGCGGTGCATTCCTGGACCCGGGTGTAACATCACCTGCAGAGCTCACGGGTGGGCACTTCACTCCTGCTTTTCAATCATGAATCCAAACAGTGAGTTAAGTTGTCCCCAGTTCAAGTCCTTGCAGGAGGAGGTAGGTGAGGTTCTGTGGCCTGCATTGTGTATGAGGTCAGATTAGATGATCATACTGGTCCCTTCTGACCTTCCAGTCTGTGAGTTCTGTGGCGCCCCATGTGGTACCACTCCCCCCCCATGCATACCAGCTTCAAGGGAGGCCTTAATCTCATCCCCAGTCCAAGAGCTGGTGCAGAGATCCCCTCTGTGTAATATTTCAAGACACTTGCTATCAAAGACATTTTGAACTCCAAAGAGTCCCCTGCGTTCCCTCCAGACACCGATTTTATAGCTCTATCAATAAAAGCAGAAAGAGCAGCTGGCAGACTGACTCTTCATGACCCTGGTGCTGCCTGCTGCTCATGTCTCTTTTACTCTCTGGAAACCAAGTGGCCGTTGCATCTGGAGTTATTTTACTGAGGATAGGTGTTAGACATAGCAGCAACAGGACTGCCCTTCGTATGCCTTCACTGCCAGTTCTGCCATTCCCACATCAGACTTTCTTATGGCTTTTGCAGCTTGGCAGCAGACCTTTCTAGTTGGTCAAGGCACAGCAGACATTGGCTTAGCTTTACACACATGGGAGGAGCTCACTGCTTATCCACTCCTTTTCTGAAGACCACCTGGTTCTCTCCCATCCTCTTAGGTGTGCTGTCATCTGTCGCTTCTCAAGACTTTAGTCATGTACTGAGTTCACTGGCTGCCTTGAGTGTGCTGCAACTTTCCACGGATCAAGATGTCTAACAGTAAGACACTGGGCTGAATGGTAGTTGGCCCTGTGGAGCTGTTGACTTGCCGCTCTGATTGGTGACCAATCATTGGTTTCTATGCAAAATGTTGAGGGAGCGGCCCATTTCCTAGGGCAGCAGTTCTCAACCACTGTGTTGGGACACACTATTGTGTTGCAACACTGTGGTAAGTGTGTTTTGGAGAGCCAGTGAAATGGCTGGATTTGGCTGGGGGGGGGGGGTGGGCTTATGGATTGGCGTCTCTTGAGGGCAGCATATTGCGGCCAAGTGTGTTGCAGCCCACAAAAGGTTGAGAACCACTGTCCTAGGGCAGGGGTTTTCAAATTTTTTCCTCAGGACCCAGTTGAAAAACATTATGGCCGCGATCCAACAATTACATCTTTGGGCAATGAATTCCACTCTTTTGGTGGCAGAAGCAGGGAGTGCCACAAACCAGTACCTGTGGGTCTGCAACCCAATACTGAGCCCCAACGCTAAGTTTGAAAACCACTGTGCTAGGGGACATGTGCTTGCATCTCAAACACCGTTGCGATTGTCCCTGTTGTGGCTGGCGTCAAGGACCAAATGGGCTGTGGGGCTGTCAGGTCCACACTGGGGCATGGGATGTGTGGTGGGCTAGGTGCCTTTCCCTGCTACTCTCTGCTCTGTAACTAAACAAAGGCCGTCAGTCTCCAGGGCTGCCAGTCACAACATGAAATTCACTTTAGAAATGCAAACTCACGTGCTTCTTTGAGTGCTCCCTTGTGCCCATTTCAGGTCAGGGTGTGTGCCACATGCACCCAAGCTGGAGATTGTTCTCTCAGGGCTATCCATAGAGCCAGCTCTAGCGCTGTCGGGGTTGCATGTGGTATAAGGGGCCTTACCCTGGTTCCTTCTTGCCACCTGGGATAGTGGATGGTGTGTCTTATTGCTTTGGCAAGCTCCTCTAGCCCAGTTAGTGTACCTGGTTAAAAGTAAGTTAGTTCAGTTCTTAGTTTACCTGTATATAATAGATATGCCTTCATGGGGGTCATGGTCCCAGGTACAGAGCATGCTCTGGTCCCTGGGCTTCAGACCTTATGAATCATGCAAGAAGCCTGTGCTAGTGAATGACCCTCACCAGCCCTGCCTGAAATACCCAGGAAAGGCTCACAGGTGAGATAAGTGTGGGATCTATAAAGGATTCTGACCTAATACTAAACATGGACAGGACAGTAGACTGAGAACAATCAGGTAGAGTCGTCTCTCAGACCAGCCTCCAAGTGGGGTGTTCAGACTTGATGCTGAGTACTTTGGAATTGATGTGAGGCATCTATCCAGCACTGATCACCATCCCCAGTGCTAAAGGAGCAGCACAGGAAGGCACATACCAGAAGTGGGTGCTCACTAGTAGGGTGACAAAGCGGGCAGAGAAGACAGGGTGAGAACCATGCTGGGCTACTCATCTTTGCCAGGACTTGGATTGGCAGGCTCGTGGCTTGGAGTTCACAGCCCAGTCCTGGACCCAGAAGGTGTGTGTTTATCAGGGGTCTCAAACATGTGGGCCCTAAAGTCATGTCCTGCGGCCCGCAACAACACTATCATTACTGATATTTGCAATATTGTTGTACGGAAAGGTTTTAGTCGTGCGGCCGTCAGGCTAATGTACTAGTCCTCATGCGGCCCTTGTGGTGATTTGAGTTCCCTGATGTATATTCTGGGCAGGGGGAGAGGGCCAGGGTGCATTCTGTGTAAGAGAAAGGGTCGCAGAGCTGTCTGTGAGCACAGAACTTCCTGCAGCCCCAGCGCAGCTCTGAAAATTGGCTGAGTTTGTCTGTTCCCTGTTCACCTGATGGAGACTTGCTGTTCAGTTTTGGCCCCTTCATCTCCAAAGAGCCAGCTTGCAGCCTTTTGTAATGCTGCACTCTTGCTGGTGGCTTGGAGGCGAGCTGAGCTTAGTGCAGTGTCTGCAAGGGAGTGGTGCTACCTGGTATTTGTGTGGGGTCTTTAATCCTGGCAGGATGCCAGCTCTGGGGTTTGTTTGCTCTTTAACGGGGTCATCATGGGAGCACTTACAGTGTCATGGAATCAAGCTTTAGCTTTCTAGTCAAGCATATTATCCACTTCCTTAAAACCAAGATGATGAACTGCTTTTCTCCTACCTCCCGCAATTAGCCACCTTTTTTCGACTGGCTGATCTGCCTAAAGGAGAAACCGAGTTGGCGTGTTGTGAAATGCAGCTTGTCCCTCCATTGCTAAGAGGATGTCCTGGTTTACAGGGTGTCTGCTGCTTCTGGACTTAGCTCTGTGACCAGCATGGCTGGTGACCATGTGCAAGGGGTTGGGACCCCCTTGTATTCAGCACTGTACAAATACGGAGTAAGACATGGTCCCTGGAGAGCTTACAGGCCTACTGACATTGCAAGGTTTTGGCACTGTGGGAGATGGTCTGGGGTTTGGGTTAATGTCTCGTTTGGCCAGTCACTAGCTCTGAATCCTTAGCTGTTTCCATTGGTGACCATCCAGAGTGGTGTTAGGTGAGAGGCTGGTTCAGGATGAGTGAAGGGTCCATGTGAAGTCCGATGAATTTACACCTCTTGGGACCCGCCCTGGCCCATAGCTTGGTGCAGCGCAGGGGAGGAACACCCTCCAGAAGGAGAACCCCAGAACACAGCAGCCTTTGTAGGAGCAGTCAGTTTGGAGCAGGAGACCTTGGCTGGAAAGTGCTTGTGATGTTTTCTAGAGCAGGGTTCCTAAACACTTTCCCTTGAAGCACTGTGGCCCACTCTTAACGCTTCCAGAGGAAAATTATTCACTTTAATTATTGCATACATATAAGCAATGTCTCCTGGCCTCTGCCTCCCCAGGGATGTTGCGGGAACTGAGGACCTTGCTGGTGCTTGTCACTGGTGGCAGGCCTGGCATGTTCTGCTCAGCCCTGGGACTGCCACAGCACCAGCTCAGCCCACAGGGCCCAGTTATCCTGCAACCAGTGAGAGAATGCCTCCTACTCCAGTGTGGCGGTGGTGACGCCAAGGCAAGTTTGGTCTAAGATGGAAGGTACTGGTGACAGACGCCTCCGGGAAAGGTGGGGGGGGGGGGGGGGGGGGGGGGGGTTGGGCTATGGCAGTGGTTCCCAACCTGTGGTCCACGAGGGTACTGCAGGTGGTCTGTGAGTGTGAGGAGGAGATCATTAATGCAGGTAAATATAGTATGATGAGTTCAATATGTTTCTGAGTGAGTGTAATAAATTATTAGAAATAGCTGCATTTCTAATACCCCTTGATATACAAGTTTGACTCCTGTCAGCCATAGGCTATTGTAAAAATGTTTAAAATGGTTTGTTTACATGGTGGTCCACAAAAGCTTTCAATGGGAATGTTGTAGTCCACATAAAGGGGTTGGGAACCTCTGGGCTATGGCATATGAAGGGTTAAGGGTGCTTCAGAAGGGGAGGGGCAGCCATGTGGCAGGGAGAGTGGGTTGGGGGAATCCCAGATTTGGGTGAAATGGGCCAGGGAGTCCCCAGTTGGCTGAATGAGTCTGGCTACCACCAGCAGCGTCATGCTTTAGCTAGCAAGGGGTGGCTGGCTGACAGGGTAGGCACTGTGCCCAGCCTGCAATGGAGGGTATGGCTCCTAACACAGATAGTGGAGATGGGAGGGGAGAAAGGAACAGATGTGTGCCTGAGGAAGGGGACTCCCTGGTTCCCCACTGCAGAGCAGCATGCCCATGACCGGTCACTGGCAACCCACATGGAGGGGTCAGCTCAGTGCATGGGGTGGAGGGAGATTGTCAGATAATCTCTACTGCAAAATAGCAGCAACCACATACCTGCAAGCCAGACACTGAGAAAGAGGGAGGAAACCTAGCTGTATCTCTGCTGCTCCTCTGCCACCCAAAAAAATCTCTCTTAGACTCATAAACTCTAAGGGAGGGGTCTCAAACACATGGCCTGTAGGTTGCATGCGGCCCCTGAAGCTATTTCCTGTGGCCCACAATGACCCTCTCATTACCAATATTTGCAATATTGTTGTATAAAAAGGTTTCAGTGATGTGGCCCTTGGGCTAACATACTAATCCTGATGCGGCCCTCGTGGTGATTTGAGTTTTGAGACCCCTGCTCTAAGGTCAGAAAGAACCAATATGATCATCAAGTACTTCCAACCTCCTGCACTATGCAGACCACAGAACCTTAACCACCCTCACCCCCTACAATAAATCCCTAACCTCTGACTGAGTTATTAAAGTCTTCTAATAATGATTTAAAGACTTTTAAGATACAGAGAATTGTCCAGCGTTGTCATGCCCCATGCTACAGAGGAAGGCTCTTCCAGACCTGGCCCCCCCCAGACTTCCCCTATACCAGCTCACCATGGCAGGGCAAGTAGGTGGGGCCATGCCCTGGAGTGGTGCTGACAGGTCAGGGTCAGGAGGGTGGTGGAAAGAGGCAGTTTGGGAGGGCAAAACCCCTTTGCCCCTTCCCCCATCTCCAGTCCTGCCATCGGACCAGGACTGCTTTATGATCCACGGTTAGAGAACCACTGGCCTGTAGCACTACAAGACTGGTCTAGCGCACAGAGTTCTGGGCCAGGCAAACTCCTAGTGCCAGGTATTTAAGCCCTACTTGGATTCCTCTGCACATCTGTTACAACCCAAGAGATTGGTGAAGAAAGGCTCTAATTTGTGTATGTACTGGTGGGTTCAATCCCATTGACGCTATCCTCTAGCATTTTCCTAGGTGTGCATCTCTTGGCAGTGAAGAGATAAGAGCTTTATGGGGGAGGAGAGGCCAGGGTCTGCAGAGCAGGTTGGGGGAGGACCTGGCCAGCGGGGAGCAAATGCCAGTGATTGTGTGAGACACTGACAAAGGAGCAAAGGTGTTGATACACTGTGCAGGAACATGGGCTGGTCATAGAGCAGACGTGGCCAGACTGTGGCTCAGGACCCACATGTGGTTCTTGAATGAAGAAGCATGGCTCGTGGAAGAACGTTAGCAAATCAATTTAGTAGGTAAAAGTATATGGCTATGTGCTGCACGGCTCTTGAAGGTTTAATAATCGACTTGTGTAGCTCTTGAGTTCCATAAGTTTGGCCACCCCTGCCATAGAGCCTAGGGAGCAGTGAATGTGTTGTCAGACCCTTGCAGCTTAGGATGAGACACTTCACTGTGGTGGATTTGAATGGGGAGCCAGTGCAGTGGTATGAAAAGGGGGAGGTGTGATCAGAGCAGCATATGCTGGGGATGAACTTAGCTGCTTTTTGGATGACTGAGAACACAGCGTAGTAGTGTAGGTCCCATTGGGTACTGGGACTTCGTGCCCGATGCCAGCTGATGCCCCCCCCCCCAGGACAAAGGGGAAGAGCTATTGGGTCTGGGACTCACATACAAAGGACAAAAAAGCGGGGGGGACGGGGGACGGACAAAACAGGCTTGGGAGTCAAAGGGTCAAAACTAGGGAAACTGAAGGGGACATGAATCAGAGAACTTCGGACAGTGCCCCCTGCCTCCTGAAGGTGTTGAGGAAGCCAGAGAACTCGGCCCAGGGGAGCTCTGCCCAGAAGTGGGCATGGGTAGAGGGGCCAGAAATAAGTCCTACAGTCACAGAGCACGTCCCCTCCCTAGTATTAGTGATTGCCACTTGGCCATCACCAGGAGGAGGTCTCACCACTTAGTGTCAAGGCAGGACATGAGAGTGAGGATGTGAAAAAGAACGGAGCATGACCGTGTACAGACGTGCCCTTGGTGTGGCTTGAAAACAAACCGACTGCTAGTCCAGAGGACCAGTGGTGAGGGGCTGGGAGAGGTGCCCTCCCACAGGACTTGCTCAAGGTAAACTCAAGAAGTGGGCTGTAAAGCTGCCATCACCTCCTGAAGCACCTGTGTGTGTGTGGGGGGGGGGGGGGGGAGTAGGGGGATGTTGAAGGGTGGTGAGCCCCATGTTACTCCAGGAAGGACAGTGCTGATGTGAGTCTGTCCACCTGTTTGCTGGGCGGCCGCACCACAGTGTAACAAAGTAAGAGAGCTGCTAGGACAGGGGTCTGCAGCCTGTGGCTCCAGAGCTGCAGGCAGTTCTTTGGCTGCCCCATTGTGGCTCCAGGCTCTCCTCCTCCCCTTCCCCCCCTCCTGCTACTGGGGAACCTGTGGGTGGCCTGTTTCTGTTTCCAGGCCCCCTGTGCCACTGGGGGACATTGTGAAGGACCCACCCCCAGGGTGCCCTGTGGCCACCACCCTGGCCCAGCATCCACCACCAAGAGGCTACACCCATTGCAGCTCTCAAAACATTTGGTTATTGAAGGAATTCTTAAAACAGGCTCTTCTTATCTTCTGGGTTGCTGACCCTGTCCTAGAATATGCAGGGATTGCTAGGAAAGGCTTTGGCTTCTTTGGTTTCCTCCTTTCCTGCTGTTGTTCAGTCTCCCAGTTGCCTCCTTCAGTGTTTTGTTTCTGAGGATGGGTAAGAACATTAGTTTCTGGTGAGTCACTTTTCCATAGTCTTGAGTTGCATTGCCCATGGGGTGAAAGCTGTGGAGCCTGTAAGATGGGCTTGGACTGTCTTAATTTCATAATACATCTCAGGGTGGGGTAGGGGCTCTGGTTTCCCTTGAGCGAGTGGAGCTGTTTCCTCTTGGAGTAAGAGGAAGTTTCTCTAAGAGCAGGGGTCTCAAACTCAAACCTCTATGAGGGCTGCTTGCGGACTAGTACATTAGCCTGAGGGCCACACCACTCACACCTTTTCATACAATGATATTGCAGATATTGGTAACTAATGTTGTTGTGGGCCACAGGAAGTAGCTTTAGGGGCTGCGTGTTTGAGACCCCTGTCTAAGAGGAACTTCCTGGGTGTCTTAAGCAGAATGAAGCAGCTGCCTCTTTCTGGGAATTTGTGATCTGAGAAGTCTGTCTCTGTGCAGTGGGTGGCAGTGCTGTGTAATGGTTGTAACAGGGGCCTGCCAGCAGGGAGTCCTGTCTTCTATTCTGACTGCTGTGTGATCTGCAGCAACTGCCTCTTTGCCTCACTCCTCTCTTCGAAAGTGGTTTGAGATCCTCGGCCAGGAAAGGTACATGTTCACTGCACACACACACCATTTCTTTTAGTTACTAAGGTCACCAGTGCGAAAAGTGAAGTCTGTCCTAGGATTTCATCTGCTCCTGACGCGCTTTGAAGGGGTTGCTCTGCAAAGGTTGGAACAAACACCCAAGGAGTTAATCAGGAATAGCTATTTCAGAATAACTCCCCTCACAGACGCTCCCTAAGTGGGGCAGACAGAGGGTTGCAGGGCAGGTGAATAACTCGCACTGTTCCAAATGTGAAGTAACTCTCCATTGCAGGTGATCAGTTCAGGATGTTGTCTTGTGGGGGTGATCTGGAGCTCGCAGATGAACTGCTGGGAAGCAGATCTCTAGGTCACCAAAGTAATCACAGTCATGAACATTGATGGGCTGTCTGTGGGCTCTCTCTGCAGGACCTCTTAGAGATGGACCCTCCCCTCCAGGTGGTCTGTCTGGGGTGGGGCAGGAGTGTGTGTAGAACCGACAGTACTGTTGTCTGGAGCCAGCAGTCTGCCCTGTGGCTGTGGAGACCCTCAGTCTCCGGGGCTGTTGACTGGAGCCCTTGCACTGGCACCAGTTGGGTGAAGGGGCCCGGGACAGGTCCCTTGTGCTGGATAAACAAGGGAAGAGTGTTGTAGGAGGTAACTGTCCTTGACAGACCCACATTTGCAGCAGAGTGAGGGCTGAGGGGAGGGAGAGTTAGGGTAACAAAGGAAGCTGAGGGAAGACCTTTCTCAAACCCTCCAAAAGCTGGTGAGCTGATTCCAGTGCTTCCCTCTGAGTATGGCAGAAGGTGTAAGGGGCTGTCAGTCCTGTGGGGACAGGAAATGCAAGCTGGCTCTTGCAGGCAGGGCCCAGTTGTCTCTTATCAGCTGCAGAGTTAATGGCCTTGTTGATGACAGCTGTGTGAATCTGGAGCTGTGGGGACTGTAGGGTGACAGCAGACAGTGACGGTGTGGAGGGCAAGCTTCATCCCTGGAAGTTGCACCATGCGAACAGATGGGAGCAGAAGCTGGGTCCAGGATCTGTGAGGATTTTCTCTCTAGGCTTCTGTTTTGTGTGGGAACCATTCAGGTGCCCAGTGGCAGCGCAGGTCCCAACCATCTGGATTTCTGAGCTCAGATTCTCCATTACAGCACGCTGAGGAATTCAGAGCTGGCACAAACACCCCGTGCATACTACATGCCAGCTCCAAGGGGCAAACAAATTGTATCGGCCTAGCAAAGAAATCCCAACCCATCTCCTTGCTGTGAGAAATTCTTCTTTCTGCCTCAGTGCACTAAGAGCAGGACATGGCAGGTGCTGGAACAAGTGCCTGGGGTTCCCTGGCAGGGGACGCTGGTGTTGCAGCATTGGGTCAGACGTGTTCTGACATCTCTGGAACGAATCTGGAGAGCAGTGCAGAACTTTGCTCCACCCATGGAGGTATGGCTGGCATAATAAAAGCTGTGCTTTCCATCTGACTTTTTCTTGCACTGTTGTTTGTGGCCTCTGACTGGGGAGGGTGGGCTTGGAAACTGATTTTCTTTCAGAGTAGCCACAGTGAAATCTGCAGCCATTACAGACTTTCTGTTAACAGGCTTTATTGCCGTTCAGTCCAGTTTTTAAAGCCTGGATTTGATCTCGTGTACTGCCCATTACGGGTGTAGCACAGTAAAGATTTGCCTTGCATACTCAGAACATTTAAAAACCCTTGCCTAACAGCATAATGGTACATGTGTTCGGGGCCTGTAGAAAAGTCTGGTTCTTTTTCAAATCTTGTTAAGTTCTAGGTTCAGGCTTGTTTTGTGGCAGCGAGTTTGACAGGTTAATGATGGTTTTGCGTGTGTTGAAAAGAAGAGGATTTTTTTTTTAAACCTTTCCTTTCCTTTTCATTGAATGTTCCATTGCTTGTGTATAGAGAGGGTAAACAGGAACACCTGATATATCTTTTCTTTGCCACTCCTTATCTCGTATAGCGTCTGTTTCCTCTTAGTCATCTTCTTTCTGAACTGACATCTTCCAGAGGGGTAGCTGTGTTAGTCTAGTTCAGCAAGACCTATGAGTGCCACAGGACTCCTTATTTGCTTTTCTGGTCTGAGCAGACCTCTTCTCTTTTGGGTTTCTCCTCAAAGGCTAGTCTCTCTCTAGTCCGCTGCTGTTCTGAAAATGATGATGGTAATTTACAAAATTCACAGCAACTTGCAGCATCTCCATTCTTATAGCAAGTAAATGATAAACGCTTTGGGTCATGTTAATTACATTCAGGGTTTCTGGTTTTATACCTAAACCTCTGATTCCTGAGACCAGTAAGGTGAAACTGTCATTCTACAACAGTAGTTTATATCAGGCTGACACATCTGTCACTTTCCACTAGGTAATCTCTAATCACACCCATGGGGGATGGGAGACCACTAGGATGAGTATATGAATTGCCAGTAGGATGGGTTTTCAGTTATATCTTCCACCTTCATGTAGCCAGCAGGTTTTCCTGTCCTTGCCGATCACATGCAGCTTGAGTGGCTGAGGTCCTAGCACTCAGTGTGTGCAGATGGCAGAGATCCGAAGTTGTAAAATGCACGTTCAGGAGACCTGTGATCGTGGGCACCAAGTGAGAAAGTGTTTCTAGCACTAGATAGCAATGAGAGCTCTTTTCTCTGGGGATAGCTTTCCACTGTGGATGTCCAAGTGCTGCTGGCACTAAGGAACTATGCAGGTGGCACAAGTCACTGCATCCTTCTGTGCTCTCATGCCCCCAGATAGGATTAGCAGCAGTGATAATGTTAGTCTTTGTGGCTGGGTGAAAATAGGACATTACATTTTATCACTTAGTGAGTCAATGAGCTTTAGGGGCCTTTGTGTGCCTGGCTTGCCAGGTGCAGGGGACAGCCTGCCTCCTTGGGGAGTTTGTGCCGTGATGGAGCCACTGATGACACTCTGCTTCACTGGCCGTCTGTGGTGCTGATAAGCTTTGGTTGGCTGCTCTTTTGATCGGATGTGGTGCTATGCCAGCTGCAGAAAGGACATAGTCAGAAAACCCCAATGAGACTTCATGGACCTCACGTTTAGCTCCAGTTAGGGTGAGGTTTGTCGTGGGCCTCCCATGTGTGTCAGTTGTAATCACTGTGGCCCAGCTCCAGGAAGGTCTGGCAGAGCCTGCTGGAGTGGGTGTTCTGGAGCACATAGGCAGCAGAATGGGTGCCAAAGATGAGGCTTGTATGTGTGGGACCAACATGCATTGACAAGATGGTGGCATTTCATCATGGTGTTGAGAAGTACTTGGAGACCAGGTGTGGAGTAGATTGGTTCCCATTTTAAGTCACTGACATAATCAAGAGTGGGTATGGCTCCCCCTCCCACCACTCAGGAACCAGCTCTGTCTGGAAGCTCTGTATCTGCACAGTTGGACTCCCTGGGTCCCGAAGCCGTCACTTTTGGAAATATCCAGGGCCACCTGTACTTGCCAGTGATCCCCATGTAAGAAATCCAAGTGTTTGTTCCACCTTTTCAAGGTGTGAAACAGGACTGGTTGATCAGCCCCAAGTGACTGGTGGCATGGGAGCTCAGTGTGGACATGATGGAGCTGTGCAGTTTGGGTATTGCTGGAGTGGTTGGTCAGAGATCTTTGAAAGAGCCTCTCCCACAAGCAGGAGCCTTTCTCACAGGGCAGGTGTCTCCAGCTTAGGACCCCGGTTGGGCCAGTGCTGTTCAGGGTGAAGGAATGCATATGCCGAGGCAAGCTCCTTGCTGAGCCAAGCTCCAGCAGTGTGTTGCACAGCATAAAAACATGCGATGCTCTTTCAGCCTGTACCGTTACCTGTAATGATGCTAGAAATCCATACCAGAGCCATTTCACTGAGCTATGCTTCCAGCTGCATCCTGAATGAACATGGCTGGCTCCTGAACTAGCACCTGGTGGGAAGTGGCAGGCGTCCGTTGGCTGGAGCATATGGTGCTGTGCATTTTATCCATGTGGGCTGCCTGGGCTGGTCCTGGTCATATGGGACTTCAGTCTGGCCAGATGGTGGCTGTGAACTGGTCCAGTGTGTCGCTTGGCTGTTGCCACGTCCAGTGCTCTTCTTGGGTTGGCAGGTTCTGTGTGGATCAGTTTAAACCTGTATTAGCTAACTCCTTTTAACTAGTGGGTTTTGGCTGGTGTGACTGGGGGGGCTCAACACCTGTTCCAAGGTGCAGTGCTGACCACTACCGGCTGTCTCCTTTGCAAAAATGCTGCCCCTGGGGAAGCAGTGTATTAACATATTTCTGGTCACCCTACCTATGTTCCTAGTCCAGAGGCACCAAGTTTCTTCATTGCTATGCCTTGATCATCTCCAGGTTCAGAGGTCCCATGCCTGTTGTCCTGCAAAGCACAGTTTCTTAGCTTACTTTCAGGTGTTACCTTTAACAGAGATGTCCCAAACTGGCTGTGTTTTCTGATGTTGGGGTCAGGTGTTAACCCAGCCTTGGTGCCAGTCCTCTTTGATTCTTGGCCCCTTTACGTCTCTGCAGGTGTGCTGCTGTGTGCACCGATTGAGGCATGCTGGCTCTTTCATGTGAATTACCTTCAACGGCTGCTGGTGGCATCTTGGCAGCTTTGCAAAGCCTGAGCTGCTCTCAGGAGCAGGCAGCTGACTTCTGTGCAGGTTCAGAGGTATCTGCTCTCCTGGTGTTGGCACCTGGCTGGGAGTTCCCCTTGTAGAGGAGTTGGGTGTGTTGTCCTGCTCCTCCCACTCAGACACCAGAGTCACCACTGCTTTCAGCTGGTAGCTTGTTTCCAGCAGTGTGTCTGCTTTGAGCTAAGCCTGCTGCTGGGAAAGGCTTTTGGATCCCTCTGGAATTCCTCAGCCATCTTCTAAATTCTCTCAGTGGCCTTTGGGGCTTCATTTTCTCTCTTCTTTCCCCGCTCAGCAGCCTGTGCGATTTTCTGGGTCAGCTGTGGTTGACTCGCATCTGAGCCCCAGCGACGGGTGTCCCTTGTGGTGAAGAGACAGGGTGCTGGTGTAGTAAAGACACAGGGGGCTCTTCGTTGAGGCTGCTGGACATACGCAGGCTGCCTCTAGCTTACAAACGTGTGCTGCATAGTCATCATTCGTGCTGCCTAGATCCTTGGCTGGAGGAGGTAATCTTTGCTGTCTGGGTTGCGCTCACAGAGGTTAATAGCATAGGCTCAGGAGCCCCAGCAGGGAGGGTAGCGTCAGTCTCACTATACAGAGGGGAACTGAGACATGACATGATTTGCCTGAGGTCACCCGGGGAGTCTGTGACTGAGCTGGGAACTGAACCCGGATGTGAGTCACGAGCTGTGAAACCTGCCTTGGGGGACCTGCAGGGTCTGTTACCTCACAGCTGCGTGGAGCCTGGAGGAGACTTTAAAGTGCAATCTGAGGGGGTGGTGGTAGGGCGCTACCTTGCGCAAACCTCCTGCCTGGAGAGCTGGCTCTTGAACCAGCCTGGCTGCCATTGAGGAACAGGGTGTTATGTGAATGAGAGAGAAGCTCTCAGCCCTGGCTTTGTGTGGCCTGCTGCTTGCTGTTCACATTGTGGCCGGCCCCAGCTGTGTGTGGTTCCTGAGCCTGGCAGGAGATTCATGGCCAGTGCCGAGGATGCAGTGTCATTACTTCCCATGGTGAGACTAATGAGTGCCTGGCTCCTTCCTTCCCCATGTCAGGCCCCATTCGGATGCTACCTGCCTGAGGCCTGGGCAGTGACTTGGCTGGACGAAAGAGGTGGGCTGAAAAGCCGTGTTGCTGAGAGAAGACACAAGTATTAGGTGAATTCAGGGATTTATCTGATTCTACCTCTAGCCCATTTCTCAGCTTTGGCCAGGTCTTCCCAGGACCTGCCCTGGGCACCAGCTACCTGTTTGTCAGTCACCTCTCTGGAGGGAGGCATCCTTCTCCTCCTAGCCCCCAGATACTCTCTCTCCCTTGCTTGTGTGGCGCTCTTCTTTCTCTCTGTTCACCCAGCCTAAAGCTGATGCTCCTCCTGCTTTCCCCTTTCTCTGGACAGCTGATAAATAAGGCTTCACTGGCCCCAGTGCAGAGTGAAATATGAAATCCCATAAAGCCGCCTTGCTCATTAGCGGGGTCTCAGCGAGCTGCTTATTATGCACCCTGGCGTAATGCAGATTACGAATGCGACCAAACGATAATTAGCTGAGCTGGAACTGTAATTAAACCCTCCTGCGCTGCACTGTGGTTTCTGTTGCAAAGTGGAAGGAAGCTGAACGGTTTCAAAACCCACAGGTGCCCTTTCTTTCCTTTGCCACAAAAACAAGCGTTCGGGCCCTGCTCCCAGCACTGACTAGCAAATGGCTCGGGGCCACACGCTTCCCCTCCTCATGTGCTGTTTCTGCTTTGCCTGCTGTTGGCAGCCAACTTGAGTCAGTCGCACACGGTTCTTCTCTAGCTATTTCACTGCGGGGACTTGTGTTAATTTGTAAATGGATGGGAGTTGGAGCCAGTCCCTTCAGCTCATGCTGGGGGCTCTGGCAGAGGGGTTTTCTGGAGTGCTCTGCTTTCTTGGGCCCCTTCCCTGCATCCTAGCTTTTCCCAGGGACTTGCTAATTACTTTGGATTTGCTGAGGTGCCCCCCTCTGCTTGTGTGGTCCAGTTGGTGAGGACCAGCACCCCCTCTTGGGTGGAGAAAGCAAAATTCTTTAGTTTCACATTGTTCCTGGAGAGTAGGCTTATGGGACAATGACAGAAGGAGTGTGGGCAGCACAATGTGGGGCATGGCTGTCTTTCTCAGAGTCAGTGTGAGGAAATGAAGACCAAGTACCTGGCTCCTTAGGGATCTGGTGTGGTCAGTAGGAAGCCAGTTTGCTGTAGTAGCCCACAGGGGAGACGAGGTGCAGATTTTGCTGT
The DNA here is from genome assembly GCA_007922195.1 of Podocnemis expansa. NCBI lineage: Eukaryota > Metazoa > Chordata > Testudines > Podocnemididae > Podocnemis > Podocnemis expansa. The sequence goes on along the minus strand of ML681971.1, from coordinate 64,542 downwards.
TGAGTGGGAAGAGGTACTGCTGAGGAAACCTTGGGATTGTCTTTAATGTGTATCATGCTAAATTCACTCTGTGCTGGCAAAATCACAAGGCACCAGGCTTTATGAAGGTCTGGAGTTGGTTCTTTGGCCAACATGTGGTGAACTAGTACATTTTATCTTTGCCCCACTGTGTTTGGTGATCTATTCTCTGCCTTGGAACACCTGTCACTCTTCCAGGAAGTCACCCCGACTCTGGTGGCAAAAAGATTGGCCCCTTCCATTATTCAGCCTGAGGTCAGGACAGCTGAGAATTCAAGGGAACTTTGTAGAGTGCTGGTCGATAGGAGAATTGCACATGTCTCTAAAGTTGGGCTGGTGTGTGGGAGCTAGGGCCCTACAGTGGTGGTAGTGTAGGGGTGGTGCTGGACCTGGTATGGTAGCCAAGGGTCAGCATGTAATCATCCATGCCAGCCAGCAGATCCATAAAAAGGCAGGCTTAGCAATGGTCTCTCTGTGTGACAAGCAGAGAAGGATAACGCATTGGCAGCTCTTCAGGGAACCAAACTCATCTCAGGAGTCTGAACTTTGTGTAGCTGTTGACAGTGGAGTGCTACAAACAGTGATGCCTTTATGGTTAGAAACGCCTGTTGGGCCACCTCCAGCAGGCAGGGGGAACCTCCTGGCAAGTGACTTGGAGACCTTTGCTTCCTGCCTCTCCCTGGCTCGAGACTGCAAACCTGGCACGTCTCAACAAGCAGCCAAGCTTGCCTTGGTGCTGTCTCCTGGCACTGTCCTAGGGAGAGTGCAGGACCAGGCCAGGCAGTGTGGCTTGCAGGGGATCTCTTGGCTGAGTTTGCTGCTGGGTGCTGGAGAGGTCTTTCCTTCAGCACCTTGCTTTGCAGATTCTCAGCTTGCTGGTGGCTTGCGTGGAGGCGGTTTCCTCAGTGTTTGCTGCTGCCTTGAGCTGCGCAGTATCTTACCGAGATCAGAAACCCTCCCTGGGGAGCTTGGCGTGACCAGCCAGCGTGAGCAGTGCTACAAATCCCTGTGGCGTGGGTACGGCTGGGAGCAGATTCAGTGCAGTGGGAAGGCAGCGTTAGCCAGAGCAGTGAAACACTCTGGGCACCGGAGATGTGGGCTGTACAAATCCCTAAGCCTTTCTTTGGCTGGCAGCCTGGATGGGGCACTGAAGAGAACCAGCCCTTTGGCTTTTCTCTGTCACATGGCTTGTCAGTTGGGCCACATGCTGACTGGTTCAGCGTAGCTGGGTGGGTGAGAATCTGCTTTATGGAGCTGGAGAGGACAGGAATGGGGACTGCCCCAGAGTCCTGCTGCAGCTGAGTTGCCTGCTTTCCATGCAGACCAGGAAGTGCAAGTGAAGCAAGATGACTAGAATTCCTCTTCCCGGCAGTCCTTCCTGTCCACACAAGAGTCACTGGGGCATCCTACGTAGGAAGCAGAGCTATAGCTGGTGTCAGGCTTCTGTCTGTCCTAGGATGGAGGACATTGGGGTGGAATGGGCCTCTGAAGGGTGCCAGCTGCCCCAGCGAACCTGGCAGGATTGTGATTCTTTCTGTCAGATCCAGGGGTGTTAATATCCAAGCAATAGACAGAGCAGTTGGTTGAGGAGACTGGGAATCCTGTAAAGCCTCTTGCCTTTGAAAGTCATTCTGAACTTGACCTTGAGCTCAGCAAGAGCTTCTTCCACAGGGCATCTGTCCCCAGTTGAGGACCCCAGTTGGGCCAATGCTCTCCTTGTGGTGGCACGTAGTTTATAGGCATGTCAGAGCTGGAAAAGACCTACTAGATCAGTGGTCCCCAAGCCTTTGAGTTGCTCTCCCATTTACCTGGTCTGTGTGCCCCCAGGAGCAGAGCTGGCTAGGCTGCTGTAGGTGTTGGGGTGGGACCCAGTGCCAGGAACAAATCCAGGATCCAGGCCCTGGCAAGGAGCTGAGGCCTGGATGTGGCTATGGGTGGAGGGGTGGGAGCAGAGCAATGCTGGGTGGTGCTCCCAGTCTGCCACTGTGGGGGCTGGCCCAGGCCTTGCCATGCTTTCCAAAGATTCCTTAGTGTACCCCCAGAGGCACCTGCCCCACTGTTTGAAGGCCTTAGCACTAGATAGTAGACCTTTGTTGGGGGCTATAGGAGCTGTGAACCTGCTCTGAGTAAACAGGCCAAGTGGCATAGTGGCTTCATGATGGGGGGCGTGTGTGTGTGTGAGAAAGACGTGATTTGTGTTCTCTGGGAAAATGGGAGGGGCCTTGCTAGGGTTTGCTTTCTCCCCAGTGATCACTGGTGTATTTCTCTTTCCCCACAGATGGAGTCTCCGGTCTCCACGCCTGCTGTTCTGCCCATGCATCTCCTGGTGCCCGTTGTCAGTAATGACATCTCATCACCATGTGAGCAGATCATGGTGCGCACTCGCTCCGTGGGGGTGAACACCTGCGACGTGGCACTAGCTACTGAGCCTGAGTGTCTGGGCCCTTGTGAACCGGGCACCAGTGTCAACCTGGAAGGCATTGTCTGGCAGGAGACGGAAGATGGTAAGTGCCCTTGGAGAGCTTGTCTGTCCTCTTCTGCAGCTGAATTGCTGGAACATGTCCCTCTGCCCCAGTGATTGTGTTTGTGGCCAGCTGTGCGGGCAGCCCTTGCCCTGGTGCTACTCTTCCAGGGCTAGTGTAGTGGGGTGTTCTTGGAGGGTTGTGCCTGGCATGGGAGGGGTCCAGCAGGCATGTCTTGAGGATCGCTACAAATCAAGTGACAGGAACAAGTGGAGGTCCATGCTGCATTAGATTATTGAGGCAGGTGAAGGAAATGCTCAGCGCCCAGTAGTACCGTTGCTTGAACATGCTCGTGGATTAAAGCAGAGAAAGGTGGGATTGCACCTGACTTACTCCCGCTTCCAGACTGAGTTTTGTTCATATCTGTGAGTTTCTCGCCCATGCACACACAACTAGTACGGCAGGGGACTCTGGCTGGATAAGTGACTCCCTGAGCTCCCAGATTAGGGCCCTCCATTTTTCCCGGAAAGGCCAGGGGATCCTTTTTCTGTTAGGCGCTGGTCTGATCTTGGTGCACAAGGCCTGGCTTTGCATTCCCAGTTCATGAGGGCTGGTGAGGCTTAGCTGCCATTGGACCGCTTCCAACACCTCTTCTGTCCCTGATGATTTAATAATTCAGCACAGATGCCTGCGGGCATAGGAGGCACAAAAGCAAGCCTGTGCTTGTCCCTGATGTTCAGCCCATTTGTTGTCAGTGCTTTCCCCAGTGGAGGGCTGGAAGCTCAGTTTTCATCTTTAGCTGCCCATGTAGTTAATGAAAATCGTGGAGGCAGTATGATGAACCCAGGCCAGATCTGTGCATGTGGCGGTACCATGGGTGAGGTTTAATGGGGCTGAGGGTGCTTGTTCCACAGGTGCTGAGAAGGAGAGCCAAGGGAGCAGGTTTGGGCAAAGAGACCAAAGTAGGTGTTCTCCTCAGGCTAGGCTCCAGGGTGTCTCATGATGGAAACCATACCACTGTCTGTTCGAGGGGTAGCAGCTATTCCTTGAGAATTCCTGTCTGTGTGCACAGGAGCTCATCCTAAGTTACCTGCCCTTTTCCTGACTGCTCTTCCTGACTGTGTGCGGTGCTGCTGTGGGTGTCTGTCACCAAGCAGGATGCCAGGGTTTCCTTTCCCAGTATCAGGCTCTTGAAAAGATCTAGAAGCAGATAGCCCACTGCTGCATCTCCTTTACATTTGCCTGGCTCAGGAAATTTGGAGTGGCCTTTTTGAAAGTGTCTTTGTTGCTCATGAAGTGCTGTGTCCATTCACATGAGCAGCCACTGACTGAACATTGGGGTGGATGCCACACAGTGCTGACAGAAGGAAGCACCACAGTGCTGTGCCTTCTCTGAACTTCCTCAGGCTGCAAATTGGGTTGGAGAGCCCAAAAAACAAGTTTCCCTTTGAAACTCCAGCTGCCTTCTGCTACCAGAGGAGGCCAGAGATACATGGAGAACATCCTTTCACGTGGCACATCTGGTCCAAGCTGGAAGTGGGAAAAGAACCAGAGACACAGATAGGGAAGTTGATGTGGGGTGATGGGAGGAGTTACTGACAATCAGGCACCTTGGGGAAACTCATTCCTGGAAATGGACAAAGTTCCTCCTTACCTTTGTTACCTGTTTCTGCCCCTGCTTGCTAGCGTGGATCTGGAAGGGGTTGAGTACCAGGCACAGTCTCCACACACATCCTCCTACCTGCACTGTGGCTGTACTGTGGTGGGCACTAGTACAGAACCACTCTTTATTATCTCAGTCAATCATTACAGCTGAACTTAAACCTCAGTCTCTATGGGCAGACGTACAGTGCTGCTGTTCAGCCAGGTGTTGGCTGTTTCAGCATTGCTGGCAGAGGTTACAAAACACACCAACAGCTCATGTGTAATTTTGCTGGAGTTCATCACTGAGTGTCAATCTCCAATACCTAAAAAGATACGGAGGCAAAATAAGCTGTATCCCAACCTCCAGTACTGTGTAAAGATCATGGGTTGGCCCAGTCCCCTGCCATTTTAAAAAGTGTTACGGCCCATGGCCAAACACATGTAGCAACAGCAGAGCAGCTTGTTGGAATGGAGCATATTCCTATTTGGAGGAGAGGTGAGCCATGAAGTGGGTGGGAGTAGAAGAGTTCTGTGTTGTGTTGCCGTAGAGCCTGTGACTGGATGTTTGTCTGTCTGTCCATCCTTCCCAGGAGTAGTGATGCAAGAAACTAGCTCTTCCACCAGAGCTCCATCTCTCCCATTGCTCTTTGCTCATGTGAATGATTTGAAAGTTTCATTCCATTTGCAGAAAGGAAGGAATTGGAAGTGGCTTCCCCTTGTGTACCTGAGGAAGGAGGGAGCAAGCATATTGTAAAATTAAACCCCAGGGGCTATCTCCTTTATTAGCTAACCTTACCGGTGAGGAGGAGGAAGGAGTTACAAATCCAAGGGCCACGATTGTGGAAGTCAGCATGTGATGGTGGAAGTCTGAGCTTGCAGTGGTCAGCCTGTGACATAGCTAAAACTCACACAGTCAGTGCACATCTGGCTGCCTTTTCCATTCATACTCGTAGAATGGGATTGGGGAGACTAGGGTGAGAACACAGGGCTTTCCACTGCTGAGCCTTGATTTTTAAAGCACAGGTCTCTGGTGAGAGTCCAATCTGCTGCCTGTCAAGGTGTCACTCTGTGAAGCAGACTTGGCAAACAGTCTTTGTTCCCTCCTCTTCTCTCCTGTCCAGTCTGTGGACCGTGGCCTGGTCACCACCTGTGTGCTCTTATTGCTTCACTACTGCATATCTGGGATGCTTTCATTGCCTCGCTCTTCAGAAAAACCATCCTTGCAATGTAAGATCTCTTCCCTTGTGCCTCTCAAATTTATTTCCTATCTGCCTCTAGGATCATGACCCTCACTCTAGAAGAGTACAGAAGTCAGCTCCTGGGTCCCATAGATATGCAGGTGTCTTGTGCAAACCCTATAGCCAGCCTCTCACTGTTCATTCAGATCAGTGACTTGAAAAATCCACTCACCAATAACCTCTTTCCTGGTGCTTGAGATGGAGCTGTGGGAAGCCAAGGCTGCCACTTTCTGAAACATGTAAGGGAGAAATTAGGGATCCTTGTGAAGAAAATTGTTCCACTGAGTTCCTGAGTCTGGACAGCTCCAGTGCTGCTGCTGCTGCTTGACTCTGACAAGATTGGTTGGTTTCACTTCTGCTGTTGAGGTCCCTATGAGCAACCCTGAAACTGAGAAATAGGAATTCCCTTTCTGGGGTCAGGAAAGCTGTGAGCAAGGCAAGACTGGAACTATTCCCAGGGGAGGGGTACATAAAAAGAGAGTCTGAAGCAGGGATGAGCAGAGAAGCGCCAACTTCACAGCAGCAGCCAGAAGGCAAATGACCCTCCCCTTCTTCTCCTCACCCTGCCCTATGAATTGTCGAGAGGCAGGGGGCGGAAGGGCAGGGGAACAGATGGAAGCTCCTGTTCCTTTCCAGGCATCAGAGGAGGGGAAGTTTATCAGACCCCTTGAGCAACCTCCAGGGGCAGTGGCCTGGTAGAAATCTCCCAGCAGGGGAGAGTTGTGTTTGGGACAGGGTGTCTCATTGGGGTGTCTTCCTTATACTCCCATGAGACTCTGCAACTCTTTCCTAGCAGTGTCCAGTGTCTGTGGAAAAAGGTCCAAGCCATGGTTGCAGCACACAGCTTTTGCAGATAGTCCAGAGCTGCTGCCAGTGGCCTTCTGCTCCATACAGGAATTATCAGCTGAGGTATACCTGCTGCTGATTGCCAGAGCCTGCTGATTAGTGGCACCTCTTTCCTTTCTGCTCTCCTTTTCAGTCTGGGCTGTTCGGCAGCCTGCCTGTCCTGTCCTTCCGCATTATCCCTTCTTTTGTAGATATTGTTTCAGATCTTGCCTTCAGGCGTTCTGGATTTTGGCCGCTTTTCTATTTTTAGTCCGCCCTAATTCAGTGAACTCGTGCAAAGATTCTTCCCAGCCTAGCTCTGCCTGGTTCCTGCTGCGTACCTGAAAGTCAGAGCTCCAGTCTCTGTGTCCAAGCTGGTCCCAGACTTTAGTGCAGCCTGGTTCTAATCAGTGCTTCCCCACAAATCTTGAATGGAGCTGTCCCTAAGAAAACACTGCCTCCCTTTCCCAGCCCACAGTGATGGGGTGCACTACAGCACTGCTGTAGGGTCAGAAGACACACTTTGCCTACATGATGACTGAGGCCGAGGCTTACCAAATGCACCGGATGTATCTTGAGTGACTGTTCGCTGACCCCAGATGTAGAGGGAGAAGCGACAGTCACTTGCCCCCCTGCTGTTGGGTGGGGCAGCATCTCTCCATCTCTTCCCCTTTTATTTTCTTGGTCAACCCCCCCCCCATTTTTTTATTTGTTTATTTTTTTAATTCAGCAGTTTCCAGCTCAGGAAACACTCTGGGGCTGTACTCCTAGTGCTATGCTCACCTTAACACCAGCAGCCACAGAGTGGGGGTGGGGCTTCAACGGTACAAAGCTGCATCTGAAGCTAAAGTTCACAGCTTAAAATATCAATCATCCCGTGGCGTGCAGAAAGCATGTGATGTCTGCTACTTGGCTCTGTGACAGAAGGGTTTGTGCTAACAGCTGAACTGGTGTTTCCGGCTTCCTTGCACTGTTACCTGAATGGAGTTGATAGATTGTTGTATGGTGGGGCTGTTTTATGCCTGGATGCAGACTGGTCTAACCAGACTGGGAACAGCAGACACGAGGATAGGAGAAGGGCCTTGTGTGCTGAGCAGTTAGTCTGGGACGTGATGCCTTCTCCTTATACCTTGTGAGCAGCATTCAGACTGTTTCATTCTCTCTTGCTGAAGATGGTGCTGTGAATTCTCAGCACTTTCTGTGTGTGGATTCCGCCCCATGCCTTTTCCAAATGAGTCCAGGAGCTTATCTACTGTACAGCACTGCTACTGTGCCACTTTTTGAAGATGCTGTCTATGCTGATGGGAAAGGTTTTCCTGTTGGTGTATCTACTCCACATCCCCAAGTGACGGTAGCTAGGTCGATGGAGAAGTCCTGTGCCTACATAGTACTGTCTCACTAGGGATTAGATTGCTATTGCTGCTGCATTGTTCAGAGGGTGTGGATTTTCCACCCCACTGAGCAGTGGGGTTCTACGTTCAATGTCTGTGGTGCAGACCATGCCATAGTATAGGAGCCTGAGACCCAAGTGTGAGACAGTGCCATCTGCGTCCTCATGGAGTTAGGTGGGTGTAAGGCTCTGACTTGGTATGACAAGTCCTGGAAAAACTGGATTTGTATGTATGGGCCCCTCAGTAATCTCACCCACCAAGGACTTCTTGCACACCCGAAGCGTCTGACCACATGTTCCTGAAAAGTGGGCCACTTCCAATCTGAGCAGATTAACATCCTGTTGTGCAAACCAGGCAGAGGGAATTTCAGCTCATCCAGTCACAGAAGTTCCTCCTTTTTTTCCTGTGGGTTGTGATCACAGCTGGTTGTCTGGGCACTGTGTGGGTGAACTTGTGGCTGGAATAGACTTTTCGAAGTATTGCTTGGCCCAAAGGAATGGGGGCATGCTGCAGATGGTGCTGGCTGCCTTGGAGGGACAGTAGCAAGTCTGTGATGGTGGAAAGAGGAGGGGGTGTTTTGGCCAGAAGAACTTCCCCTGAGGAGGGATGGAGGGCACCTCGCTGCACCTGTGCAAGGCCTGCTGCATGGAAATCCTGCATCAGTTCCAAAAGGATAAAAGTTAGTATCAATCCTGCTGGGATGTGAACCTGGGGTTCCAGGGCACAGTTTTAGAACTGGTATGTAGACATTCAGCCTTCCCCTCCAGCCTGCATTGGATCCTGCTGTAGGAGGGGATCTGTATGAAAGAGCTGAGAGGAAACGAATTACTGGCAAAGCAAGGCAGGGCCTTTGTCAAGCCACTGAATGGCCATAGTTTACTCTGTGTCTGATGGCAACTTTTTGGCTTGGTTTCATTGCCGAGAGTTTAGCTTTGTGTGAAGCATGGGTCTGTGGTTCACAGCACTCCCCTACCCGCCATACGCCAGTGGCTGGGCTTCACCTGATGAAAGAGTGGCCTGTTCCATTAGCTGCCCCATTGATATGAAGAATAAGCGTGAAGTCCCGTGGCACTTAAAAACTAACAAATTTATTTATTGCATAAGCTTTTCTCCCACGAAAGCTCAAATGATAAATAAATTTGTTAGTTGTTAAGTGCCAGAGGAGTCTCCTTGCTTGTTCTGCTGAACTAGACTAAGACGGCTACATCTTTGGAACTTGGCAACATGCAACCCGTTGATGTGGCTGTTCCTCCAATCTCTGCCTTTCTCCCTCCAAGGAATGTGTTGTGCTAAATGCCTTTCATGGGAGCAGCTGTCTTGGCAAGATCCAGAGGGGTAGCCGTGTTAGTCCAGTTCAGCAAAACAAACAAGGAGTCCTGTGGCACTTCTAAAGACTAACAGATTTATTTATTGCATGAGCTCTCGTGGGAGAAAATCCCACTTTGTCAGACGCTTTGAAGATCTGATTATAGTAGAGAGCAGCACTCATCAGCTGCTGGCTTTCGTTTCCCTCTCAGGTACTTAACTTCACCTTTGTCCCCTCCCTGGCCTCCACGCACCTGGATGTGGTGGCCAGGGCCCAGCCAGCTCCTGCCACTGACAATTCCAGTGCTGAGCCATGGCTAATCTCAGCTTCCTTTGGAGCCAGAGCAAACCATTGTCTGACATGCAAACCTTCCTAGCAACAAGGATCACCGCATGGCAACAGCAGTTGCTGCACAAAGGCAATGTCAAACCCTCCTCCAGATCTCCCTGATCTGTTTGTTCTGAGAGGCAGGATAGAGTGTGAATGCAGGGGGAGGTCGCCTTTTCCCTTGTCCCCCCACTCTCTTGTAGGTTGCAATTCCGTTGAAGTCAGACAGTAGCTGCAGCCTGGGGCCCAGCTTTGACTCAGTGCCCCTGTATCACAGGATCTGCTATGGCAGGGCAGCACTTTAGAGGTCAGCAGTACAGGTTAATGCAGTCAGGAACACAGCTACTTGGCTGGACTGTGGATTTCTGTCAGATGCCCAGTGAACGTAACCCAGAGCTGTGTGATTTCTGAGCCTCTTGGCCCCACTGCTACTGGCTGCAGGGGTTGGTGAGGGGTTTCCTTTCTCGAGGGAGGGGTGCATAACCTTTTGGCTTTGGCTGGACCCAAAGGTCTGTTTTGTGGGCCTGAGAAATGGCAGAGGGTCCTGCTGTTTCAGGGAGACATGGGAGGCCTCCTGCCTGGGGAGAAGGGAGTCTCACAGAGATCAGTGCTTGGCCCAGTGCTGTTTAACATCTTCAGTGTGACCTGGGCATAACCCTAAAATCATCAGTGCTAGAGGCTGCAAGTAACACACAAACAGGGGAGTGGGAAATAATGACGAGGACAGGCCACTGATTTGGAGAACAACTGGGATTGGTTGATAAACTGGACACAAGCAGCCTATATTCATTTCAGCCCAGCTAAATGTCAGCATTTCCACCTGGGGACAAAGAATGCAGCTGTGCTTACCGGATGAGGGCCTCCTTCCTGGGAACCAGTGGCTGAAAAAATACTGGGGGTCATGGTGCATAATTAGCTGAGAGACTGTGGCGGAAAGGGTGAGGGTGACCTTGGGGTATGCAAACAGGGCAGGGTTGAGCAGGTTGGAGAGGTTTTTACCTCAATCTTTGGTGCTGTTGTGACAGCTAGAATTCACTGCCCAGCTGTGGTCCCAGAGTCCATGAAGGATGTGGATAAATTGGAGAGGGGTTAGCGAAGAGCCCCAGACTGATCAAAGGGTTAGAAAACTTGCCTGAGAGAAGGAGAAGGGGTGATTTGATACAGTCTGTGAGGACCTCCACAGGGAACAAATGGTGTCATCAGGCTAGCAGAGGAAGGTCAAACATGATCCACTAGGTGGAAGTTGAAGCTAGGCAGGTCCAGGCCTGAGATACCCCAGTGAGGGTAACTAATTGGAACAACTCACCAAGCGTTGTGATGGAATCTCCATCACTGGAAGTTTTGAAACCAGCAGTGGTCGTTTGCTCAAACACCTGCCCTTGGAGTGATGGGTGGCAGGGAGGGGGCAGGTTTCCAGCCTGCATTGTGCAGAGGGCAGGACAAGATGGTCCCTTCTGGGCTTTCAAATCTGTGACTTCTCTAAGCATGCTAACTGCGACCCTGCAGTGTGCTTACCTCGGGGACTGGGCTGGTGAGTAGCAGCAATATCCGCAGATGTTCCCTCTACCTGCTCTTCCCAGGTGAGGTAAAGGAGAGCTATGAGCGGTGAATGTGAGGGTGGGCTCTTACTGGGCCAGCCAGCAAGAAGGGGACCCTCTTCCAATGGACTACACCTGCACTTTTGTTGGTGTAAGAAATTAAAAATTGCACCCTGCCCTTGCTGCACCAGCTGAAGTGCCTAGCGAAGACCCAGCCAAAGCTATTGCTCTAGGTCAGGGGTGGGCAACCCCTGGCACATGTGCCGACAGTGACACCCAAGCCCCTTCAGAGCGGCATGCAGCACCCTCTGCAATACCACAGAAATTGCCACTCCTGCTACTGAAAGCCACTCTTGGAGGCTTGCTTCGGGTGCAGCTGGGACACAAGGGGTCACCCCATGCCTATGCCTCCATGTGACAAAGCTGCCTCGACTGGCTCCTCTCTAAAGTGTGATGCTCCCCAAAGGAGCCACTCTGGGCAGCTTCTTTCTGCAGCATCCCTGGGAGCCCTTGAAAGAAGCTGCTTCTTTTTGTGGCATGCCTGGGGACCCTTGTCCCCAGGCACACTGCCAAGATGAACCACGCTGAGCAACTTCTTTCCATGGCATGCCTGGGAAGTGCTCCCACTCCAGCCGTGGCCACTGCTGAATTTTCAGACAGCCGCCACATTTCTTTATCAGAGGGAGCTGCCAGCACAAGCTGATGGTCAGGGAGGAAGAACCAGCACAGGGATCAGCAAATGTTGCTGACCCCTGCTCTAGGTGTTGGGGGATAAGTAAAGGGGCTCTAAAGGGGTGGATTTGAACTTGAATTTTCTTGACACACCACAGAAGTTGCCCCCTCCCCTGCAGCGGGGTTGGAAGAGTCTGGCTGCACTGTGGTACTGATGTTTTGGGGATTCTGGCTCCTCTCTCTGGGTGCTCCAGCCTTACTCTCATGCCCTGAGGGCTAGTCTTGGCTAATGTTGCCACGTGGCTCTGACTGCTACTGAGGACGTGGCCATGCGGAGGTGTCAGGGACATCTCTCTTGGTCTTTGGGGTGGGCAGTGCCTGCCAGCCTGTGAGCCAGAAGGGGTGAGCAGACACCATCTTCCTTTCCTGGGCCGGTGGTTAGCTGAGGAGATTCTCCTGCTTGTAAATGGTGTCCCAGTGGGCCCGTAGTGCTGGGTGCTGTGCAGACCTGTCGTAAGAGAGACTTGCCTCAGGGAGCTGACTGGTTAGTAGATGAGGTGGTCAACAGGCAGGAGGGATGGCATTGCAGAGAGGATGTGTCATTCCCTGAGCACACAGCAAGTCATGGCGGAGCCACCATAAACCCCGGGTTTTCTTAGGAGGGCTCTTACCTAGACGAGGTACGTGTCTGCACACCTGTATCATACGGTCTCTCATGGGGTATCTCCTTCCAGTGGGCTCTGGCCCCAGATTTCATCTGCATGCCGCAGACTGGGCTGAAAGAGGCTCTGAGATAGCAGTAGTCACGCTCTAGTGAGGCTAAATGGATGCAGTGGCTCAGGATGCTTGGCTGGATTTCTCTAGATACGTTCTGCAGCCATCCCCGTGCCTTCCGTGACTGGGACATGTCACCTCTGCGTGTATGTGTGAGAGTGAGAACCAGGATTCGTCTGGGTTATGTGGCCGTCTGGAGAATCATCAGGTGCGTCTTTTCTAAGCCCTAGTCCAGTGGTTTTCAAACTTTTTTTCTTGGGGCCTAGTTGAAAAAAAATGATTTATGCTGTCAAGGCTGTTTCTCCACTCTGGCACTATGAGTGCAGAAGGTGGGGGCCTGCAACAGGCCTTAAAAGCCACTGGCCTTAAAGCCTGCTCTTAAAAGTCTCCAAGGCCTCCAATTCCTGGCCTTGGAGTGGTATCGCTGCCACCACCCAAATGCAAAAAACCTCTTGGGAACCCAGGAAGGCGCATGTGGGAATTCCTTCTTGTGAGGTATCCTCAATCACTTTTATTCCTCTCTCAGGAAAGTGACTGAACCACAGCTGGAATATCAGCTGAAACTGGAACACAATCCCTTCTAGTAGCTGCCTGTGCAGTCTGAGGCACGTGCACACAAAGCTCCTGCTTTTCAGGACACAGAACCAGAGCTTACTTAAAAGGTAAAATCTTTAATGAAAAAGAACAGATAAAAACAGAGAGAGCTGCTTCTCTGGGAATTAACTTAGGTAGTTACAGGGTAGGGGGAGGGGGTACATGTGCTCAGCACAGAGAAATCCAAAAACAAGCCAAAAACAAAGAAAATACCTGACCTCATCTAAGTAAACATTCCCTGTTCTACCCACACCTGGTCAGTAACAAACTTAACTGATCTTTAGTAAGGATGTTGCTGGATTCTTCCTCAGGCCCCTCTGGCCTCCTCCTGATCCTCCCAGGGGCTCTGCTGCATCCAAACAGGAACAGGCAAGCCTGCTGTTCCAATTCAAAAAGCTGTGCTTTGTTCCTATTGGCTGTCCTGGGACTCACTGACCAGAGTGTTAACCCCTTCCTCCCCAAGGTTTACTACATATGCCCACAACTCAACATTTACCTCTCTGAGGAATCATTCCAGTCTTTTGGCAACAGCAGTGAGGAGGGCCATGACCCAGTACTGGGTCCCAACACTAAGTTTGAAAACCACTGCTCTAGTCACTAGTCTACACTTGCTGCAGCAGCTGACAGGAGATGCACAAGGTTTGTAAAATACCTTGGGTATCTCTCATCACCATACTAACTCCCACTTACTTCCTGTACACACTGTGTTAAGGCAGCTGGAAATGCCATCCGATTGACTTAATGCTGCTCCAGTTACAGGGCTGGAGTCATAGCACTGAGCTGAAGATTGATTGAGCACGTCTTCACAGATTGTTCAGTCAAACCCAGAGGGCTGCACTGACATCGCCATCAGTATAGATGTACCCATAGTCAGCTTGTGACAGATCCAGTATTTGTATTGCTCTGTACCAATCTTGTTGATAACCCCTGCTCATCGTACAATGTGCAAAACAGCATCAACACTCACATTCTGAAGATGCCTGGTGGTGTATCTCTCTGACCGAACCTTCTGGCAGGTGACTACATCCTGCTCACCTGCACGTCTTGCTGCAGGCCCTTGATCGTGGAGCTCTGGGGAAGTGCTGGCGTTGAAGGCTCCTGCAGAGCAGGCAGGAGTGAGCCGTTGGTCTTCTTTGCTTGTCCCATCAGACACTTCCATGTCCTGCAACATGGAGTGAAATAGGATCTGACAGACGCCAAGCTGCCTGCCCCTCATCACAGCACATGTGAACCCTGACACCCCCCAGGGCTGGGTCCCTCCATCCGGCACAAGTCCAGCCAACCATCACAGCTGCTTTCTGTTCATGGCAGTTGCTCTTTCTAGCTGTGAAATGATGACTGCTCTGTGAGAGTGGTTCTCCCGGGGGCAGATCCATCAATGTCTGTGCCCCCAGGTGCAGAGACAGCCTGCTTCCAGCCTTGACGGACCAGAGATCGATCTGTTGGAGGCAAATGGAATAATTCTGCAGGCAACCGCAACTGTCAGCGCTCTTGCTGGGCGCTGGGGCCAAGTGCTTTCTAATTAGCTAGCTTCCCTCCAGGCTTGGGCACAAAGCCTCACTCCTCGCTTCATCTGCGCTGCCTCCCATGCCGTCATGGGAGGCAACTCTGCACCCAGCGAGGTTCATGATGGTGGGACCTCTATAGATTCCAGGCATGAGATACTACGCTGGCAGCAGCTGTGTGCTGGTGGCATCTTCTTCATCTCTCCGCACCTCACCGGCACGTCACCCTGCCCTCACTTTCCACCAGGCTCTGTGTCCATGTCCTCTGCTCCAATCTGCTCTCCACTGCTTGGTGCAGGCCCAGCTCTCCCCCTGCACTACACACAGGCTGTCACTAGCCCAGGGCTCATGCCAAGCCAGTTCCACAAGCTCTTCACCTGCTTAATTCTTCCCTGTAAACCCCTGCCATCTGTGTGCTCAGCAAGGATGTGGACGTTGCCTTCAGTGCTCCAGGGTTGCTCAGTAACACTCCCGAGCTGCTGTCATGGCTCCAGGCCTAGCTGTACCTGGGCTGGGTGTTTGGCCTCTGTCCCCTAGCTGCCTGGGTCTCTCTTGATTCTTCCTCTCTCACGAGGGCCTGGCCATGCTACCTTGGGCACCCTGTGGGGCCACCTGAGCCTGGGCACCAGTGACTAGTGATGGTGACAGACGGCCTAGTTCAGACAAAGGGTTTTTACATGTTGGTTGTAGCAAAGGATTGAGGGGTGGAGGGGAAATAAAACCTATTTACATTCTTGTTACAAGTCTGCCTCACTTGCCTCTTTGGATTCCTGCCTGGTTTTCTCCTCAGCCCCACTTGCTCCATCCTTGGGGCACCACCTGGCTGGTCTCAGTGACCCTGCATGGAAGAGGTGTCAGAAGGGGCCTTCTCTCCCTTTCCTCGGGTGGGTGAGCTCTGCTCTCGGCAGCCCCCTGGGCAGAAAGAGTCACTCCCATCTGGGACCCAGAACCACTGTGCCACTGGCCGATCCAAGTGCAATGTTACCGGCTCAGCACCATTGCTCTGTAGGAGTGTCCTCTGCTTCTTGCACTGTCATTGGAGGGCACAAGCTGGGCCACATGGAGCTGGGAGCAGAATGTCTCTCAAGCTGGCTGAACCAATGCAGTTTTTTGGGAAGGAGGCAGCATTTAGGTCCTTGCCGAAGGGGTTGCTTGGATTCTGTGGCCAGGCACCACACAGGGCTGCTGGTTGGGAGCCTGAGGCCTGAGCACACCTGCACCTCCAGCCCAGGGGCAAGTGGCCCTGACTGCACTAGTTGACCTCACTTTGATTACTGAATGGCAGCTGCTTATTGCTGGGGGCTAGCAGCAGTGATGTTGAAACAAAACCGAGAGAGAGCAGAGGGGTCTCACCTGCTTGAATGAGGAGCTCTGCAGGCGGCACTCTGAGTGTGGCAGAGCTACTGGCCTTGCTCAGAAATACGCTAGGTGTAGGGTAAGAGCCCAGCCCTGGGTCTGTTGCACAGGTACCTTGCTTCTCTGGCCATGTGGGCCCTGTGCCCCTTGGCTGCATCGGTGACTCTCACTGGCTGTTTGCACAGGCTGCCTGGCAAGCGTCCCTGATGCCTTTGGAAATGAATACCAGCTGAGGCAGGCTGGCCATGGGGCAGTCTGAGGGGCCAGAAGTGCTTTGTTTTGGTTCTGTGACTTAATGGAAGTCCCAGGAGGCCTGGCCTGGGGAGCTGGCACTGTTGAATCCTCTGGCCAGGCCATACAGTGCACTGGACTCATGTCCAGGAGAGAGGGAAGCCTAGCACAGCTCAGTACAAAGCACAAGTCACTTTCTGGCTCTGCCCCTGCCACAGCACCAGCATTTCACTGCCTTCTCTGTGCCTGTTTCCATGGCTGTGGTTTGGAGATAATCACATATGTCCTCATTGTGAGATATCCCAGGGAAGATGCAGGAGACATGGCCAGTGTTACACTGCTCAGGGAGGGCTCTTCCCTGGCACCACTGTCTCTCTCAACCCTTTCTCCTTTGAACTGGCTCCTCTGGGTTACTGCTGGGATTTTCCATTTACGCTTTGGCGGGGGGTGGGGTCGGGGTGGAATTACTTTCTTCTGCTGATTTTGTCTTTGCTGGGGAAAGCTTGCCTCAGAATCAATGCCTCATTTTCTAGGCAGAGTCTAGACAGGTGTGTCACAGAGACCCCAGAAAGCACTCTTGGATCCCCTCTGTTCACAGCCAATCAGGACTCTGCTACGGTGGAGCCTTCTCCCGTCCAGCACCCAGGTCTCCAGGTTACCTGTAGCCAGCTCCCAAATGCAGGCTCAGAGGGTCTGATCCTTGCTTTGTCTGGTCTCCCCTAGGGTGGGTCCTCCCTCCAGGAGGGTCTCAGCTGTCCCTATCAGCAGTGACACTCAGCCAGTGTAGAAGTCAGAGGGTTTATTAGCAATCTAGTTTGTACAGCAGCTAGGACAGTTGGCTTTCAGATCAACCAGGAGGTCTAGCAGTAAACCCCCAGGAAGAGCCCCAGAGATCCTGCCTCTCTGACCCCTATCTTTCTTCTACCCTCTCCTCTCCCCCCAGTCCTTTGTTCTCCTCCCAGCTAGTCGCCTTGCCCCTGGTCTAAACAGGCCACAACCTGTGTCACCCACAAGGGGTCCAGGTAAGGTTTGTCTAAAGCCCCTTCCCCCCCTCGTGGTTCCCATAGTTATTAGACCACCAAGTCCCATCACCAGAATACCCATCTCCTACCACCAAAGTAGAGGAACAGAAAAGAAGAACACTTGAGTTATCGCAATAGCCAAGAGGTTTCTTACTCCATCACAAGGTGTCTGTCCATTTCCCTTTGTGAGGGCATTTCCTTCTGCCAGACACAGGCCCCCTGCCTTCAGCACCCACAGTAGCACTTAGCACCTGGAAACTCGTGCATTGTAAGTGCTGAATACTTAAAGTACAATGATTTTGGCTAGTGTAGCTCATTCCGGAGGATTCTGTGACCGCAAGAAGAGGAGAACAGGTGTTAAATAGAGGCCTGTGGAAATGGGTGCATCTGTGGTAGTTCAGATGTGACTCAGCCATCCCTTTGATGCTAAGGAAGGACATGGAGGACAGCTCAGGCTGAACTAGGTAGGTAGCATGTGAGTCAGAGGGGCTGAGCTGTTTCTAACAACTCATCCTTTACCTTCTGTTCCCTCCCCGACTGCCTGTGCTGCTTCTCTTGGCACCCACAGAAAAACCCTGACCTGGAGTCAAGAGGCAACAGAGTCAAGAATTTGAACCTCCCTAAGCTGCCGTTTGACTTCTCTGCCTCATGGAGCATGAGGGAGGTTGATTGTGCATGGGGTGAAATACAGCCTCTTCCCTGGGTGGGGAGCCAAGGGGCCTTGCCCGGGTGCATGGGGGGATATGTTGACTGCACCAGCACGTGCTGTGGCTGCTGTGTTGAGCAGTGGGTGAAGTGACTGGTTTGTACTGCAGTGCAATACTTCCTCCCTGTTCTCTGCCATTCTGCAGCACCCAGCTGGGAGGACATCAGGTTACCAGTGATGCCTTGTCGCCCACACTTCTTAATGCTGCATGGGGATTGAACACACCTGGCATAGCCGGATCAGCTGGCCTCGTGACCTGCCCTGGTTCCTTGTCTGCAGTGGGAGGGGAGCAAGGGTGTCCGTACTCTGCTCAGGTGTAGCTTATCCCCCTATGTGGGGGAGGGAATAGGAAATGAAAGCAATGGGGGGGTTTAGGGAGAAGCTGTGGACTGGTCTGCCGCTGTCTGGGGGACTATTTCAGCCCAGCTTGTCTCCTGCAAGGACTGAGCTGCTCTGGCTTGATTGGCAAAGAGAGCTCATCAGGGTTTCCTGCTGTGTGCTGGCCACGCAGGGCTGGGCCGATTTCAAGGCAGGCTGGTTCTCCTCCACTGCCAGGCCAGAGTGGCTCCTTCAGTGCTGCATGGAGGCTTCTGTGCTCAGTACATCTTCTGGGCCCAGTCATCCCTGCAGTGCCAGGAAAAGCCCCCAGGCCATCATGAGCTGCCTGAGGGCAGGACTGCTGCTGATGCCTCAGATGGGGAGGAGTGGGGCAGAAAGGACAAGGAGCACCAGGGCCACCAGCAGCACTTGGTCACTGCATTGAGGTGATTCAGAGAGGCCAATAGCTCTATGAGAACCAGCCAGGCAGTGAAAGGTTGAGAATAGGGGCTGGACAAATCAACAGACAGTGTGAGTACAGGACCCAGGACTGTCACTCTCCATGACATGGTGCTTGTGCTGACTGCCAGGGGGTGCTGGTGATAGCTGTAGATTTTAAGGTCAGAAGGGACCAATTTGATCATCTAGTCTGACTTCCTGTATGATACAGGCCACAGAACCTCACCCACCCCCTCTTGCAAAAAACCTCTAAACTATGGAGCAGGTTCTCAAAGAATTCATCCTGAAACAGTTGGAGGAAAATAGGGTGATCAGGAACAGTCAGCATGGATTCACCAAGGGTAAATCATGCCTGACCAACCTCATTGCCTTCTGTGATGAGATGACTGGATTTGTGGATGCGGGAAGAGCCGTTGATGTGATATACCTCGACTTTAGCAAGGCTTTTGATACCGTTTCCCACAGTGTTCTCAGTCGCAAATTAAGGAAGTATGGGTTGGATGCATGGACTGTAAGGTGGATAGAAAACTGGCTAGATCAATGGTTTCAGCATGTAGGAATCAATAGCTCCATGTCAAATTGGCAACCAGTAATGAGTGGTGTGCCCCAGGGGTCGGTCCTGGGGCCAGTTCTGTTCATCATTTTCATTAATGATCTGGATGATGGGATAGATTGCACACTTAGTAAGTTTGCAGATGATACCAAACTGGGGGGAACGGTAGACACCCTAGAGGGCAGGGAGAAGATTCAGGGAGACCTAGACAAATTGAAGCAGTGAGCCAATAGAAATCTCATGAGGTTCAGCGAGGACAAGTGCAAAATCCTGCACTTGGGACGGAAAAACCCCATGTACTGCTACAGGCTGGGGAGTGATCAGCTAAGTAGCAGCCCTGGAGAAAAGGACCTGGGAGTCATGGTGGATGGGAAGCTGGATATGAGTCAGCAGTGTGCGCTTGCTTCCAAAAAGGCCAATGGCATACTGGGCTGCATCAGAAGAAGTGGTGCCACCAGATTGAGGGATGTGATCATTCCCCCTCTATTCTGCACTGGTGAGGCCACATTTGGAATACTGTGTCCAGTTTTGGGCTCCCCACTACAAAAAGGATGTGGACAAATTAGAGTCCAGTGGAGGGCAACAAAAATGATCAAAATGCTGGAGCACAAGCCCTATGAAGAAAGACTGAAGGAACGAGGCTTATTTAGCCTTCAGAAGAGAAGACTGAGGGGGGATTTGATAGCAACCTTCAACTACTTGAAGGGTTGCTCCAAGGAGGATGGAGCTTGACTATTCTCAGTAGTAATGGAGGACAGAACGAGGAGCAATGGTTTGAAGTTACAGCTGGGGAGGTCCAGGCTGGATATTAGGAAAAACTTTTCTTACTAGGCGAGTGGTGAAGCACTGGAATAAGCTACCTAGGGAGGTGGTGGAATCTCTGTCTTTGGAGGTGTTTAAGGCCCAGCTGGACAAACCCTAGCTGGGATAATCTAGTGGGAGTGGTCCTGCTTTTTTGGCAGGGGGTTGGACTAGATGACCTTGTGGGGTCCCTTCCAACCCTATGATTCTATGACTTATTAAAGTCCACAAATCACAGTTTAAAATCTTTAAGGTACAGAGAATCCATCAGCAAGTGACCCATGACCCACACTACGGTGGAAGGCAAAAAACCACAGGCCTGCCAATCTGCCCTGGAGGAAAATTCCCGCCTGAGCCCAAATCTAGTGATCGGCTAATCCCTGAGCATGTGGGCAAGACTCACCAGCCAGACCCCCAGAAAGAATTCTCTGTAACAATGCAGAGCCTGCCCATGTAAGGTCCTGTCACAGACCATTGGCATATTTTATCAGTTAATTGCCAAACTAGGCTGTCCCATCACCCCCCTCCCCCCCATAAATTTCTCCAGATCAGTTTGAAACTAGCTTAAGATTTTTGCCCTCACAACTTGCCTCAGAAGTTATTCCAGAACATCACTCCTCTGATGGTTTCTAAGGTCATGTGTCTAATTTCAAGTCTTCTTGCATGCGTGCTCCTGTGGGTGCCCGTGCAGACTCCACACCTTGCCCTGGCCACTGTGGAGCAAAAGAACGAGCTGGAGACCTGCATGCAGTTCCTCCCAATTGTCAGGGCAAGAAAATGTCCCCATGCCCCTGCCCCAGGTCAGGATTTGTGCTAGTAGAGAGGTCCCTGCTCTCTGCAGGGGGACAGGGACAATGTTCCCTCTAATTTTTTGTAGGCTGTGTGCACAAAAAATTTCTTTTGTGCAAATTTTCAGAACTGATGCGCAAATTTGTGTGCACTCCAGTGAGTGTGGTCCAACTTGTGAGTGCAACAAAGCAAGTGTGTAGGATACAACTAATATATTTATTTTGGCATGGTGATGGGAATATTATAAATTACAAAACCTTATTTGAAACATGCTACTTGAAACAGCTTTCTTAAAGTAGCATAAAAATATTTGCACTGTTGAATATTTTTTGTGCGTGCTCTATTTTGTTGTGTGCGCAGGTTTCACAACCTGTGTGCATGCGTGCACGTGCGCCGCTTAGAGGGAACATAGGACAGGGAACCTGCAGCCCTTCTCTGCTCCTTCCCCAACTCAGGCAGGGGGACGGGGCAGTCTGGTCAGTGGGAGGAGTGCTTACCTGCCTGTCACCACTGCCTCCTTCTGGCCACCAGCCTGTGTAGGAATGGCAATGGCCATGCTGCCATGGGCCCGGCCTGGTTCTGCAGCTTTCACAGGTGGGCTCTGAACCCACTGTCCGTGCCCATGGTGGAGAGGCCTCTCCTGTGCAACTCTTTGTGTTCTTGGAGCTCCGTTCTTTCTGCCCTCTGGTGCCCAGGAAGCATGGTGCTGGCATGCAGCTCTAGCTTTCCTCTGTGCTGCTCTTCTGGATTTGTCACTTATGTATGGGGCTGATTCTTCTCCCTGCTGCTGATGTCAGCACACTCCAAGCAGTCTGGAGGGAACAGGGAGCTGCATGTTTCCATATGCATCTCCCCTAGAAATCTCTGATTCCTGCCAGATGGAGAGCTACCCACATCCCAGAATGGTTCCCCCGTTGCTGCCACCTTCTTCCCGTGAACAGTGGCACATGGGGCTGCATCCTGCATTTGCTGAGCCACTCATAAAAGTGCTGAGCCTTGATGTCCTGGAGCAGCGCGTCTCCATGGAGCAGAGCCATTGATCGTGACACTGGAGCCATTGCAGCCTAAGATGGATCTCACACTGTCTTAGTTGGGACCCCTTGGCAAAGATTTCAGGCTGTGATGCTCCAAAAAAGTCATGGCCCCACCATGCCATGCCATCCTTACTGACGTGTGAGGGGTGACAGCTCATGAACACCCCATGATAACCTTGTGACCCTAGTTAGAGACCTCCAGCCTTGGTGAAGGGGGCCGGTCACAAACAGCCAACTATGCTATATAGGCCCCAGGAAAACTGCCTTTGTCACTTGCTGCCTCCAGGTCACCTAATGCAGCACCTCAGTGATGCTTGACCCGTTTCTCGGTGCTGGGAGCTGGTGGGATTGATGGCATCTACAGGGCCAGATACTCTGCTGTCCTGCCAGAGGGCGATGGGTTAGACACTGCTAACAAGCCATCCCTGGGGTTTAAATGATCCTAGGCTGTCACCACTGGGTGCAGGGAGTAAATGTTGGGTTGTGGGTGCTGGATGGTTTAATCTGAGCCCCCTGTCTGGCTTTTGGGGGTGGGGGTGGGGGAGCATTGCTGCTCTTCTCCTTTTGTGCCTGGCTGACTTCAGCTTTCATCTTCCCTTGATGAGAGGAAGGCCAGAAGCCTGTTGTGAGGTGCTGGACAGGGTCCGTGACTGCGCCCTTGACCTTCAGTCCAGCAAAAGGGAATCCCTCCAATTCTGACAGCATTAGGATCATTCCCCCAGTAGCCTGACCCCCAGCCACTTCCACCTCTCTGAGGACACTTCCTGGGTCATGAATGGCCCCTAACATGACACTGGGAGCAGGGTCACCGTGGCTCCCTGTCTCCACACGCTGTGGCATGGTGCCAAGGCTCTTCACCCATGGAGGCTCCTGGGGTTGAAATTGTGCTTCTAAGGCAGGGGCAGTTTGTTGGCATAAGCCTGTAATAATAAACAGAGTAAAGGGTCAGGGAGAGGCACAAGAAGGTGCGTTATAAATCTCTTTCCTTGGGCCACTCACCCAAGCCCTTGACAATGAACATGGAGAGAATTTGAGCACTCCGGGTACAATTCCCCATTTGAGCACTTTATTCTTGCTTCTGCTCTAGGGCCAGGAAGCTTAGCTGGTCATTTTCACTTCCTGTTTCTAATCCACTGCCTTCTCATCTAGCACAACTCACCCTCCATTGAACAGGGTGGGCAAGGTGGTTTCAAGCTGCAGGTGGAGAACTCCTACAATTGCACAATGTTTCAGGATCTCTATCAAGCATTCTTAAAACTATAGTAACCACCTGCAAAAGTGAAGAAAGATTGACAGAGGCAGGCAGGGACCCTGAAGTCAACTACTACAGAAGTCCAAGAAAGAAAACAACAGAACGCCGCTAGTCTTCACCTGCAAACCCTAGGTCAGACCAATACAGCACATCATCAAGGATCTACAGCTTCTTCTACAAGACAATCCCTCACTCTCTCCAGCCTTGGGAGATAGACCTCTCCTCACTTAGAAACAGTCCCCCAACCTTAAACAGATGTTCACCAGCAGACCTAACAACAGAACCATTAAAGCAAGCACCTATTCCTGCAACAAACCATGCTTCCAACTTTTGCCCACATATCTGACAAAAGACACTATTACAGGACCTGATAAAACCAGTTACTCTGTCAAAGGCTTATTAACCTCCTCATCCACCAATGTAATTTATGCCCTCATGTGCCAGAAATGCCCCTCTGCCTTATATGTTGGACAAGCAGGACAGTCTCTGCAGAAAGAAATGAATTGGCACAAATCTGACATCAGAAATCACAACATTATAAAACCAGTGGATCAACATTTCAATCTTCATGATCACTCCATTGACAATTTGCTAAGTGCGGAGCTCAGACAGATGGCTATCAGATCAAGGCATCAAAGAGAAGCTGCAGAGATTGAAATTATTTGCAAATTTGTCTGCATTGCTTCAGGGCTTAATGGGGACTTTGGATTTTTCTCTCATTACAACAGGTGATTTGACCTCATCCTTCTCTATGTGCTGTTCCCTAGTGTTTGAATCTTCACAACTGCTTTGATTTGCTGTTACAGTGTGACCTGATCCCATGACTTACACGTCCCTGCGTTTATTTCTTCCCATTCTGGAAGCTCCTCCATCTTCAAAGGGTCTGCCAAAGTGGGATTTTCTCCCATGAAAGCTCATTCAATAAATACAATTTAGTCTTGTTTATTTTACTAAACTAGACGAACACGGCTGCCACTTTGGAACCGTGCTGTTTGTCACCTGGTTTGTAGGTTTTTCCGTGGCTCATATCTTCCTGGTATCAGTGTGTCTCAGTGGCTAATCAGCATGCCCTGGCAGTTCAGAGAGGTGAGGAGATGCTCTCGCTGTTTGACAGGTGAGAGTCAGAGAGATCAGAGAGGAACTGAGGCCAAAACCAGCTTCTGAATTAGAAACTCCAGCCTCTTAAGCAGATCTTTCCACCACCTGCAGCTGCTTGCCAGCGTGAAGGAGGGAAAGGTCTGAAATCAAACTGAAAAATGATTTTTCTTGTTGCCATCCCTTGGCCCCACTGAGCCCTTTGTTCCTTGGCTCTGCTTTGTAGCGGCTTCCTTTCTCTTGGAAAATCAATTTGATATTTTGGGTTTCAGCTACATGAGCATCCTTTAATTTCATATATTATTTCTCAGAAGCATGCAGCTGTGTGCCGGTACATTACAGCAAGGGAACACAGCCTGAGATTTATAAACGTGCTCCAGGCACAGCTGCTTGGAATTCACCAAGCTCCATTCATCTTCTGATGCTGCACAGCGATAGACCTAGCTGCATTCATCTGCCCTTGCACATGAAATTCCTGTCTCCCAAGTTTTACCTTGTACAGATAAATGCGTCCAGTTCAATGGACTTTCCTCCCATTCAAATTAGTTATGCAGTAATCAGCAGAGTGTATCACTGGGAGGAAATATCCACTTGAGTTCACTCTGCTAATGGCCTGAGATTATTTAGCGTTAATTACTTTATGTAGATACTTCTAGTCTGTCAGCCATGAAAGACCGGAGGAAGTAAAAGCTGTGGGATGGCAGTGAAGTGGGCGAGGCCCTGATGCGCCATGCTGGGAGAGATGGAAGGTGACTGAAGGAGTGCTGGCAAATCACAGCAAAGGCTCGGCAGTTCTTTGTATTACCTTTTCCTGCCTTCTACAGCACTTTTCAACCAAGGGGTGCCAAACTTTCTGATGTGTATGAATATCTCTCCCCACCCCCTTCAGAAGTCATTTGCTCATTCTGTAGCAGGAGAGTCTTCCTCATGTGGAGCTGATCACAGAAGTCAGGTCTCCTACCTCGCCCACTAGACAATGCTGCCAGGAGTGGGTGGGGGGCACAAGTTAGTTCAAAGCCTCTGTCTATGGCTGGTTTCCAGACCAATCAGTGGATGATGGTGGCCCAGGTTTTGGGTCAGGGATGCCTGTGTCATCTAGCCATTGGCTGACTGGCAGTTTCATCTGTCCACACCCTGGATTTGATGTGACCCCAATGCAATGGAGCAGAAAAGACCAGCAGCATTTGATGCATCCCCTGGGTGGTTGTGGATGTTTGACAGGGAGAGAGCACTGGCTGTGGGAAATTGGTTTGTGCCTTGGGCAAGTGTAGCCATCTCAGAGTGTATCTACACTGCTGTGCAAGCTCCATGGGTGGCTGGGGCTGTGGGACTGTATCACTGTAGTGTAGCCATTTGACAGGTAGAAGTTTTTCATATGGAGCTGATGGACAAAGTCTGGGATCCCCTGGGGGTGGGGTCCGGTCCTAGGTTCCAGCCTGAGCCCCAACATCTACACAGCAGTGTTATGGCCCAGGCCAGTCACAAAGGCTGTGTTTCAGTGTAGATGCCTCCTCTGGAATGAGCTGTGTTTTGTGAGGATGGTAATGCTTGTGGAATGGCTGAGGGCTGCAGTGCAATCTCTGGGTTGCCTTGTTTCATTTCTCTCCCAGCTGTGGCGTCGCCACCCAGTTGCCTTTGGGACAGAAGATCTCATGAATAAGTTCTGTGGCCAGTACTTGAATGGGTCAGTTGCTGTGCCCACGTGAGGGGTTCCATCCCCCCAGCTTTCCTGGGCTGGCCGGAATCAGGAGCAGCCTAGGCACAGTGAGCAGCTGCTTGGGACAGGAAAAATGACCCTTTGCTTAATTTGGTGGCGAAGGACGACATCTAGTGGCCAGAAGCCTCTTAAAAGTGCCATGGGACTCATTGTTTGTTCAACCGCTCAGTGTCCCTTTTCCCTGAATTCAGACCAGTCACATGTGTTGGCAACCCCAGCTGAGCAACTTCTGGGAAATTTCAACAATTTGCAAACATTGAATCTTTCCCTGTCTTCTAGGGTCTGGGCTCTCATTGTCCAGCTTTGCTCTTCAACCAGGAGAGCTGGCACGCTGAGGTTCTTGGATATTGTTGTGCTTCTGGGAGCTGGAACTTCGAGGGGATGGACCTCTTGGGCTGCCCCAGACCTCCAACTGACTTCACTGAGGATGCAGCCGAGGCCCCTCCCCAGCAGCCTGTCTTCTCCCCTCCCAGTTTGTGGTGGCAGCCGCTGCCAGCTTACTGAGCATCTTTGGTGCTGAGGGGTCTAGTGAGCACCTTGCCATCTGCACCACTGCAGAGCAGCCCCAGGGAAAGGGAGAAGCTGGGTCCTCCCTCTGCTGGTACAAGCTCCCACCCCTGAGCGGCCAGGTCCGGGTGGAGGCAGGACTCTTCTGGGGGCTGGGGGTGACCTTATCTCCTTGCCTTGCAGGCATGCTGGTGGTTAACGTGACCTGGAGGAACAAGACGTACGTGGGCACGCTGCTGGACTGCACGCAGCACGACTGGGCACCCCCCAGGTAAGCGTGCAGGAGGCTTGGGGACTTGTGCTCTTGAACCAGGAGCTGAGACAGAGAGCCCTGACAGTCGCATGTCCCAGCATCTCACTGGGCTCCTCAGAAGGGCTTTAACTGCAGAGTGCATGGACCAGCAGTTGCTGACAGAGTCTCAGAGCCCTCCAAGCGGACAGATAGTGAGCTGGGGCCGGGATTTCTCCTTTCAGCCAACCCCACAGCCACTGTGCACCTGCTGCCACCATTTCAGGGATGAAGACAGAGGGCTCTTCCCTCTGCTGGGACCTGGGACCTACTGCCACTGGGCTTAGCTTTAAGTGTGTGTCCTGTTCCTGGAGTGCCCTGGGAAGGCCCCTCCACTGGTGGGAAGTGCTCCTGGAGGGGCTGGCTCTTCCCGCGGGCCCTTTTGGGGAAAGCACAGCTCTGAGGTTGACTGTGATTGTTGCTTTGTATCCAGTAGTCCCCACTGGGTTGGGTAAGATATGGGGGGGGAGCAAGAGATGAGAGGCTGAGAACCAAGGGTTTCCCCCAGCGCTCATGCCCTTGCTTGCCCCTTTGTCTCTGTGCTGAACCTGACCTTTGGCCTTAATGGCCTGTCTGACAGGGCCAGCGAGAGATGTCTGTGGAGGACATCTGTCAGTGGCAGGGTCTACAGCTTGGATAGGCTCGGCCATCACATCCTAACCCTGGAGTATATCCATTTCTGCCTGGCCTGGCTGGGTGGGGTCCTGTTGCTCTCCGGTGCACATATCTGCTGTGTGCATGGAGTGGCACTGAGGGGCAACGAGTGTCCTGAGCGGGGGTCAGTGCATGAGGGGTCCTTTCCAACACCTTGTTTCCTTTCCTTTGTGAGACAAGCATCTGTCTGGTGTCACATGGCCGTATGCCTCTCTGCTCACCAGGGCTTGCTCTGAAGCTGTCCTTGCTGGTGCTGTTTGCACTATCCACCCCAGCTGCACTTTTGCGGCGGTGAGGGCCAGTAGCCTGTCCTTGCCCTATCTCAGCCCCTCCCCACCGAGGGACTGCAAACAGTCTTGGCAGGGAGCACAGGGAGGAGCCCTGGTGCTCCAGGGAGATGGTGTGGAGCCAGGACCAAGCTGCCGATGTGGTGCTTTGCACACTGGGACCCCAGCTTGAGATAAAGATGAAGCCGGCCCACTCTGACCAGGGCACTAGGGTGGGCCCACCTCTTGTCTTGGGTGGCTAGTGCACCAAGCTGCAGCTGGGCTGAGCCTGTGTTATTTGCTTCCCAGGTTCTGCGACTCTCCTACAAGCGACCTGGAGATGCGTAACGGCCGGGGCAGGGGTAAGCGTGTGCGTCCCAACAGCAGCCTGCCGGGGAGTGAGACCACTGCTACTTCAGACAGCAAAGGGACCAGCACCAGCAGCAAGACCCGGGCAGGGGCCAACAGCAAAGGACGCCGTGGCAGCCAGACCTCCTCAGATCACCGCCCCCCACCCAGCAGCACTGCTGAAGATGTGAAAGCCAGCCCCTCCTCAGTGAGCAAGCGGAAGAACAAGCCCCTTTCTGACATGGAGCTCAACTCCAGCTCTGAGGACTCCAAGGGCAGCAAGCGTATCCGCACCAACTCCATGGGCTCAGCAGCTGCACCCCCGGCTGGGGTCAAGGTGGAGCCCATTGTCCTGGACAGGAACTGCCCTTCCCCCATCCTCATTGACTGCCCTCACCCAAACTGCAACAAGAAATACAAGCACATCAATGGGCTGAAGTACCACCAGGCCCATGCGCACACAGATGATGATAGCAAACTGGAGGCAGATGGGGACAGCGAGTGTGGCGAAGAGCCGTCCCTTCACACTGATGTCGGCAGCTGCAATGGGGCTGCAGGCTCCCAGAAGGGCTCTCTCTCCCCAGCTCGATCGGCCACACCCAAGGTCCGGCTGCTGGAGCCCCACAGCCCCTCCCCATCCAGTAAGTTCAGCATCAAAGCTCCTTGCAAGAAGAAGCTGGGGGTGGAAGGCGATGTGGACCCTGGAGCCTTGTCCAATGATGGCTCCGAGGATGGTCCCTCAGTTGTGGATGAGACAAGCAACGATGGCTTTGACTCGTTAGAGAAGAGATGCCTGGACAAGGAGAAAGCCAAGAAGCCGGCCAGTGCTAAGCCTGAGAAAATTTCTTCCAAAAGCTTGAAGTCTGCAAGACCCATAGCCCCTGCCATCCCCCCGCAACAAATCTACACCTTCCAGACAGCCACCTTCACCGCAGCAAGTCCAGGCTCCTCTGCTGGCTTGACTGCCACCGTCGTCCAGGCTCTGCCTAACAGCCCCCAGCTCAAGCCCATCCAGCCAAAACCCACAGTAATGGGGGAGCCCTTCACAGTCAATCCTGCCCTCACCCCTGCCAAGGACAAGAAAAAGAAGGACAAGAAGAAGAAGGAGTCCAAGGAGGCAGAAAACCCCTTGACTCCTGGCAAAGTCTGCCGAACAGAGGAAGGCAAAAGCCCCTTCCGAGGGGAATCTGGTGAACTTGGGACTAAAGGTGAGGGGCTCCTGAATGGCTCATCTGACCCACACCAAAGCCGGCTCGCCAGCATCAAGGCTGAGGCAGATAAAATCTACAGCTTCACGGACAATGCCCCAAGTCCTTCCATTGGTGGGGCCAGCCGGTTGGAGAGCACTGCTGCTGCCCCAGCCCAGCCCATGACCCCCCTGCATGTGGTTACCCAAAATGGGGCAGAGGCAGGCTCCGTGAAAACCAACAGCCCAGCCTATTCAGACATCTCAGATGCAGGGGAGGATGGTGAGGGTAAGCTGGAGGGTGTGAAGGCAAAGGACCCAGAGCAGTTGGTCAAGGAAGGTGCTAAGAAAGCTCTCTTCCCTCCCCCACCCCAGAGCAAGGACTCACCCTACTACCAAGGCTTTGAAGCGTACTATTCCCCAGGCTACCCCCAGTCAAGCCCGGGGCCCATGAACCCCAGCAGCCAGGCCACTGTGGAGAACCAGGCCTTGAAGATGAAGAAGGATGAGGAGCAGGAGACCCCAGAGGTCAAGGCGAAGAGTGAAGGCTGTGAGGAAAAGAAGGTAGAGCTCAGCAGCTCTAGTCAGCAGCCCTCAGTCATCCAGCAGCGCCCCAACATGTACATGCAGTCCCTGTACTACAACCAGTATGCCTACGTGCCCCCCTATGGCTACAGCGAGCAAGGTTACCATGCCCATTTGCTGAGCACCAGCCCAGTCTACCGGCAGCAATATGAGGAGCAGCAGCAGAAACAAAGGCAGAGCCTGGAGCAGCAGCAGCCCCGTGGGCTGGAGAAGAAAGCTGAGCTGGGCCTGAAAGAAAGGGAAGCGGCCCTCAAGGAGGACTGGAAGCAGAAGTCGTCTGTCCCGCCCACGCTCACCAAAGCCCCCAGTCTCACGGACTTGGTGAAATCTGGGCTGAGCAAGGCCAGAGAGCCAGGGGGGGGCCGACGTGGCCAAGTCAGTGATTATCCCCAAGCTGGAGGACTCCTCCAAGCTGCCCGGCCAGGTGGCTGAGGGACTCAAGGTGAAGCTGGCCGAGGCTGGCCACCTAGGGAAGGAGGCAGCGGAGTCCAAGGTGGGCGCGGACTGTGGCAGGCAGGCGGAGGTGGATCCTGTCCTCTGGTACAGACAGGTAAAGGCGTGCACCCAGGAATGCTCTGAGAGCAGAGAGATGCTGCAGGGCCTACTCAGCTGGTGGGCAAAGGACTTCGTGTGTGGCCAGCCGGGGCAGTGCTTCCCTCACTGCGGCTTCCCTTATCTGCTCTGTGGAGCCTGTCGCAATGTGTGTGTGTGTTGGGGTAGGGGGGAGGTGGTTTACATTACTGCAAAGACCATGGGAACTGCCAGCCTGATCAGCAAGGCAAACCTATGTGGTGCATGAGGATGGGCTGGGGGCAGGGAGCTGACAGACCAGTGCAGTTGAGGGCCAGCTGGCTCCCCCCTTGGGGTGCATGCCAGGGTGGTCACCTGAGCGCTAAAGGGCCACGGGGGTCAGAATTGGGAATTGTGAGAAACCAGCAGAGCTGTCCATCCTCTGAAGAGACGGACAAGGCTGGTGCGGGCATTCTCCTTCCATGTGCTGCTCCCCATTTCTGCTTCTCACCCTCTTTTTGCCTCTTTGCCGTGTGTGAAGGCTCCCATCACTTTGCAGGCCAGTGGGCCCTGGCCACATCTGGCAGGAGTGTGACAGGGCTGGGCCGGTGGGCCCTAGACATACCAGGGGAATGGGGAGGAGCCAGACTGGTCGGTGCTGGGCACACCTATGGGGTGTGGGTTGGTTGGGGCTGGGCCAGCAGGTGCTGGGTGTACCTGGTGGGAACGGGAGGGGCCTGAACTGGCCCATCCATGTGTAATGTGGGGGCATTGGCTGCCCAGCCCTCACGCTGGCCCTTGCTGAAGCAAAGGTGCCCAGCTCATCGTTTCGCTGTTGGCAGCGATATAGGCTGCAGCACCATGAGCACCAAAGCGCTGTGCTGGGAGACGCTGGCCAGGGAAGGCCAAGACCACCTTCTCCTTCTGCAGCTGCCTTATGGCTTGCCTGGGGCCAGAGACCGGTGCAGTGCTGGGATGCAGTGACTGATGAGATCTTTGGTTGGTGCAGGAAGCGGAGCCCCGGATGTGGACCTACGTTTATCCTGCCAAGTACTCGGAGCTGAAGAGCGAGGATGAGCGGTGGAAAGAGGAAAGGGACAGGAAGTTGAAGGAGGAAAGGAGCCGAGGCAAAGAGCCTGGCCCCAAGGAGGATGGCAAGGAGAGTTCGAGCTCTGAATGCAAACTGATGTCCCCCGAGGAGTCCCGCATGGTGGGGAAAGATCCCAGACCGAGCGTCCATGTCCCTGTGTCCTCACCCCTCACCCAGCACCAGTCCTACATCCCCTACATGCACGGCTACTCGTACAGCCAGTCGTATGACCCCAGCCACCCCAGCTACCGGGCCATGCCCACCGTCATGATGCAGAACTACCCAGGTATGGGCATGGCGCTGCACTGGGGGTCACGGGCCCGGCCAGGGGAGTAGATTAGAAAGCAAGCCCAGTGTGGTGGGGAAGGCTGGGTGTCTCCCTTCAGTGGCTCTGTGTCTCGGGGCCTGAGTCAGCTGTCGAGGGCTGGATGCAGTGAGCTAGGCAATGCTTAGCATTCCCTCTCAGTTTGGGGTGTCTGGGAGGTGTCCCAAGGGCTGCACTTGGCAGGATCCTGGCACCTGGAGCTACGCGTACACAGGAAGAGGTAGGAGAGGTGGATTGCATCTGGAATGGCTGCAGATGTGAAGGCCAAGGCCAGGGCAGGCCCTTTAGCCAGGGATCCTACCGAAGGCGCAGTCTCAGCAGGGTGATGGCATGGCAGCCACAGGTAGCCAGTTCTGCTCTCAGCCAGCTGGTAGCAGGCTGGGCAGGCGCTGCATGTCACCATCAGTTGGGGCTCAGCCAGCAGAAACCCCTGCTCAGGTGTGGGGGGACTGGCCCTGGCGTTCCCTGCCCTGGGCTCTGACTGGCTTCTCTCCCACAGGATCCTACCTGCCCTCAAGCTATTCCTTCTCTCCATACGGCACCAAGGCCTCCGGGAGTGAGGATGGTGACAAGGCCCGGGCCAGCCCCAGCGTGAGCTGCAAACCCAGCTCGGAGTCCAAGGCCCTGGACATCTTGCAGCAGCATGCCAGCCACTACAAGAGCAAGTCTCCCACGGTGAGGGGTGGGGGCTTCCCAGGGCTGGGAGATGGGCCAAGCCCCCATGCCATGCAGACCCAGGCTTACACTTAGTGCTGCTGCCTGGCCCAGTTGTGTTGGGCTTGTGGGCACCCTCTCCTGCTCCAGGAGTCATGCTGGCCAAGGGCCCATGACAAGGTTGCGCCATCCCCATCATTAACCAGTGGGCATTAACCCAGACACTCAGCAAGCAGGAGCTACTGCATGATTCTGAACACTGGTGTCCCCTGCCACTGAGGGGAGCCACGTGATGTGAGCCAACGGAGCAGGAAGTGGAGTGTACTGGCCCCCTCTTGGGGGCAGGGCTTGTTGGGAGGCTGGAAGTTGTCCTTGTTGGGCCAGAATGCTGTCCTGGGCTCAAGGCTGTCCTGCGCTGGCGGACACACTGCCCTGGGCGGCACGGTGGGGCCATTGAGAGAGAGGACCCAGAGTCCTCGTGCGGCCACATCTCAACGCTGTTGGGCCTTGAGTCAGGCTGTCCCCCCGGCCAAGGGGTGCTAGTGGAGTCTGGCAGTGCTCTGGCCTCACTGTGGGGAGGAGTTTGGTGCCGGCATGGCTGTGGTTCTGGTCTGAGCTCAGACATTCACACCCACAGCTTCCCCCATGGAGCTCAGGCCACTGTGTTGGCCCTGCTGATCTCTGGCTCCCCTGCCCTCCTCAGTGGCTGGTCTGCTTTCCTCTCCAGATCAGCGAGAAGTCGTCTCAGGAGCGGGAGCGCGGCTGTGGGGTGGTAGGGAGTAGTGGTGGCTGCAGCAGCGTTGGGGGAGCAGCTGGCGGAGAGAGGAGTGTTGATCGGCCCCGTACCTCCCCTTCCCAACGCCTGATGTCAACACACCACCACCACCACCTGGGGTACTCCCTGCTGCCGGCCCAGTATAACCTGCCCTATGCAACAGGTGAGAACAAGTTGCCCATCCCGTGGTGGGGGACACTCCGAGCTAGAGATGTGGGGTGGCTCCCAGCAGGAGGGGGAACTAAGGGGGGGGTGCATGGAGCCCTGAGGAGAGAAAGGCAAGAGAGAGGATACAGCCCCATACTGGGGCAAGAGAGTTAGTGGCCATGGATGAATGGAGCAGTGGGGTACGCAGATAAGAGCAGTTGGAGTGTCCCCTCCTGGCTGAATCTCTGCAGCAGTGCCTGGGGCTGGCATGGAGCAGGGTAATACAGCAGGCTGGCCTAGCCCAGTGCTGGGAATAGCACGCGGCCCAGGGCTGCTCTCTGCTGAGCACCAGGCCCTCCCTGCTTAGAGCATGGTCAGTGCAAGTGGGATGATGAGACTGGCTCAGATTGTCCCCAGCCCCCTTCCCATGGCAGGTGCCAGGTCACTGAGTCTCTGCTTCTCTTGGCAGGTCTCTCTTCAACAGCCATTGTCGCCAGCCAGCAGGGCTCTGCTCCCTCCTTGTACCCGCCTCCACGGAGGTGAGAATGGTAAGGCCACGGGCGTTGCTTCAGCAAAGGGGGTTTTAGTGGCCACAGCCATGGCAGCCCCAGGGCCTGGGTAGGGCTGGGCCGTGGGAGAGTCTCTAGCCTCAGGCACTGGGGCATCCGAAACAGCGAGTGGAGCCAGACTGTGTGTGAGGAGGGGCTCCCAATATGCAGCCCCTCACTGTTCCAGCCCTGGGCTCCTCACACACACAGCTCTACTGGCGGTGCCCCTCTGTGCCAACCCGCAGCCCCTGCTACCCCACCCTCGGCAGCTCCCTGGCCAGCCACTCCCGTGTGCAGTTCAGGGCCTGTGCTAG
Source organism: Podocnemis expansa (assembly GCA_007922195.1). Taxonomy (NCBI): domain Eukaryota; kingdom Metazoa; phylum Chordata; order Testudines; family Podocnemididae; genus Podocnemis; species Podocnemis expansa. Next base: position 30,717 of record ML681971.1, on the reverse strand, counting down.
CCACAGCCTCCTTTGCCCAACCATGGCTGGGTCCTGGCTCCTTTGCGGCTGTCCCAAAAGGACAGGGGAGAAACTCTCTCTCCTGGTTTCCCTGGGGCTGGGGTTGGGGTGTCCTGTGGTGGTTGTAGCATTGGCATGGTGTGATTTCTCCTTGGATTTTTTCTGCAGGACGTGCCGTGATTGGCCATCTGAGGCTGTACCAAGTCATGTGACTGGCTCACATGAGGAAGCGCTGGGAATTCCATTAGACATCAGTTAAATGGTGTTAATTGCTCTGTTTGATGTTCCTGCCTGAATCTGAGGCAGACTCTCCTCTTCCCCATCGGACACACTGAATCCTGCCCCCTCCATGCCCCTTCCTCCATGAGCCGAGGAGCTGGGTACCTACAGGAATATTTATTCTGCTGCCTGCTGTCGCTCAGGCTTGCCTGGTGCATACGAAGAGGCTATGGAAGCAAAGAGGGTTTTGGGTGGATTGAATTCAGTGTCCTTCTGGAGGTCCCTGCTTCAACTGGGTATGAGCCACAAAGTGGCACAGGACACTGGGTGGGGAGGGCGCCAGCTGTGGCCTGGTCACTGCAGAGCCCTCACCCACCTGGTTGCCCTTGGCTCCGTGTGAACACAGACTGGGTCACTGCTGTCGAGTTGTCGGGTCCGGAGTCGCAGTCCCAGGGAAGACGGTTTGGGCTCCATTTGTTGTAATGTGGATAGGTTACCAGCAACGCACGTGGACGGGTGGGGTCGTGCTCAGTGTGGGGAGGCAGGGAGGGAGGACAGGGGGATGAGGATGCATGCATCTGTGACAAGCATTGCACGGTGTCTGTGCTCTCACTGGGAATGTTGGGCCTGGAGCAATAGCTCCTCTGTTCAGTGGGTGTGCCCATGTTTGGCCTGCACAGAGGCATCCTGGCCATGCACCGAGTTGGTCAACTGTTGGAATAGGAGCTACTGGCTAAATCTGTGCTAGAGCTGGGATTACAGTTGTGGTTCTGGCCTGGTCCCCCTACTAAGGGCTCTTTTGTCTGTCTCCTCCAGCTTCCCAGCATTCCCGCGAGCCTCGTCTCTCCTCTCTCCTTCCCATCTCTTTCCTCACTGCCTCCTTTCCACTCGTCCTCCCCTTGTGCCTGCCTCCCCTGCTGGCAGGGCCCATGGGTAGCAGTGGCAAAAGCTAACTGATTTGGCACAAATAAGGGCCTTCAGTCGATGGCAGTTCCTCTCTGGATCCTCTGTGCGCTCTGCCTCCCTGCTCCACTTGCAGGGAGATCAGCTGGTAGTCTTTCTTCCCTGGGGCCCTGAAGTTTGCACAGCTGTTAGTTAGGGTGCATGAATGCAGCTGGGGGCGTGCCCTCTGCCCTGCAGATGTCACTGGGGAGACTGCCTGGCTGGCTGAGTAGGTTCTCCCGAATCTGTTCAAGTGCAGCTTGGCCAGTCTGTGCAGGTGGGGAATGTGTCTGCTCGAGTAAGGGAGCAGGCTGTGCACTCTGCCCTTTTGCTGCAGTGGCCTCCACCTTGGTGACCCCAAACTCAAGCTGATTTTGCAGGTGTTTCATTTCCAATTTCTGAGCTGTAGCTGGCTTGGGAGGGAGGCAAGAGCAAACTTCAGCTGGGTGGGGTGCATCCCCAAGTGGAAGAGGGTGCTGTGGAACATCGCTCCCCTACAGACGCAGGTGTCCAGGCTGTGGATGGAGCCTAGTGGGGAACAAACATGTAGGGCTTTGCCAGATGGTCATGGAGCCCAGAAAGATTGGTCCTTGGCACACAGGCAGATGCTGCTGTGAAGGGCTGATCTCCAGGTATGAGCAGGCCCTTGCGGCTGATCCCAGCTGGCTTGTTTTACTCCCTGTTCATCGCTTTCATTCCAAGGTCTTTGAGCCAGGAACCCCAGCAGAGCAGGGCCTGGTTTGCTCCCAGGGATGTCGCAGGCCTGGCCTGGCCTGGTGCAACATCTGATCTTGTGTGGGGCTGGGGGAGGCAGGGGTGTCAGTCTGGGCGTGCTCTTTGGTGTACATGTTGCCATTGTCCTGGCTGTGCTCTCCTGGGGGTGCTGTACATACTGTAAAAAGGAATTGTTTGCAAGCTGTTGTTTTGTTCTTTGTTTCTTTCCCTGGGGGAGGAGCCCTGCATCCAGCCAAAGAGGAGAGAGAGACACTGTTCGATCTTTGTCCACACTGGTGTCCAATGAAGGGTGTGTGTCTGCGCAGCCCTGGCCGACTCTTCATTGGACTCCTTTCAACCTTCTTGTTGTCTGGCAAAGGAAGCCGTGCTTGCTTTACCTGCAGCCAGGCTGTCAGCTGGGTGGGAGGGGCCAGCCCAGCCTCCTCCCTCTCTCCCCCTGCAGGGCAGGACCAAAACCTGCCTGGGCACTGAGGGCAGGGGCTCATCATTTGGAGGGGAGGCCTGAAATGCTGTGGTGTCCCTCTAGCATGCCACAGGCAGCTCAGAGTCAACTGGCAGCCACCTGGTCGCATGGCTAGTGTAATGACCTGGAGCCCAGGCAGGTCTGACAGGCCTGGCAGTGCAGGAGGTTCCGATTGACTGGGTGGGTGCAGACGGCCATCCATGGGGGGGGTGCCTTGATGTAGCCCTTCCTCTGTGTGTGCGGGCAGGGAATGTTCTTCCAAACTGCTGGCACTGGGGGACTGTGGCTCCTGCTTCCCAGGGGGAGGAGTGGGGCTCCATCTGTGGGAAAGCGTGGGGCAGAGCACATGGCTTCATGCTCCTCATACCTGGTGGAGTCGTCACTGGCCTGCCCACCCCCCACCGCACATTGACCTGGCTGCTGGGAGTCCCTCTCAGGCAGCCATGGCATGTGCTAGGATCGAGCAGCATCAAGTACTGGCCCAGTCACGTGGCCGCATGGGTGTTCTGGGAGCTGGGCTTCAGTTTGGTGGAGAACAGGAGCAGTGGGCTGTCAGGACAACTTGGCACCCTTTTCCCAGCTGCTATCCGTTGCAGGCTGGCAGGAGCAAAGGCTCTCCTAGCCCCCTTTGGGTCCTGTCTGCTGCCTCCCCTTAGCTGTTCATTAAAGCATTGGTTTATCCCATAGTTTGACATTTCCCATGTTCCTTGTGGGCGCCGGTTGCGGCAGCAGTGCCCCTGCTGCAGTGTGTATGTGTGAGGGGGGTGTCAGCTGGGGCGGCGGCTGCCTGGCCTCTGCAGTCTTATCCCCCGTAGCCATGTCTGTGCAGCAAGTTTGCCTCCCAGCACCACGAGTGGGGCCCAGCAGGATGTTGACATGTTGATGTTCTAGCTCTCGTTTCCATTGGAGTTGCTGTGTTGGGTTTAATTTCAGTCTTCCTGATTCTGCCCTTCTGTAAAGTGTACATTATTACCAAGCTCCTTTGTTTTTTTTATATATATATATATAAATATATATATAAATATATACAAACAGACCGTGCTCTGCCTGCTCTGGGTCACCCAGGCCAGGAAAGAGAATAAATCTTTTTAATAGACAATCATAAATGGATGAGGGTTGCTTTTTCTTTCTGCCTGTTCCACAGTGGGTGCCCTGCTCTGCTCCTGCAGGTTGTGCCCCCCCCCCCCCCGAAGGGGGCTGCTCAAGGATTAACAGGTGAGTTTAGGTAATGTTTGCTGTTTGCAGCTCTTCCCACGGGCTCAGCTGCTGACCAGATGCTGCACCTAGTACCAGCAGTGAGGCCTGCTGGCAAGCATAGGGAGGGCTGAAATGAGGAGCCCCTTGGCTTTGTGTTCATCAACTGCTAGAGCTCGTTTCAGCGGATGTCCCAGACAGGACCCAAACACTCCCCAGGCGTGGCAATCAACACAGCTGGCTATCTCCTCAGATGACATGGCTGGTGGATTCTGGTGGCATCACTCATTTCCACAGGCTGTTGCACACCTGCCTAGACGAGGCTGTGGAGAGAGTGCTTGTGGTAAGTGGCTAGCTGGCCCCACTCACCTGCATTTCCTTTCTGTAAGCTCTTGGCCAGCCCAGCCGTTAGTCGTAACACTGACAGGGCTGTCTTTGCCTCTCCATGGTGTTAGGCAACACCTGAAGATTGTAAAGCAAGAGCTGAATGGCTGGGATGTGCATGTCAGTAGGCTTGACAGGACTTGCTCTAGTCATGTGCAAATGTGTCCAGCAGTAGCCTCTCACAACTTGTAATTTGAAGCAGTGCTCCATGTCCTCACTGCAGCTGGCAGCAGAGACTACTGGCTGCGCCTTTTATGGTGGCTGTGGTGCAGGATGACTTTTTTTTTTTTTTTAAATCCTGGTCACACCTGCAATCCCCCAGGCTTTGCTCCCTTCCCTGTTATGGCAGTGGGGCCTGCAGGATCGCTGTTCCTTTGCACCCTCCCAGAGAACCACTTGCACCAGTTCATTTATGCATCATCAGCTTTGGGCTCAGCCCCTCACATGATTAGCTGGTCTTTCTCACAGGTGTTGGCTGGGTGTATGGGTTGTGCCAGCCATGGCTACATGGGCCAGTGTACACTGCCACTGCTGCAAGATGGCTTGTTTCAGCGTCCTAGGGTGAGAGCACTCTGGTATCATTGCACAACCATGTCTGGGAGTGGTGGTGGATGCAGTGCTCCTTTCCACACCATGCTCTGCTTGCTGCCAGGGGCAGCGAGGGGCCCAGCCTGCTGGGTATTGTAGACAAGGAAGCAGCTGGTTCGCTCTCCCCCCACAACAGGTGTATTTAGAGTAGTTTGGCAAACATGCAGCATTCCAGCCTTGATGCCCTTAGTCTGGCATTTAATTTCAAAGGCATTAAACCATGGCAGGGGCCCCATGTTTTGGGTGATTCTGGGAGGTCTCTTGGATTAGACAGACTAGTGCAGTGGGATAAGAGGAGGGGATCAGAGGGTCACCCTCACTGAGCTGAGACCTGTGGCAGTCAGCCCACTGTGCTCCACACCCACATGCATAGGCCCCTGCCTGTTCTGCCAGCCTGTAATCATGGGGAGCTGCTTGCTGGAGCCCACACTGCCAGTTCACCATGGTGAGTGAAGTAATAGCACAGAGTGGCCCACTGTTTGCTGAGGCCAAAGCCATACTTCTGAGGAGCCATGGCACCTGGCCAGAGCGAAGGTAGTTGTCTGATTAGCACACTGAGTGGGGGGAAGAGAATGGCCTGTCTGAGCAGGAAAACAAATGTTGATCCACAGCCTGGCTTTAGTCTACCCCCCTGGGGCTCTAGCCACCTCGCTGCTTGCACTAGGCACAACAGAACTGCAGCTCCTCTGCCTGGGCTCCCTCCAGGGCCCTTCCCTAGAGTCCCTGAGCTGTGGGGTGCTTATGTTGCTGGTGCAGAGGATTGTGTTTTGCATGTATTGCTGGGGGCTGGAGTTGGGAGTGTGAGCATAGAGGGATGGGTGTTTAACTTGAATGGTTTACCCCTGCAACATGCATTCAACACTAATACCTGGCTGAAAGAAGCATGCAGCTATGTATCAGCTGTTGCTACAGCACCTTAAGCTCTTACTCTGAACCCTGCAAAAGCCCCTGGATATGCACAGCAACAATCCTGCAATAAAGTGCAGAGTAAGTTACACCAAAATACCATCTTGAAGGGGCTAGCAGGGCCCACCCCAGCTTCCTCTGCCAGCAGCAAGGTACACAGAGGGCACAGTCTGGCAGTCCCTGTGGCAACACATCCCATATAGGGTAAAGTGGAAACTTTTATGCAACCTAGGTTTTTCACTTGCTAAGAACTTCCCACAGCTCTCACCTCCCTCTTAAGGCTCCAGCTCCATCCTAGCTTTGGGGCTTTGCTTTAGCTTTATCACACCAATGGTACTCCCTGGGTACAAAGTCTGAGATGGTTATACTCAGCAGTTAAAGTGGGCTGGAATGCTGTTCTGGGCCCCCTAAAAATAGAAAATGGAGCTGAATGCTGTGTTCCTGGGCCCACCATTTAAAAACAGCGGGCCCCAGAACACAGCATTCTGGCTCCATCTTCTATTCTTGGGGGCCAGAACACTGATCCCTCTAAAAATAAGGGGCCCCAGAATGGCATTCCAGCAGGGCAGGGCATTCTACCCCCCCAGCTGAACTTAGGGTTAGACCTTGGTCTCACTGAGCATGCTCAGTCAGACCAGGCTTTAGGCCAAAGTCTCAGCCCAGGCTGGGGACCCTCCCCATGGTGGCCAGGAAAGGAGGGGTGGTTGGGGGAGGCAGGAGTATGAGGGGCCTGCACCAGCAAATTCTACTTTAACGCCTGGTTACACTCCCCCCTGAAGGTGAGAACTGACCCTGCTGCTCCCTCACTCGCACCACCTGTACCAGCACAAAAATCTCTTAGTCCAGCCAAATTTCCAGGTGTTTTTTTTGGAAGTTAGAGCATGCCTTGTCTAGTTGTTTGAATACGGAAACAAGACCAGGGAGGGAAGTGGCTTTTCAGTGTAAAAATATTCCTGTGCCTGCTTTAAACAGCCTTGGAGCCACAAAGAGGCCTGTGGCAGAAGGGTTGGAGAACAGTTTGTCAAAAAGCAGCACTGAGTGGGAGGGTGGCAAGCCAACCTGAACAGTGGACAGTGTACCTACAGCATCACTACTGCCCTACCCTCCCCCCCGGATCAGCTGAAGGCCACACAAGAAGAGGTCTGCAGGCACAGGCATCTAACATGGCTGTAGGCCACACTCTTTAACATCAATCTACACAGGCCAAGCAGGAGAGAAGCTCCTGCAGATCTTGGAAGACACTTCCTTGTTAATCAAGCACTTTGGGGAGCACCTTTGCAAGGGCTGCACTGCTAAATGCAGAGATGTGTCTGACCCTCAGGTGAGACATGATTGTTCTCCATGTTCCAGTTCCCCCAGTAGCCAGCAGAGCAGTTCTTACAGCAGAACTCTGCCTAGATCAGCTGTTTACCATGAGTGACTGCCATTGTCAAATCAATTCAGGGAGCATAACCAGGAGCCAATAGAAGCTGCTTCATGTTTATCTACAGTTCTTGGGAAGACTATGAAACAGCACCCAGCCCAGACACAGAAAATATATCAACTAGGAGTGTGGCTGTAATCCTTACTTTACTTGCCATGTAGTAATGCACACGCACACAGCAGCAGAGGCACCACATTAGGCCTTAATTTGTCCAAAATTTCTGCTATTTAGGGAAACTGGTGTACCAGTTCTGTCACTTGCCTTGGCCCTGTCTGTGTGTCATGGAAGGATAAAGCCCCCAGCTGCTGTAGCAAGAGTTGAGACAATCATGTCAAGTGCTAGGAAGTCATAGATGGAAGTCAGATTGGAGTAGAAGTGATAAAACTTGAACTACAGAGCAAACACTCTGCTGCTGTCGCTGTAGCATTCAGCCCACCATCATCACCCTCATTTTTCTCCTCCCACAATGGTTCAGGAGCTATAGCATCATTGCTTAAAGACTCCTTTACTCAGCAAAGCCTCAAAACCAGCCTAGTACCACCCAGTTTAATCAATCTTCCACTGCTTATCACTACTCCTTGTTTTCACATCTGCACATTTAAGGTGCAATTTGTCTTCTAGCTCTTTAAAGGTAATAGTAGGATAACAATCACACACTCACCACTGCCTACTGCTCCCAACCTGGAGGCTACACTCCCCAAAAAATAAAGGGCTCCATGGCACAGGGCTACATATGCCCAAGAAAGCTCCTTGTGTTGTGGACACCTAGTCCAGCAAGCTTGCTGTTGCAAATTAAAACCCCATTTATTGGGCTACCTTTCAGCCCATCATAGTGATCCTGGTGCATTATTCTCACCTCTCATACACTGGTTGGGTCCCTTCCGTATGCTTCACACTGACGCTGGGACTTGAGGCCTATTAAGTCCAGCCCAGTGATGCCACTGCTAAGCTACAAGAGAAAGTCCCATGAGACCAGACTACCTAATAGAACCATTTTACTTGAAAATATAGATTAGAAGATGATGGCTAAACACACTTCTGAACTTGCAGACTCCACTCAGTGCCAGGACAAGTGGCCTGGCTACATGTGTCAATATCCCTTCTTCCTTGTCAATAGCAAAACTCAGCCAATCCACACCCTGCACAGGGGGGCTAGGGCATGCAAGCCAGCATTCAGACACTTCCATCTTGGCAGGAGGGGAAGGAGGGAGAGACACACCAACTTTAAAATCATTTATTCACACACTAACATGTCACCCAACTGCCCCCCCAACACCCTGAAAATAAACAGTGACTGGAAGTCTGTGGAATGGCTTCAGCTTTCAGACAACATCCTCCACGTAAACACAGAAGCAGAACAAAGCATACAAGGAAACAGCCAAGTCAGTGAGAGCTCACGACGCATCCCCAATGGAGGATTTATAAATATATATTTCTCATGTAGCATTCAAAGAAAGCCCGTTAGACTAAACCAAATGGCGTCAATACAAGACCTTAATCCCTATCTCCATGGAGAGACACGTGTAAACAGCTCCCCACGCGCACACACACACACACACACACACCCCCACCCCCCTCAGGTGGGGGAATCATGGAACTGATCTGTGAGGCAGAAGCTAGAACTGATGGAGCCGCTGTCACCGTCCTAGTGCAGATATGTGCTATGCTCCACTCCTGTGGGTGTTTGATGCAGCTCTTGTCAAAGCAGCTTCTAAGCCTCCAAGGGTCTCTTTGGAACTGGTAGCAGAGGCACTGACTTCTGTTTGGAGAGGAGGAAGATATGAAGGACATGATCAACTAGAAACTAAAGCCTCCCTTCCAGTCTCACCAAGGACTGTGACCCCCATTCAGCCCAAGGTAGCTCACACCCCTTTCCTAAGAGCTCCCAGCTGCTCCACATGATTCACACACAAGCAGCCAAGGAAGAGTTCACCTGAACCTAAAGCAGGACCCTAATGCTCATTTTAAACAACTAAAGGTGAGAGATTACTACCGCAACACTGCCAGAGGCCCAGGCTTGTCTCCTAAAATAAGTGCCAGCAGAGTAACGTTAACCTGAATGCCCCTTTATTGACTGCTGCCACAGCACAGCAGTTGCCTCAAACAGATCAAGACTGCTTAAACAAAAGCTGGAAGAGGGGAAGCTGTGTACAGCATCAGTGACCCCAATGCACAAATCATAGGCTTTTTAAAATGTAGTGTCATTCAGAATGAACTCCAGAACACCCTTCTGTGTGTCTAAACATGCCTTGCAGATAAGAATCTGAGTGAACATAAAAACAGACAAGTCTTTAAAATGAGCGTGTGCCACACATCAGGTGATCAGGGAAAAAAGCAAACCAGAACACTGATTTAAAAAGTCAAGAAGCCACTGTGTTCCCTGGCATGCCAGCACTGCATTCGCTGCCCAGGCATGAGGCACTGCTAGGTTCACAGGTGTGACACACCGCTGTATTTCAAGAGCATCTATGCCAGTTCATAAACGTTGTCCATTTACTACTTGAAGATTACGTGTAGGTGTGCGCGCGTGTGGATATAGATATAGATAGATAGTTCTCTATGCAACACATTTCAATGAAAAGTCAACTCTGAGGATATACAGGCCAATCTAACAATGAGAAATGCGGTTTCAGTCCAACAGAAGTTTGTTTTGCCTTTCCGCAGGAAAGGATATTAACCCCTTCTCCCGTCAAAAGCATCTTCAGGTCACACCGACATATTCCACAGTGGCTATTCTTCATCAGAGGAAGAGTTCTGATCCAGAGAGTACACCATGAACATCACATCTGGTCGCGATGGAACACAGGGGTGGCCAGGCCTCACAATCTCGAAGCCCAAGAAACTGAATGTCTTCAGAAGTGGAGCTACCCAAGGGGTGAGAGGAGAGAAAAAGAGCTTACTTTAGAAACGAAACTCTTTGTTATTCCTCAGACAAAGTCTGGGTGGGAAACCACGTGCACATGAGCTAGCAACATTTTCAGCACTCTTCTGCCCACCGAAAAGGCGTTATTTTAGGCAGGCTGGCCACTTAAATCAGAGTTTCATGGTTACCCTATCCTTTCCCCATACTAGTGTCTTCACCTGCTGTCCCTTATGCTTGATGTCCATTTCTCTCTCTCCCTGCTCCCTTGGGTAGCATATTTAGAGCTCCTTGAGGCAGGGATGGAGGGCACCATGCCCAGCACAACACGGCCAGGTGGGTGCCAAAGCAACACATAGCTTCAGAAAAATGTATATACCAAGGAGGAAATAAGCGCCCAGCACCTCACAGTGAAGTAGCTCATTCCTCTGAGAGACATACCACTAACAGGGAGATAACTGACTTGCTCAAAGATACACTGGGAAGCTGCAGCAGCTACAAATTCTGCTCAGCTCCGCATCCAGCGCTCTCAGACACAAGACTGTCCTCCATCCAGTGGTAGAATCTGCCAAGTGTAAATACTTTACCAGAGCGTGACCTTCTTTCACCTGGGAAAGCAGTGGGTGCTGTACAACAAACTAAAAGGAATGTTTTTAACCTCTGCACAGGGGAACATGTGTCAGTCTGCGGATTTCATCACACATATGAAACAGTTAACACGGACAAGTCTCCCAACATCCACTGCAGTCTTCATAAGTCACACATTTACCTGCTAATAAGTTTGGGTGTGCAGTGTTGGTCCCAGAATATTCAGGACATGAGGTGGGTGAGGTAACATCTTCTACTGGACCAACTTCTATTGGTAAGAGACACATGGGTCCAATGAAAGATGTTAACTCACCCACCCTCTCTCTCTAATGAGTGGTAACTTGTTTCTTTCAGCTCCCTGCAAGACACTATTGTTGAGTCACTCCACACCAGGAGGTACAATGTTATTTATATCCCAGACTGCTAATTAGGAATTTGAATACATCTTCCCTGACAGATGCAAATTTGAGCTAGGGAAGCTGGCACTGAGAGTTCATGCCACATGATTACATAAAAATCAAACTTAACCAGCTAATTGCATTCTCAAGGTGAGGTAGGGACACAGGGCATTTGACACACACTTGGTGGGTTTGCCTGCAGAGGAAGTCTTTGTGCCCAGATGAAGGCCACACTCATGCCATAGCGGGTGAGGGCTGACAAATGACAGCAGCAGTGATTGAAGTGCACCAGTCCCAAAGCTGGGAAGGAATGTTTCCAGAAAGCAAAGTCATGCTGCTGAAGGTAGTGCATTTAGTATCAGCATTAGGAAAACTACAGGAGCAGCGCTCTCCTCACCTCCTGGGGAAGAGGAGCTGATGAGGGAAGCTGCATGAACAACTTGTGCTCTTCAATTCCTTCTCAGGGCCTAACACCATCCCCTTGGGAAGTGAAGGGGACTGACAAGGAAGTGGCCAATATTTCAGGGCACCTCTGCTCCCTCTTTGGCTTCTCCCCTTTCCGTGGGAAGGGGAAGAGAGGACCCTGCTGCAGCACCACCAGGCCTGGGAGAGAAAGTGAAGACTCCCTGGATCTGCAGCTAGAGCAGAGGTGAGGCTGGAGGACGCAGCAGAACTGACATGGAGAGTGGAGAAACTGCTCTGAGGAACAGAATTAATTGCTTGGCAGGGGGCAGAGATGACAGATCCCACTTTTAAAACACTCAGAGCATGGATGGCTGCCAACTGGAACTTACTGGCAGTGCTGCCGCTGCAGGGGTTATCTACCATGACTTTGGACGCTCTTCCAGTCAAGCCGCTTGCTGCCTTAATACAGTGTAGAGCTTTCACCACCAACGCATCATTCATACTGGCAGCCCACAAATTCACACTTCAGCAAGTTAGGGACAAACACAGACAGGTAACTGGATAACATGGATACACCTGTTCCTAAGGAACCATAGCAGGTAGCTAGGCTGGGGTGACCAACTCCTTCTTCAGAAGCACATCAATGATAATTAGACACTTTAAAGTCACCTGACATTCTCGGATTAACTGTGCCACGTGATTTTTCAAAAAGGAGGAATTGTTGTGGCTACACAGTATTCAGCCACTGGAAACATGCACTCCAGAGCACATGAAAAAAAAAATCACACAAAGAAAGGGTCTGAACATTGACAGTTGTTTCAGGACTAGGAAAGAAGTTTTACCATAAGCTAAATGTTTTTAATTGCCTTTGTACACATCTCCCAGAAACTTGGCATTACCTGCCTCCACGCTGTGTAATATATATGTACTGCTCACTTTCTATTCATAAGAACAAAAGTTCCTCATTTCCAGAAAGATACTACTCAGCTAACCTATTTATAAAAATATTTTTCTGTGTTTAGTACAAATGATGGGCTCCTACCAATCTGAAGACAAAAGAACGATCCAGGAAGAGACAGAAAGTAATACTTATTTTGAAAAGCAGGGGATTAAAATTAGGATTATAAAGAGTTTTGTTACACCTACCATCACAATGCTGTTCAATTACTAAACATTCACTCACTCTTCCTGTAAGATTTAATCCTGGCTTGTTTATAGCCTTGTGCTTTGATAAATTCCCCCAGGTTCCCATGCTCTGATCACCTACCCAACACATCTGTCATTTTAGCACAAGCCCCTTTAGTCAGGATAAGAATTAAACACAGATCTGAAAAAGAAGAGGTGCCCGGAGACCAAGTGGTCAAAAGTCTGTTCAGAAACGGAAAGGGATCAACCTCATGGCAGACAGCCAGGTAACAATATATCTCCAAGTGCATTAATTACCATGTGGGTAGGACAGTCACTCCACTCCAACTCATTTCTTGCTGGGAAGAAACACAGGATGAGTCTTGACTAAAGTTAGCAGAGACCCAATGTTGCTACTCAAGTAGTAAGGGAAGGGCACTTTTCTGCATTGATTCTTACTGTCCCTACAACTCACTTCCTACTGATGCAAGCTACTATGGACACCCAGCCAAAGAGAAATCCAATATTCCTTCTCTACAAGAAGTTATCAGTCATTCAAAAAGTGAACAAATAATTTCCTAATGGACAAGCAATTTAGGAGAGAGCTAAATAAGAGTGCAACAGTCACAGAAGGAAACTTCCTCATAGTGGAAGTGGCCTGGTAAAGCCTGGTAGATGACAGTACTTCACAAAGTAGTAGCTTCACTCTAATCCCATAGAAAGGGAGGGGGAAAAAAAAAAAAAAAAAAAACCACACACACACACACAAAGGTTAAATTTCTCACCTCTATCTTCTCTGCTTTTTCTGAAGCAAATAAAGACATAGTTTGCTTTCATTTTCTCTTCAGCAAATTCCAGCAGAGCTAGTAATCTGTCAGGGAGGAAGAAGAAAGAGCAACTCAATGACACCAAACCATCAGCACCAAGGAAGTGGCTGGGCTCTGCCAGCCTGCCCCTTAAGGAGGAATTGTTCAGATTTTTTGAAGCATGACCCTTCCCCACAGACAGATGGGAATTACACACTAGGGTTAACACTAGAGGAGGAACCAGAGGACCTTCTTGCTTTGTTGCCTTCCTCCCCAGCCTTCACAAAACAGAAGCAACCCGGCAACTCAGCTGTGTCAAGGCAGGGCCTATTTTTGTTGTTGTGTTATTGCACTTAACATAACTAGGCCTCACAGTAATACAAATTAATAATGAGTCACTGAGTCAGTCTTCCGGCCCTCACATGATGTGAGAGGGAAGTGTCCATGAATCTCCTTGGCACTAGAAGGGGGAAGCTCTCCCACATTCATGTTAGTGCACTAGGCATCAAAATCAATCTAACTAGAACAACTGCTCAAGTCTAGGAATTAGGCCTGATTGATAATGAAATGTTTCATCAGCCAAGCTGTGGCAGCCAGGAGTGCAAGAGTCACAGCTATGCCAGCAAAACCCCCAGGTAAACACATGTATGTCAGCAGGAGCCATCTTCCACTGACATAGCTGAGTCTGCTCCTGGAGCTGGTGTTTTTACACAAACAGGAAAAGCCTTCTGTTGGAGCAGACTGCATCTATGCTACATGGGTCTGCTCGTAGTCTTCATGGTTTAGCCATGACTTTAGTCTGTTCTGTCAAAAGAAATGTTTGGTAACCAAGATCTCCATATTTCAGAAGCAACAAGAACAGTTTATAGCTGCTATTGATCCAACCTGTGTCCTGTTCACAAATCATGTAAAGGTTAAGTGAGGGAGAAGTTTCTGATATGAAAAGGAGGGTGGGGGAAGGAGAGGAGGTGAACAAAAGTTCTGAGTCAGTGATAATTTGTCTGTTTTTCACAGAACAGGTCTCAACACTGTCATGAGGCAGGTTTTCATCCACATCATTGTGGTGAAGTAGCAGAAAACTTCTGAAATATTTTCCACCTACTAATAAAATGTAAGTTACATGGATCCAAAGTACTACAGCCCCACTGATCAGTTTATAGTTTGGGCTCTTCAGTCACTGACCTCACTGCACCACTGTAACAGTTACAAATAGAAATTTAATCAAGACCTAATTAAACAGCAGCTAGCAAGATTGGAGAACATCTAGGGGGATTAACTTGGAAAGGATTTTGTTAATATGATAAGGATCTATTTTATTTATAACCTCAACCAGGCTTATTTTACCCAACTAAAAACAATCTGTTACAAAATGATGGTGACTTGGGCAGACAAATACACTCACAGAAGAATCTGTGCCTGGGGACTAGGAAAGGCAGAATATTTGTGAGCTACAGAAAATACAAAGATATCTAGACTCCATGTACATGATGGAGAACAGAGCAGCTCTACATGGCACAGTTGAGGATGGTGTACAAATATGCTTAGGTGCCATATGAAGTTGGATACAATTTTTTAAAGGAACACACAAACCGACACTGGGAATCAAACAAAAGAAGTGGAAATGGACATGAAAATGGAAGGGTGTGAAAGAGAGAAAATCCTGACATGCTATTTGAAAAAGGCCCAATGAAATTTATATACAACATGTATAAGCAATCTGTGCTGTCTGCTTCACCATGAAGTTACTGGATTTCAGAGTTCAGAGAGACTTTAAAGGGTTCTGGGATGTCTAAAGTAGAAAAACAAATGACTAGATTAAGAGTAAGCTAACTCACACTGATGACAGAGGGAAAATTATATTTTGGGACAACATAATTTTATGGAACTAACAAAAACGCTCCCCCCAAAAGCTTGTTCAACTGATCAAATGCCAAAAATTTGGTAAGATAAACCTCTGCCCCCACAGCATCTAGTAACTGGTCCCTGCCAGAAGCAGGTCACCAGAGCAGGGTCAATAGTGCACTGACCTGGAATAGGAAATAATAGGTACCAAACACTCATGCTGATCCTTTATACTATTTGAATTCTTATGCTAAAAGAGATTTGTCCTTCTCCTTTTTAACTCGGGGGGGGGGGGGGGGGAGAAGGACCACAAGGAGGAGGAAGCTGTTCTGGTGTAGAAGGGTGTAATGGAATATTTATGTTTACAATCTAAGAACAGAGGTATAGTATAAAACCACACCCTTTATCCTGTCAACACAACTGCCAGTACCAGGTGATCATCAGCCAGATCTTCTTTCACAGGCAGCTGACCCTGCATGAGCCACTCAAAGGATCTTACCCTTCTTTGCTGCCGTCAGCTAATAAGCCATCGGGGATTTCCACAAAAAGGCTCTGATTGGAAAACACTGCATCCCAGGAGGAGACCTTCACTTCCGTTATCTTGTACTGGAAGTGGAGGATGTGAGGTTTCCCTTCATGCACTGGGACCTCTTGGTTAACAGTGAGCTTCTCATCCTGTGGGTTTTGATAAGGAGGGAAAAAAGGGAAGAGTGAAAAACAGTCCAAGCTAATAAAACAAGCTTAGTTATTTCAATTTTTTCTACACTGAATAAACTTGGTGCCACCTACAGAGGTTCCATTTAGGGGGAAAAAAGGTCAATCATTTATATCCTTTTTATAAAGCCTTACTATGATTTGAAAAGTTGGCAGTGCAATTTCATATTTCAGTTTCTAATGAACTAAAACAGAAGTGCTTTTTTAGGACTGCTTGAATTTTACAAATTGCTGTAGTAAAAGAACAACATACCAGAAAACTCCAAATTCTTTCTACGCAGGATTTCCCTTCCTACTTCACCCCCCTCTCAAAAACAAGGGCCTGCTAGTACCCACCTATGAAGACACCTAAGGTCATTAACACTTAAGGCCAAAAGAGTTCTTAATGTTCTACATTCATCCCAAGTCACAGGTTATAATTTGAGTGAATTTGCCAAATCCCCTCGTAAACATGGTTAGTCTTTGCTGCAGAGAATTTGCTAGAAGAGTCATATCTTCCACTGAAGAGTTACATTAGCTGTGATTGGACAGGCCATGGTCAGAGCAGATGCAATCAGAAACACACACAAGATCAGTACTTCAACCTACCTGTAAGTTTAACACTCTCCTGAACACTTTGCCTTAAAACAATAGAATAGAATCATAGGGTTGGAAGGGGCCACATGAGATCATCTAGTCCAACCCCCTGGGGTTTGAACCCAGGACCTTCTGCATGTAAAGCAGATGTGCCAGCCACTACAATAGTATGTACTATTCAATGCTTTTCCAGAATATTCTACTTTTAGTCTAGCCTAAATAGGAACTTCAGAAAGATGAACATTTTAAGTTTTTTTTTTCCCTATTATTAAAAATCACTATCTAAAAAAACCCAATATGAAAGTCACTTCGGCAACTGAAGTCTATAAAAAGTAAAGAGCACATAAATAAAAATATCCAATCATTCTTTAGTTTCTAAAAACAAATCATTGTCTGATACTTCAGTAGCTAGGTGACATACTGAAATCACCACCACAAAGAGAATGCAAGTCTCCCCCAAATATCCACCAGTTCAATTATCACTTGTTTTGCCAATATCATGCTAAAAATTACACTTAGGAGAGTAGTGCCATTTCACCCCACAACAGGTTACAATGACAAATATATACAATTCACTATGTCTGACTTACAGAATGGATCTTTCTTCGATTTCACAGTATTTGCTGCTGAAGTCTGACAAGTTCTGAGCCCAGTTTTCAAGCATCACCAAGAAAGCAAGCAGCTAGTAGATTTCAGGTGATATTAGTGTGGAGCATCATCTGTAGCACATGGTAGTAGTGATCCAATTTGATGAGAAGACAGGGATTGTTTTAGAGAAAAACCACAAGGAATGGTCTTGGCTGGGGGCAGAAGGTAAAAAGCATTCCCAGATGGGTGAGGCTATTTTTAGCAGCCAGGAAATGGACAAATATTGTGGAATTGTGGATGATCTGATGACCAGAGAAGGTTTTTTTTTTGTTCTTTTTAAATGAAGGTAGTTGAATTCAGTTCTGATCCAGCAACTCTTGACAGCAACCAACTACCCCATGGCCGCAACCCTAATCACCTCTTCACCTACCTGTTACAGATAATCACAGTAGCTGCACTTTCCTGCTAAATGGTCAGCTTTGAAGTAGTGTGCAATGACACTGACGTCACCATTAGGTTTTGGAGTCAACACTCCTTCAAGATAAATGGTGTCATTCAAAACTCTGTTTTTATTGTTTCAAACAATTTGGTGGCAGACTCAGTAAGATAAAAACCTTACAAATGTGACAGATGTGGCATTATCTGTGCAATCCAGAGGCTTGAATTTAATCTGGAAATAAATTTAGTATCTGCTACAAATTCTGTGGTAAGGGGGCAGATTCCAGGGACAAGTCTGCTACTAAATCACGGGGGGGGGGGGGGGGGGGGGGGGGGGGGGGGAGGTGATGCCAGACAAACTCATGAACCCTCCTGCCTGATGGCATCAATAGATGATGGGATGGAGTTAAATTCTAAGCACACTTTGAGATGGTTCATCAATGAACAAGCACATGGGCCCCTGAAGAGTGCATAACCTGATCAAGTGAAAAAATACGCTGCTAGGTGTCATAACTTACGCCGGATTCATTTTTAAAATCAGACTTCTTCACCAAGTTAGTACTACATATCCCACCTGTTTGGCTCATGCTACTGTATTAGACAGACCAAAAGAAGCAGACATAGCAACACTTCTACAGATGAGCACCGTCTTGTCAAAACAGCCATTGCTAATAAATGTACTGTCAAAAGCATGCATCTCTTCCAACCAATAAGCCCACATTAGTGGCATCTATGCTGGTGGCAGTCAATTTTAAGTGCTAGTAGTTTAGAACCACTGTGAATAGGGATATTTTCTTCCTCCACATAACCACAGAAGCCAAACAGTGGTACAGATTAATCTTCCCTGTACTCAAACGGGACAGTTCTAATAGTTGTATAAAGAACCCCTGCTGTTTAGAGATCTTGCTAGCTCGGTTTCAACCAAAGAACAAATCAGCCTACATGTCCCCATAAGGTTGATGCTACAGCCGTAACTCAAAAGCACTCAGCTTTTGTTTACAGATGGATATGAGGAGAGTCAGCCTCAAATTTACATCCTGACTAGTCTGCTTGTCATAAAATGATGTTAAAACATAATCACTGGTGTTTGCTTCTGACTATTAAAACTCAGAAGACCTTATTTGATTACAGCATCCAACACTGGATCAGGCAGCCTCTCACATCTAATCAGCAAACCCAAAACAGCTTCTAAGTTGAGCAAATGAAGCTGCCATCTGTTCTGAATGCACAAAATACAGAATAGTGGTGTTGAAAAACAGGCTGACATTTAGATTAAGACCTATCCTGTGGGGAACAGGTTCATCCATTAGCAGGAGTGGTGGGGGTTTTGGGGCCCCCCCCCCCCCCCCGCAGCACAGTAATACCAGCGCATATGAGTGACATCATCGGGGGAGCACAACGGCGCTGTCCCCTTTTGGCACCCCTCAAACGCTGGCGCCTCGCTGCAATGCAGGGGCTGCTTACCGTGTAGCGCCAGCCCTGTCCATTAGGTGTGAAGTGAGCTTGCATGGCTGCACAAACTCATTGTATTTACTAGAGCTTCAAACAATCAATCCTAACAATTTATGGGGTGGGGGTGGGAGGGACAGCTGTGCTTAAGTGGTACTTAAACTGCCTTGTAGCCAAATGGGGTTCTAACAGCTGGGAGTGAGTCAGTGTTAAAAATCATGCTACAGCAACCCACGGACAATCCTGAACTGAAGAACTATATTAATTATGCTTTTGATTCCGTAGTGCAAAAATTACCTTAAATTTCAAATATCTTCTCCTGTTTCCAATTAAGAGATTACAAGAGCAAGCAAACCATGTTTCAGAAGCCAAAACTAGGGCCAGGAAAGGAGATACGTAAAGCCCTGCACAGATACAAATACACGGATCCGTATCCGATCTGCATCCGCAAGAAATGATCCGCGAATATCCATGTTGTATCTGCAGATGCAGATATCCATATGTTTCCAAAGCTCTAGCTCTGTGAAGATAAAAATATGCGGACCTGTATCCAATCTGCACCTGCAAGAATTGGTCTGCGGATATCAGTTTTGTATCTGCGGATAGCCGCATATTTGCGGGGCTCTATAGATAGGAATGGGATGGGAGTGACAGGTTGAAAAGGAAGGCCTATGTCTACACAGACAGGATGGCAGAATGTGTTACAGAATAGGGGAAAAGCTCCCCATATTTAGCCTGTTCTTTCTGCTGGGAGCAGTTATGCACCTCAGGGGATTTTTTTTGAAATACGCTCATCATTAATCCACCACTACCACCTGCCCACCACCATGTGCATGTCCCAGTTTATTCCCACAGTGCAGCATAATTACATGGATTAACCTGGGACCAGTCCCCTCCACTTGTTTGGGAATTAAGTTTTACATGAGCCCCCTTTCTCAGGCAGCTGTTTCTTCACCCTGGGCATTCAAGTACAATTAAATTATCATCTCCCAAGGTCAAAACCACTTGGAGCTGTGAAGAAAGACGTCTGTGTCCAAGAGGGGGAAGAAGATCAGGAGTCATTTGGAATCTACTCAAAATTCTATTTGTGCCACTAAAGTTTAGTTTCAGGTCAGCTCTGCAGGATACATGCAAACTACAGTTAGGGAAGAAGGTGTCAAGATAGTGATGTCTTTTAAAAAAATAGAACTTCTGCTTCAGTTATCAGTTCTACAGTCTTGAACTCAATCTCTCAATGGAAATTTGTCCTTGATCCTCTAATCTATTTTAGACAGAATTTACTGCGCCCAAGACATCTAATCTGGTTCTATTTCTTAATTAATCCAAGAGGAACAGCAGGAAGGACCATGTGTACTGACAGTTTACCGAGGAGAAAGGATGTTATGATCCACCCGAGCCAAATGACTTGAGAACCCCATGCGTGCAGTTTCCTCTTGACATATACAGCACCCGCATCCTCCTGCCAAGTTTACCACCCAGATCACGTACTTCAGCACAAAGTCCCCGCCTGCAACAATAGCAGCACTGACCACTGACTTTGTGTCCTGCAGCAAAGTCCTCTTGCTTACAGCTGTATCGTTTAGGTCTCTTAAACAATGGCAATAAAGAAAGACCCAGCCTTTCAATTTACAATACTCCTGATACAAGTGTGATGTGTTTAAGAGTTGAGTATCAAGGGGGGAGGGGTCAGAGAGAGATTCTCAGATGCCCATGGACAGAAGTTACAATTCCACTTACAGCTCCCGTGCCCTACCCCAGGTGTCATACTAGAATAATTTGCTTTCGACTGGGAGGCTCTGTGACAACTCACTGGATCAAAAGTTAAGTGGATTTTTGCTACTAGCTCCCAAGGAAAGAAGCTTAATTCAGGCACATTTGGGACATCATATCCTTTAACAGCAATTAATGCCAACACCCTCTCTCCCTGGCTAGAAATCTTCAGTGCCAGTGGAAGGCCAAAGCAATGATAAACAAAAAAGTATCTTCTCCACAGGGAACTTCAGTGCAAGTGATCTGGTCAGTGGAATACAGGAAAAACTTGAGACAGATCAGTAAGTAAATGACATCTGAGATGGCAAAGCTCTTAGATCCCCCTTACCTCCTACCCACCGTTTTCTAGGTTATATACCAGGTGCAGCCAAACTGAAGCTTGGGAGCCACACGTGGCTCTTGAATGAAAAAGTGTGGCTCCTGGAAGAACATCAGCAAATCAATTTAGCAGGTAAAAGTATATGGCTATATGCCTCAGTGCGGCTCTTGAAGGTTTAATAATCAATTTGTGTGGCTCCTGAGTTCCATAAATTTGGCCACCCGTTATATACCATTACTCATGTTAACTATTTAAAAGTAGCTGCAATAGTCATGGCTCATATGAATCACTCACCCAATTGGATTAATTATCCTAGCAAGCATCATGATGTTGCCTTAATCTGCAAGTATCAAAGGGCTACACAGAGTACCAAGCCAGACATTTATAGCACATGGCACTGGTTAACCACAAAGAGCTCCTTCCGCTAAAACACAAAAGGAAAAAAGTAAAGTCCCTTGTGTCCAAAATAAAGGAAAAGTCCTGCCTAAAAGAGGTCAGATAAAATGACTGAAGTATCTTATTTTCTCAAAAGATTCCAGCAGGGTATTTTTGTGACTGTGAAACTGCAGGGCCTACTCCCCACATACATCCAAGTTCAAAGATGATGTTTCCTGAAGTGCACACAGTTAACTATGAGTCTAGCTCACAGATAGAGCGAACATTTCTGAATTTGCAGATGCAGTGTGCCATATGGGTTCCAATCATCAAAAGATCCTTGTTCCTTTGGCTGATGGGAACTATCTTGTGGCAGGTTATCCCCACAAAGGAGAAACATTTATAGAACTCAAAGATAGCCTCATACAACTACTGAGGAGAGTGCTTTGTAGGAAGGGACACAGCCAGGTCTTACTGGCTGGCAACTGAAGGGGGGTGGGGGGGGGACAGAATTTACAGCAAAAAACAAACTAAAGAGATACAGAGGGTTTTACATCACAGAAATGTTGGGCTGGAAGGGACCTTAAGTCATCATCAAGTTCAGCCTCCTGCACTGAGGCAGGACCAAGTAACCTAAACCATCCTTGACAGGTTTTTGTCTAACCTGTTCTTATGAACTTCCTGAACTGTTCTTATAAACTTCCAATGAGGAGAATTCCACAATCCCCTTGAATGCCTATTCGAGATATTAACTACCCTCATAGTTCCAAAGTTTTCCCTTGTATCTAATCTAAAAATCTCACTAGTTTCAGATTAAGCTCATTACTTCCTGTCCTACCTTCAGTGGACATAGAGAACAACTGTTCACATCCTCCTCACAACAGCCCTTCAAATTATCTAAAGACTTATTCACCTCTGCCATCAGTCATCTTTTCTCAGGGCTAAACATGCCCACCTTTTTCAATCTTTCCTCACAAATCATTTAAAATCATTTTTACTGCTTCCTCTAGGCTCCCTCTCACTTGCCCCTCTCTTTCCAGACTTGGAAACAGTTCTCCATTTGAGGCCTCACCAGTATCTTACATTTAACACTGCTGTTAATACATGCCAAAATATTAGCCTTTTTCACAACTACCTCATGCTGTTGACTAGTTCAATTTGTGATCCACTATGACCCCCCCACTCTTTTCAGCAGTAATGCCACATAGCTAGTTATTCCTCAATCTGTGTGTGTGCACACAATACTTGGCATTGGTCTTTACTGACCTTCCATCTTGATAAATTGGAGAATTGCTCTGAGAAATCAACAAGGTCCTTTTGAATTCCAATCTTGTCCTTCAAAGTGCTTACAACCCTTCCTAGCTGGGTGTCATCTGCAGATTTTCTGAGCACACTCTCCATCTCATTATCCAAGTCATTAATGAAAGTACTGACTGCCACCAGACCCATGACTGACCCCTGCAGGATCCCACCCGATACAGACTCCTGTTTTGACAGCAAGCCATTGACAAATAAATTCTTTCCTATCAGTTGTGCACCCACATCACAGTAATTAAATCTAGACCAAATTTCTTTAACTTTCTTATGAGAAGGTTATGTGGGACTGGGTCAAAATCCTCATTTAAAAACGAAGATACACCATGTATACTGCTTGCCCCAGCCATGAGACCAGTAATCCAGTCAAAGAAGGAAACTAGGTTGGTTTGGCATGATTTGTTCTTAACAAATCCATGTTAGCTATTCCTGAACCCTATTATCCTTCAGACACTTCAAACTGGTTTAAATAACTCATCCCAGTATTTTTCCAGGTACTATGCCTAAGCTAACAGATTCTCTTTACTCCCGCTCTTAAAAAACAAGCACTATGTTTCTCATTGTCTAGTTCTCTGGGACCTAACCCATCTTACACAAGTTCTCAAAGATAATCACTAATGGTTACAAAATTGCTTTAGAATGCTATGCACTCTCTTCCTATATACATTTTAAATAACCACCCCCATAGTATGGGTTGAACATGGGGACGCAGTCCCCACACTTCCACACCCTCTCATAGTAATCTCTAGGGTGCAGCACTCCTAGTTTCCTCGCTAACCTGGAAGACTGTCAGTCACTTTGGTTTAGCATTTTATCTTTTTGGTCCCTACTTCCCATTATTCCAAAGATGTTTGGAAAGTTACTTCATGTGTTTACACATCAGCCTTGTGTGCACCAGCACGAACAGAGCCTTTGGGGAACAAGTTGACTGAGTTAATTACTGAAAAGTAAACCAGCAGGGAGAACTCATTTGTTTCTCCATTAGCAGGTGGTATTTTTTTCTTTAAGACAAAGACAGCAATGTTTCTATCTGACTAAGCTGGCAGTGTCACTTAAGTTTAAGGGTCTTATCTTATTTGTTCTTCTAGACTAGTTACTTTATATTCAGTGCTTGAATTACAGGGGAGGGAACCACAGGAGCCCAAGTGATGGTGCTAGAGGCCACAGGGAGTAAGATGCCAGGGTATTCTTTGCCTTGGTCCTGTGTGGCATTTCCTGCACTGCCAAGCTAAGCCTAGCTACACAAGCCTGCCTCTTCCCCTCTGTTTTCTGTTCTGTGCCATCCCTAACTCCACCATCACCCCTCCACACTGTCAGACTTCTGCCCTGCCTCCTTCCATGCACCTAACCCCCCGGCTTCTGCACTCAGCCCGGCACCCCCTCTACCTGCCACTACCACTCACACCCATTGTCTTTTGGCCCCACTTACTGCCTGACTTCTCCAGATTCTGCTCCCACCCAAAAGCTCCTAGCTCCCCTGCTGCCTCCCTGAGCCCTGCCTGTGTTTCCTCGCCCACTCTGACTCACCACCAACCCACGCATCTCCTAGTGTGGAGCTCCCAGAGGGGGCAGTGTCCCCTAAATCTCTATGGTGATAGCTCCTATTTTCTGTTCTTTTACCCCAGTAGGGTTCCTGACTGGTTCACTCCTGCCTGGCCCACCTTCTCATCTCTTCTAGCCTGTGTCTCGACCAAGGAGCAGTTGGCACAGGATATGGAAAGTCTGAGCCAGTCTTCGACAAGAAGCTGACAAGGATGCTGGGCAGCACTCTCATGACCTGCCAGGATGACAGGCTTCTTCACAGGAGAGAGAGTTGGAACCTGGGATCCTGCAGCAAAGTACCGAGTCCAAGCAGTGGGACCTGCTGCGTTTGGCAGACCACTCCCCACCCCCCAAACAGAGTAGTGCCCCAGGGCCTCAGTCTGCGAAGAAGCTGGGAGGTTTTCCTTGAGCAATCAAGCTCCTTGTTTTGCCCCAGCTCCCCGTCATGAGGAGGAGGCACCTGCTGATCTCCCTGAAGCTCCTTTGCAGTCCCTGCCTCCTAGCTCCGTTTAGTCAAAAGTGGTAGTCCTCAGAAGCAGGGCTTGAGCATTGCTTATAACAAGATCTCAGTTACAACAAAACAGGACATTAGTCCTCTAGATATCAAATCCAGCTCACCTCATATATCAGAGAAGGATCCCTGCCACTCCCTCGCCCACCGGGGATCTTCGACAGTGGGTGAGGGGCATCAGGAGCACCACAGAGGCCCTGGAACAATGTGCCTGGAGCATTGTAGCTGGGGACTGTTACTCAAAGGTACGATACTACTGCAAAAGAGAAAAACAGCACAAAGTTACATCAGCTAGTGTTCATGGTTCAGTTGTCAAGACTCCAAAGGACAATTCAGTAACACCCGTGTTAGCATCCGCCAACAGAATGTCAGTGACAAAGGTCATGTTTCTTTTAGCATCTGGGTGTGTAACTCAAAGATGCTTAAGCTCTGTTTACCAGAAAAACTGCTGTGTTATTTGAAATGGGGGAGCGGCTACTTCTGAGAAGTTGGGAGTTTGCTGAGCAACCTCATACCAACAAGGGAGGTTTGGGAAACTGCCAATAGCAGATGGCTGGAAAGGCACTACCAGATGAGCACACGCTATCTATAAACAAACACCTACAAATAGATAGGATCTAGAACAAGAAGGTTTAAATTTCACATTTGCAAAGGGGGAGGAAGAGGGACTAGTTGTCAAAACATTTTAAATGCACTACAAAATGTTTCAGGTGTTGAGATTTTCATACTCCTGTGAAACCTCAGGTGAAATCCAATGTCAGGCTGAAGGGCACCTGCAAGTTTTCCACATGCGCTGTGCTCTAAATGTTGATTTCTTGTGGGGCAAGCACAAGGGACTAGAAAGTTTCAAAGCTTGTTACTTAGGTTAAGAAAGCTTCCCTTATATACATAGCTAGAGGGTCACTGGAGCAAAGACTAAGGGGACGACTCCTCTAGAGCAGTGGTTTTCAAACTATGGATCAGGACCCAGTACTGGATCACAGACCCCCAGGTGCTGGGTCACAGCACCCCCTGCTGCCACCACTGAAAAACTGGAATATATTGCTAAAAGATGCAATTGTTGGGTCACAGGCATAAGTGATTTTTTTTTAACTGGGTCCCAAGAAAAAAGTCTGAAAACCATTGTCCTAGAGGTTTTACAGCAGTGCTGACTCTGTCTGCTTCATTATTGCAACCCCCACAAGCAGCAGCAGCTAAGCTGGCAAGAACTCTCCTGTTGACATAGCGGTGTCCACATCAGCACTTGCATTTGTGTTACTTATATCGCTCAGTGGCGTGGTATATTCATGACCTTGAGCAACATGTGACCATACGAGCTACAGGGTAACCCAAATCTCTTGTAAACTCCTCCTGATATCCCAAGACTTCTAGCAAGTCAATAAGGGCAACTATTTTATTCTGGAGGATTGCTTCTTACCCCAGCACTGTAATAACTCCTTTTCCTGTGACACTGCTTAGCAACAATACTACCAGAAATCCAAGTACGAGGTGAGATAAATATAACTTTCACAGTTCCACTGAACACACCAGTGTTTTAAGTAGCTCTCTAACAGGGATAGCTAGTAAGGAACACAACACAGTAAAAAAAGGAACAATGAACAACCACCACAATAAAGATTCTAAATTTGCATTAGGTCCTTCCACACCTTCCCTACACATTAATCTAATTGCAAAGCAACATCTTCTAGGAAAAAAAATCCCACTCCTAACCCCCTGGTTCTGTGCAAGAATCATATCAGTTTCCAAGGACTAACCTCTGAATGATCCACTACATCAGGACTACGTAAACCACTTACTCACTATATTTGTATGAAGGGGGATAACATGCATGTTATGGGACCAATAAAACATTTAACCAAAAAAAAAAAAAGCCAATTTTCACTTGCAAAGACAACCGTAAACATTCTGCCAAAATACAGACTGAAAAAATACTGGCTACAGAACTAATACAACACTGCAAAATTAAATATTCTCCTTATCCATGATTTAAAATATTCTAACACATAACATGCTTTGGCACTAGTCTGATTGCACAGCAGTCCTTGCAAAAACAAACTGTTTAAACAAACAGATTAGCAGCAGACCACTACAAAATAGTTTTATTAAAAATGATGTATGGTAAGTTCATCTGCATACACACTCCCTTGCATTTTGAATTAACCTGGTCTCTGCTCGTCACCCACATCAGTGGAACAATCAATCGACTGTCACACCTCTCTAGCAGTTTCAACCATGACAAAACAGCTTTGCTCTGCAACACTCATTCCCCTCCCCGAAAGAATGTTGGCAGCTTTATTCCTCTCCCACAGCGAGCCCTGTAGTATTGATAACTCCCAATTCAAGTCACTATCAGAGCTTCAAAAAGCTGAATAATGAAATTATATGATGAAAACCAAGTATTTTCACCCAAAGTAGCTCAGAAATTACATTTCCTACTTTCACCTTTCTTGGTAAGTATAGAATTTATTACATAGTGGACTGTCACACCTCCTAACCTCAAAGTGTATTGTGAATCTTTTATGCTGCGCCACACCCTTCACTAGTGTATATTGCTTGGACCCAGAAACCTCAGTCTAAGTATTCATAGAACAGGTAACTATTAGACCTCCTTCCCTGATATGTTTTCTTGAACCTCCATATTATTGCCACACTCCTGTCCTCTGTCTTTTATATAACCCTCCAGAAAAAGGTCTGAGCAAGTCTAACCATAATCCAAAAGTTGGACCTCATGAAATCATAGAAATTGGAAGGGACCATGAGAGGTCATCAAGTCCAGTCCCCTGCACTCACGGCAGGACCAAATACCCACCTTAAACCACCCCTGACAGGTACCTGTCTAACTTGCTCTTAAAAACTTCCGATGATGGAAATTCCACAACCTTCCTAGGCAACTTATTCCAGCAGTTAATCACCCTGACAGGAATTTTTTCCTAATGTCCAACCTAAACCTCCCCTGCTGTAATTTAAGCCCATTGCTTCTTGTCCTGTTACTGGCAATTAAGGAGAACAATTTTTCTCTCTCCTTCTCTTGACACTCTCTTAGATGAGGGGGTCTCAAATTTGTGGCCAGTGGGCCACATGCAGCCCCTAAAGTTATTTCCTGAGACCGCAACAACACTTAGAATTTCTCAAATAACTGATAATGCAAAATTCAAAGTATGTTTACTTACTTACCATGTCTTCCTGATGACACTTCCATCCTGAATGGAAGCAATTCTTTCTTTCTTACTCATGGCATATATATGTTACTCTTCATTTTTTCCGTTTTGACTATATTTTTTGTATTGTTGTATGAAAAGGTTTTAGTGGTGTGGCCCTCGGGCTAAAATACTAGTCCTCATGTGGCCTGCGTGATGATCTGAGTTTGAGACCCCTGTCTTACATATTTGAAAACTGTTACATCCCTTCTCAGTCTCCTCTTTTCTAGACTAAAACCTAGCTCTTTCAATCTCCTCTCATAAGTCAGCTATTCCAGACCTCTAATCATTCATGTTGCTATTCTCTGGACTTTCTCTGATTTGTCCACATCTTTCCCAAAATGAGGTGCCCAGAACTGAACACAATACTCCAGTTAAGGCCTAATCAGGGCAGAGGAGAGCGGAAGAATCACTTCTCACATCTTACTTACAATACTCCTGTTGATACATCCCAGAATGATGTTTGGTTTTTTTGCAACAGCGTTGCACTGTTGACTCGTATTTAGCTTCTGGTGCACTATGACACCCAGATCCCTTTCCCCAGTACTCCTCCCTAGGGAGACATTGGCCATTTTGTATATGTGCAATGGATTGTTTTTTCTTAAGTGGAATACTTTACACTTTTCTTTACTGAATTTCATTCTGTTTAGCTCAGACCATTTCACCAGTTTGTCCAAATCATTTTGAATTGTGATCCTACTCTAAGTATTTGCAACCCCTCCCAGCTTGGTATCATCGGCAAACTTTAAGTGTACTCTCTAAGCCATAATCTAAATCACTGATGAAAATATTGAACAGAATCGGACCCAGAACCAATTCCTGTGGTAGCCCGCTCATTATGTCCTATTTGGTATAGAGTTTGTCAATCTAACTTTGCCTCAAGAAAGTGTCAGTGTAAACACTCGCTTGGTTATGTTGATGTAAATGGTGTCCAGGCAGCATCCCACAATGCCCATCCTGCTTGCTCTGTTAGCTGTTTAAACTTCACTGCCCTGCAGCCAAGTACACAGGCATGCGCCTCAACCCCTTTAAAGGACCAGAAATGTTTGAAATTCCACTTTGTTTGCACACCCTGGAAAGCTCACATCACATCTTCCCAGCTGATCATGGCCACTGTCACTTGATATAGCAACACTCTCCTGCTTGGAGCACACCTGAGCTGCTGCATCTGCTTGCTCTGTGGGGAGAAGCAATGAAGCCCTACTGCTGTGCTTCAGCTGTAGGAACTTCTACACCTACCATCAGATTTCTCATGGCATGTTGGATAAGGGCTACAAAGAGAACACACATCAGTGCCATGTGATGGTAAAAAAGTTGAGGCAGGCATAACAGAAGGTCGGGGAGTCAAACCATTGCTTTAGTGCTACACTGAAGACCTGCCATTTTTATAAGGATCTGGATGCCATCCTTGGCAGCAACCCCATCTCCACTGCCAAGAGCTCCCTGGATACTTCAGAGACAGACGGAAATAGAAGAATCTACCCTGAGGATGAAGAGGCGGATGAGGAGGAGAACTTTGAGGACCAGACGGGATAGACAAGAGGATTGTCTAGTTCAGTGGTTCCCAACCTTTTCTCTACTGTGGCACACTTTAAGGCCTTCAATTATGCCATGGTACACTGATATGCCAAACTCACAAATATTCAAATTAACATGAATATCCATGAGCCATGGCACCCTGTTCTGGGGCCACAGCCTGGGGCTGCTGCCTATGGCTCCAGCTTAGCCCCCCCCCGCAGCCAGGGCTGCATGGGACTGCCACCTGCAGCTCTGGGTAACCCACCAGCTGGGTCACATGGCGCTGCAGCCCACGGCAGGGACTCTGGCTGGAGGGAGAATCCCTGGCTGGGGCTGCATGGGACTGCCACCCGCAGCAGCTGCTCTGGCTCCAGAGAACTCCCTGGCGGGGGCCACCACTGGAGCTCCAGTGAACCATCCCCACCCCCCCCGGCCAAGACCACACGGACAGAGTTACCAGATGTCAGGCAAAAGGAGGACATGTCCTCCTTTCTACCTTCACGCCCTCTGTCTGGCAGGCATTTTAAAATACATGATTTTGTCTGGCTTTTTACTTATGGGGGTTAAAGTATGCTGGAATGCCCTGAAATATCTTATCTTTAGGGGAAAGTGTTCCAGGGCCCCTTAAAAACAGAAGAATATTACATTAATACTACATTTTCTCCATGTGTCCTCCAATGTGCTCCTTTTGGTACTTCCCTGTCCTCCTTTTCAAGCTTTGGTATCTGGTAGCTTTACACACTGGGCCTCTGCCAGGGCTCTGACTCCATGGACCAGGGCTGTCCCTGGAGGTGCGGGAAGGGCCATCCATAAGAGGGTACTGAGCCCAGGCAAATTGCCCTCTGTGACCCCCAGCCCCCACTCCCCCTGGCATTGGTGGGCGGGGCAGACCCCTCCACTGCCCAGGGGAAGCAGTCAGGGTACCAGCCCAGGCCATGCCCCCTGGCTGCACGCCATGCCTCCGACTGGACCCCGGGCCAGGAACGGGGCTGCCACAGCCACAGGTGGCCAGGCCCCAGATCCCCGGCCCAATTGGGCCGGAGACCGGGAAAGGCAGGCCCCGCCAGAACCGGGCACTGGTGCCAGGATTCGGGGCACATGCCCCATGTGCCCAGCACCAGCGATGCCTCTAACTGTCCCCTCCCCCCCATACCAAGGACCAGGCAGGCAGGCAAAAAGGACAGCCTGGTGCAGCACTGCCAGTCCACCCCCCGCCCCCCAGCCATGCGCGTTGTTCTGGGCTCCGTTCTGGAGCAGCAGGGAGGGGGCGGGCAGTGATACTGGCTCCGTGCTGCCTCCTGCCCCCTCTCCACTGCTCCGGAACGGAGCCCAGAGCAGCACGCGTGGCTGGGGAGCAGGGGGCAGACCAGCAGCACTGCATTGGGCTGCCCTTCTGGCCACTCACCCGCTCCCCAGCATGGGGGTGGAGGGGCAAGTGGTGTGGCTGCGCAGGGCCCCCCAAAGCACAGGGCTCTGGGTGGCTGCCACAATACCTTACCCTAGGGATGGCCCTGCTGCCCCCCCCCCC